>JANXHW010000004.1:64985000-65415000 GCA_026170595.1 Plestiodon gilberti rubricaudatus | reverse complement strand
ATGTGTTTGCAGTGCCAGAAATGCAATTAGTATACAGTTACTAACCCTGTCATTCTCCAGGATTAGCACCTCCTCACGCATTAATCCAGAAAGTGTGCATTCCCATTCAGGGACATGCCGTAGAAAGCCACAGCCAGTTGAGAAGCTCCCTGAAGCCCATTCCCACATTGCACATGTTTCTGAATATCAAATGCTGCATTTTTAGCACACGCAATATGGAGGGGGGAAAAATGGAGCCTTTTCCACGTACAGATTTTTCCCTGTTGAAATTAAAGTAAACATTCATCGGCGAAGCAAGATGGAGAGCAAGCAAAGAATAAACTCTATCCGGGAGGGCGCAGAACCCTGTATATTTACAGAGTGGTAGAAAAACAAACATATTTATTTTAGCCTCACTAATGTATTTACCAACCGTAAAGATTTCTGTGCACTGATTAAGGGTCAAAAGGTTAACCTGAAGGATTCTTTAGCAAGATTGCTCTTTATTATAATGAACACAGAAAATGTGCGTCAATAAAGTGATTATTATTTTTTTTTATTCCTTCTACTGCTGTTGAGACAAATACAGTTTTGAAAGCTGAAAATGTCTCCTGGTTTGTTGAGGAGTGGGTTATTAACAACTAACATATTATTTTCTTTCAGCTATTTGATTTCTCATTAATTGATTTAATGTAATAAATTAATTAGCATTGCCATTTTATTTGTTTTCACAGCTGCTTAGCTACAATGAATATTATTTTCTTAACTCAAACCGTCATAAAGTGTTAATTATAAGTGTCTCTTTTAATAATAATTGTTCCTATGTTCGCAATAAAACCCTTGGGAAAAAGTCATTGAAGGAAATACAAGAATATTAGGCTATTTCCAAACAAAAAGAAAATGGGGTTTCCCATTAACTTGAAGCAATAATTTATTTCTAAGACTCATCTACATATCTGCCTACATGCATAACAACACCTTTTTGCATCTGTATCATACTTCATATTCTATTTAATGCATGCCCTTAAAAAGGGAGGATGCAAAAGTAAAGCTGGTTTATTTTTAAATGAACTGACATACCACAACCGTCATGATGTGAAAAGACAGAAAAACTGTCCACGTTTCACATGCACATTACAAATGTTCGATGTAGGCACTTGTGTATCTTCAATGAGGCAAGGGGGGAGCAAACAGCCATGGCTGTCACCCGGCTGTCACCCGGCTGTCACCTCCTCCACTGCTACATGGTCCCCCATGGGCCTACTCAAAGCTATGTCAGCTCTTTTGCTTGTGTAGATCTGTAAGGCCAATGGGGGCATGTCTGGGCCAGGATGGGGCTCCAGATCCCGTAGATATCACTGCTGCTGAGATCCACCCAGTCCTGCCCTGATCCAGCCGTACCCCGGCCCAATCCCACCCTGATCTTCCCCGATCCCCCCCCCGCAGCCAATATACCCCTGTCAATGGCCAGTTTGTGCCATGCTGCTGCCAGTGCGTGGCCTGCCGACCTTTGCACCAGTGGCTGCTCTCCAGAGACCATCACAGGGGCAGCTGTGATGGCAGACTGCGAGGTACGCTGACGAACCTCAGGATCCACCAGCATGCCCCGCAGCTAGAATTGGGGCATCAGACATGCCCCCCATCACATTTTTCCAAGCTTATAAAGCCCGAAATGTTGGGGCCTCTCCTGATACAGTAAATGTTCCAGCCCTCTGATCATTTTGGCTATCCACTTTTGCACTATTTCCAGCTTTACAGTATGCTTCTTGAGGTGTGGTAATCAGAACTGTGCACCGTATTCCAAATGTGGCCACATCATAGATTTGTATAGGAGCAATATAATATTAGCATTCTCAGTACCCTTTCCTAATGACCTCTAGCAATGAATTTGCCTTCTTCACTGCTTCACTGCTTCACAGGGTCAATGTTTTCACGGAGCAATCCACCATGACCCCAAGCTCACTTCTCTGGTTCATCGCTGACAGCTCACACCCTATCAATATAGACTGATGATTGTGATATTTTTGCCTCAATGTGTATCACTACAATTATTGACATTGAACTGTATTTGCCATTTGGTTGCCCATTCCTTTTGGAGGTTTTGGGTTTTACCACCATGAATAGTTTGGTGCCATCTGCAGATTTGGCCACCTGGCTGTTTACCCCCAATGCCAGATCATTTATGAAAAAGCACTGATCTCAATACAGTTGTCAATGACCTCACTTTTCTTGTACACAGTTTCTCATAACTCCATCTTGGTTCCTTAGCTGAAAATCCTGAGCCAGAATTTCACCTTGGAGGGAGTGAGGCACAGCTCCCTCTAATCAAGATCATGCTACTACATGACAATTGATCAGAACAGAAAGCTGTAGCACACTGCGGGGCATCTATGCATCACCTACCTCCAAATTTGGACTCCCCATCTTGGCATAATCTCGCTTGCAAGAACAAGTCTTCTTGAATAATAAATTAGTGGCCTGATCCGATCCGCATGGTACACCGTCGCAGAGGCGACAGCTACCCTACCGGCGCCAGGGCGCATGGGGGCGGGGCCTGCGTCGCGTGACATCGACGTGCCCTCGTGTCACGTCGATGCGCCCCCCCCCGAAATGTATTTTGGTCATTTCGGAGCCTAACCGGCTCCAGGGAGGGTGGGAGGGCCCAGACAACGCAGCGCTTCGAACTGGTGAGCTCCCCCAGCGCGCCCACCGTTAGTTCCCCCAGTGCACCCCCCGCCCGCGAGCGCCTGGAGCTCCTGCTCCACACGCTTCACCGTAGTTCCGCTGCTGCACCGTCGCAGCAGCTTCTCCAACAGTCTGCAGAATGCTGCCACTGGTGCAAGGTTGAAAGCCTGTGTGCTGCCAACAGTGTTCCACAGACCGGCTGCTACTGTGGTTTTGTTGGCGGGGGGGGGGGGGCGGATTAGGGTGATGAGCCTTGAAAAGGTCAGTTTGGGTATCTGCCATACACCTTCTGTAGTGAAGACAGATGCAAGCAATGCATTGAGCTTCTCTGCTGTTACATGTCCTCTCTAAGCCTCCCTTTTTATTCCCTTGCTGCCTAATGGTATAACCTCCTCCAGACTACATCAAAAGCCTTCCTGCTTTTGTTGCATCTAAAATTTTTTTTGTTCACCTTGAAGTTTTTAGCCATACTCTCCTTATATTCTCTTTCTGCATCCCTTATAGCCAACTTGCTTTTCTTTGCCAGAATGTGCATAGTAGATCAAATACTACACATCACTGTTACTGTGGGTAACAAAATGGGGTTCAAAATGGGGTCCAAACTGGACCTAGCTGAAGGAGCTCACACACACTTAATCTAGACAGGGGAAATTCTACAACTAACTTTCTACAACAATAGAAATCTAGAGAAATTGGTTAGAAGGAGGTAAAAAGAGGAGGGGGAGGAGAGAAATGACAGAGCAAAGAGGAGTGAAAACATGTGGAGAAGGAACGTAGGGAGATTAGATGAGCTTCCCAGAGATCAATTTATCAATCTAGGCCTGAGGGGTCAATGGCCAGCATCCCCGAGCCAGGTAGTCTCTTGACATAGGTTCTGGTTCCCCCTCTGACTGTTGCTTACCTCAGGGTGCATGCCAAAATCCCTGCTCCTACTCCCTGTCCTGAGAGAGAAGATGGGGTCTCCTTTATGTGCTGGCATATGGAAAGAAGTGAAAAACAGTGCAAGTCTCCCCTTAAAGGCTTGCCTGCTTCATCTTGCCTGCTTCTTCTTGCCTGCATCACCTAGTAGTTCAATGCTGTATATACAGGAAGCAATACGGAACAGTACAGATCAGAGATAAGGAGCAGAAGCAGCTGAGAGAGAGATCGGAACGGCAGACGAGACTTCCTAGCAGGGATGGGGACTCGAGTCAAATGACTCGACTCGCAAATGCGACTGAGGGCTCAGTCCAGCCTAACTCAGGCACAGTTGAGGCCCAATTGTGGCCCAATTGTGGCCCAAACTAGGACCGAGTTAGGCTGCAACTGTGCCTGAGTTAGGCTGGAGGCAACAGCATTGGGCCAGGATCGCGGCAAAACTTACCGCAGAGGCAGGCAGGCTCCTGTGGGGAGCTGTCAGTCTTGTGGAAGCGAAGAGCCCCCTCCTCAGCCCGTCTGCGTGCACCTACCACAGCTGCTGCAGCGGTTGCAGCAGATGGGCAGCCACAGGCGGGCCTGCAGGCACTGCACGTTTGACAGTCAGCTGAAGGGCAGAGGTTGTGCCAGTGCCAGCTGCCCCAGGGCACCCTGGGCATCAGCCACCTGCCGCAGGGGGGAGTGCGACTGCCCTCCCTCCTGCAGACTGCGATGCCACCCCCAAGCCACGGTGAGGCTGCACGTGGGAGTCATGGGGGGGTGAGCGGGGGAGAGAAGGGAAGGAGGGGGTGGGAACGGCACGCACAAGGGGGGGGTCTCATGAGGTCTGGAACCGCCTCCGCCAGGACATGCCCGTGCGCTGCCTGAAGCCCTGGGCCTCAAGGGCCGTGGCAATGCCCACAAAGAAGGCATCCCAGCATGCCTTCTGCTCCGTGCCCCGGCCAAGACCGAGAGATGCCGTGGGCTTGTCTGCTGCGAGCGGGAAGGGCTCACGCAGCTCATCACACCCCCAGATGGGGCAACGTCGGCACCTTGCGGCAGGCGCTCTGGCGGCATGGGGGTGCCAGCGTCCATCATCAGGGAGTGGGAGGGGAGGCAGGCACACTGACAGGGGGTGCTGGTGAGGGGCACGGGTGGGTCAGAAACAGACAGACAACAAGGCTGGTGGGAGAGGGATACAGGGAGAGGGGTCTGCAGAGACCGATAGGGGCACAGGGGGCACTTCGCAGATGGAGGCAATGCAGGAACGGGCGCCTCTCATGCAGACGGACCGAGGGCGGACACGGACGCCGTTGATGGGCGGAAACGGACGCCGGTGACGGGCGGACACGGACGCCGGTGATGGGCGGACCGAGGGTGGGTGAGAGCCCCGGTTGCTGAAAGGGCTCTTCACGGACGTGGCGGACGTGCGCCACAGTGCCCGTCAGTGTTTGCCTGCCTGACAGGCCCCCCAACTCCCCCCTCCCCTCTGGTCCCAGAGGGTCCGGCAGCCCCCCTGCTGTGTTCTCCCAGGGATGGCTGTGGCGGACCCTGGCTGGGATTCATGCAGAGGCTTGTGTGCTGGGGCCTGCCTGTGTGGGTGTGTGGGGCAGTGCTTGTGCAACATTGGGGACATGTGTTTCCAGGGGCATCTTTATTGTTCTGGAACAGTGGCAGAGATGGCCGGGCGTGGCTGCCAGGGGTAGGCACAGCAGCCTCTAGGACCACAGCAGCAGCATCAGGCGAGCCCCATGGACCTGGAGATGCGGGCTCTTCCCCTGTGGAACCACGGCCTGCTCCATAGAAAGGGGAGGGACAGCAAGTAGGCAGCCAGGGCGGTGGGGCAGCAGCAGCAGCTGAGGTGGGTTGCAGGGCAGGCTCCCAGACCTCTCTGGCAGCATCAAGGCAGGTGACCGTAGGGCAACCAGACTGCAGGCCCAGGGGTGCTCCCCGGACGGTTTGTGGTAGTGGGCATTTCTGGGGGGACGAACAACATGGGGGTGTTCCATGGCAGCTGCTGCGTGGTAGCAATCGCCATTGAAGAGGAGCCAGTGTGCCAGTTGCAAAGGTCTGCAGGGAGAGAAATCAAACACAGCTGAGTGGTGTGAGACACATAGCCTGGTCTGCGCTCCTTCCCTGGGTGTACGGTGAGCATGATCCTGTAAGGGAAAGGGGTCAAAGAGAGAGACAACAACACAACTTGGGGGTCACAACCATGGCAATCCTAGCAATACTGACCTGTCGGTAGACCCTGTGGAGAAAAGAGGGGGGGGGACAGCTGGTGTCTACATATGGGTTACAGTTCCACACTCATGGCATTGTGTGCTCACATTAATACAGGCAGCTATGAGACAAGACATTGGTATAGAGGCATATCATGGCAGGCTATGCAGGCAGCTATGAGACAAGACATTGGTATAGAGGCATATCATGGCAGGCTATGCAGGCAGCTATGAGACAAGACATTGGTATAGAGGCATATCATGGCAGGCTATGCAGGCAGCTATGAGACAAGACATTGGTATAGAGGCATGTATCCTACCTATATTTCTCTATGCAAAGAGGCATACGTCAGACCACATGTCAGCACAAACCCTGCACTTACCTGCTGGTGTTGTTGCCTGTATGGGGGGGGGAGAGAGGGGCTGGGAGAAAGACATGGGTTAGCAAACACTTGCATGGAGACAGCTGCCCAGGCACAGCAGTAAACAGTTTGGCCACAGGCAGAACAGCCCTCTCTGCCCTAGAGGGGGGCAGAGAGGAGAGAGGAGAAGAGAGAAGTGGGGTGTTAGAAAAGTTTTCAAAGTCCCACTTTGTGGCTGCTGGGGGACAGGACCCCACGCCACGTGCTCAGAGAGAGAGAGAGAGTGGAGGGCTGGGGCTGGGCTTTTGTGGGAAAGAGGCTGGGTGGGGCTGGGTGCTGATAGGATAACTATTTGGGTCCATGTCCAGAGTTAGGCCACACCTGTTCGGTCCTAACTCAGGCCCAACTCGGGCCCAGGGTGTTAGAACTTTTCAGGAGAGGGCTGGTGTGGGTAAGGTAAAATGGCTCCTATGGGTCTCCTCACATTTGGGTCCACCCTTTTTGCTGGCCCAAATTTTGGGCCTGAGTTGGGCTCGAGGGGGCGTGTCAGTGGCTCTCCAGTGTCTGGAACCGGACCAAAATTCGTAACCGCCCCCGTCACACCCCCGACACGCCCCCAACACACCCACTTTTAGGCTGCAATTGTGCCTGAATTGTGCAATTGTGCCTGAATTGTACCGCAGTTGCCTTGGGCTGGACCGGGCTGCAATTCAGTCACAATTGCAGCCCAACTCAGGCACAATTCAGGCACAACTCGGGCCTAAAGCACTTGGGCTGCAATTGTGCCTGAATTGTACCGCAGTTGCCTTGGGCTGGACCGGGCTGTGAGTCACTTTTTTCCCTGACTCGCACTCGGACCCGTGACCCACAGACCCACACACGCAACCCACGGGACTTACACTTGACTCTTACTCGTCCAAAAGCAATTCACACTGACTTGCACTTGACTCGCATTCATGGGGGTAATGACATGCCATTTCAGAGTCATTTTCCTTTAATGGCTGGTGTCTTTTTCTCGTCGTCTGTTCGCCATTGGACACAACTCCGAGAGTGAGGAGAGGGGTGAGGGAAGGCGAGGGGAGGGGTAGGGAGGAGCAATCCAGCTCCACGTGGGTTTGAATGTGGACACGACCATGCTTGTTTTTCCCAAGCTAGATGGGTGGTGACAAGACTGAGAGGTGAGGGGAAGGGCATAGGGGAAGACAAGTGGGTGCTTTAGAAGCCTCAGAGGTCCGCCCCCACCCCCACCCCACACACACCATTTTCAGGGGGGAAAGCGATTTTCCCCAAAGTGACTCGACTCGTGAATCGGTGTTTTTGGCCTTACTCGCACTCGACTCACACTCGTGCAAAAATGACTCGCACTTGACTTGTACTCGTGCACAAAGGACTTGTACTTTACTCATACTCACCCAAAACGTTTAGCACTGACTCTCACTCGGACTCGCACTCGTGCAAAAATGACTCTCACTCACACTCATGACCTAGTGACTTAGATACATCCCTGCTTCCTAGCAGCTAATTACTGTTTCTAGCAGCTAATTACTGCTGTCCCAGAGAAGAGGCCTTGGAGGATCAGTGTTCTACAGGTGAGACCAGAGAAGCACTGAATTATAAAACAGAAAGGAGATTGGAAAACTAGACAAGGACCAGGCTGCTGCATACCACCGGCGTTTGCACAAAGTACCAGTGGTTGGGATATATAGGCTTCTGGTCTATATATGAATTTCCATTAAGTTGTCTTGGTTGGCCATGCTAAACAGTGAGGACTCCAGTAATAAAACAGATGAGAAAGCAACATGGCGGCTTGGAACAATAGCACGAACAGTGAAAGCCTTTTCAGTTTCACCATAATATGGTTTTAGAGCAGCCATCTTCTAAAGGTCCGAGAAGTCAATGGAAGCTTAATTATAGGGCACTGCTGGGCAGCATTACAATTATTAATTCACCTAAAGAACACTCTGCAGCAATACTAGCGTTTAATGCTGAACAATACCATCATCATGATTGGTGTGGTTAAGAGACTTGTTTAAATGCAACAGGCATTATTTGCCACACTGCTTTTAATTTCATAGAGTTAAGAAAGGCAATGGGAAGCTGACTTATTTGGGATCATATTATTATTTTCAATGTAAGTTACTTTGCTACTTTGTTCCTCCTCCCATTTCATTTAAGTAAAACAGCTTGAAGGTTTTATTGCCCAAAACTCTCGACTTTGATTATATACTTACATAACCGACACAGCGGATGATTTTTATGGCAGTTGTTGTATGATTTGTATTTTTATAGTTCGTTGAGGAAAACTATGAAATTTCCATTTGTGTTTAGGATCAAAACCTGTGTTTATTGAAGTCAGCAGGTGATTTTCCATCAATCTGAGTGGGGGAAAAAAGAGAATTGTGTCCTGTTTCGCTGAAGGTATTGCTTGAACACAATGCTGGCTAATAGGGAATTATTAGTTGCTAAGAACCCCTCCTCCTTTCCTTATTACATCAAATGCCAAACCAAATTAAATGCCTTCACAACCTATTGTTTAAGGTATGAAGGAAACATTTTTGTTTACATTTTAAAAAACAGGCAATAAAACCAGTAGGCACCCCTTATGCTTCTTAAATGAATTTATCTCTTAATAGGTAACTGCTGATTTGATACAACTCTTTGCTTACAAAGCTGCTGAAGGTTTCAGTAGCCAAATTTTATTATTATTATTTTTCCCGGCATTCAGCACCATACTTACGTTGAGCCTTTTGGAACATATCTGTGAAGTGATCACAGCAGTAAATTGCTTGTGCTTGTCTGTTGATTGTGAAGGGAAGAGGGTGGTTAAGGCGAAAAATGGAAGAACTCTATTTATCCACAGACTAGCAAGATTAAGTGGTGCTGGAAAGGGAACTGGCTGAGTCACAGCTTGACCAGTGACCTTCAGCTTGACCACGAGTTTGACCTTTGCTGAGGTTCACTTCCACCTCTGTACCGGGGAAATAAAAGCCATGATGATATAGCCCATCGGCGGTTTTTATCTCTGCCTGATCCAGAGAGGAAACCTGATGTAAGCAGAGCTAACTACCTGTATGCTCAATTTGGGACCAGGCTTTCCTTGCCTGCTGCCTGTCAGTAAACCACTGTTAGCAATACGACACCTGTTGCTTTTTTCCTAATTTTTTTTCCTTTTTTTCCTTTTTTCCTGAATTAGAGAATACCACTCTTGTCAGTTATTTGCTGCTGGAAAAGGACAGACATACAGACACGCGCAAGGCTGGGTTCATAACTTGGCATTCTCTTGAGTAACATGCACAATATTTAAAATTAATACGTTCAATAGAACAGTTGATTCCACAAAACCAGCTACTAAGTGAAACATAACTGAAGATTCACTAACAGTCCAATCCTATTCTCCCCCCCCCCCACTGTTGTAACCTCGCCAAAATCACCCCCATTCTGTCTTCCCTGCCCCCTCTCCACCTCTCCTGCCATCTTGCCTCCTTTTGGGTCCATTGACGCAGTCAGGAAGGCTCCAGCCTCCCCGCCAGTGCTCTGGTAGCGCACTATTCAGCAATTCACAATAAGATAATGAAACACAATCCATACTTTACCAGTTGTGAGTGTAGATGATGCTCCCCTGTGAACATAGAAAGCTGCCTTATACTAAATCAGGCTTTGGTCCATCTTGCTTAGTGTTGTCTACAGTGATTGGTAGAGGCTGTTCAGTGATTTGGGCAGGCATCTTTTCCAGCTCCACCTGGAGACACATGTGCCCCTCCCTGTGTCTGGATTCTACACCACAAGGCCAGCATCTGAATGAGTGAATCATGTGAGGTTCTCACATTTGTCTCAGGTCTCTTGATAGAGGGCACTGATGTGGGTTGTTTCCACAATATCCTCATAAACCTATGTAATTTTTTTTCAGACAATATCTGTGCATCATGTGATCAGCCATGGGGAAACAGCAATGACCCCACACTCTACAACATGTGAATTAAGCCTGTGACACATTGAACGTGGTCACACAAGTTTCGTCCTGGAGCGTCCATGTTTGGTGGCTCACGTGGTGGTGTACCTGATCGGCAGCCAGAACACACAGACACGATGGAAGGTGTGTCCTCTCCTCATGCAACCTCATCTCAGATGTGCTTCTGGTACTTCCAGCCAATCAGAGCCCAAATTGTAAAGTCTGGGGGCAGCGCAGCACAGTAGCCAATACCCTGCTATTTCTGTGCTAGCTGTGAAGAAGCCAGGGCCCCTTCCTCTCTCTTTGTGTATGTGTGTAGAAGTTCATCCCCCTCCAGCCCCCCACCTCCCAGACCACTCGCCATAAACG
This sequence comes from Plestiodon gilberti rubricaudatus, assembly GCA_026170595.1. Lineage (NCBI taxonomy): Eukaryota > Metazoa > Chordata > Lepidosauria > Squamata > Scincidae > Plestiodon > Plestiodon gilberti. The sequence continues at coordinate 65,404,540 of JANXHW010000004.1, read as the reverse complement.
ATCGGGACACCCTGAGCTCAAACTGGTGCTGCCATTCGACAAAGAACTTGTAGTGGTGTATGGTCAGAGCAGCAAAGTCATTTGCTTTCCTTCGGCCCCTTGATTTCTCTGGCAGCAGAGAGAGAGAGGGAGGGAGGGGGGGAGAGGTGCTCTCTCTCTCGCTCTCTGCACTGCTGGAAAGTGCAGCACAAACACACGAACACACTCTCCAGTGCAAGAGCCCCCAAGTACAAGTGTCTGTGCCAACCCGTTCGGAGCAGGGGGGGGTTCACTCAGTGAAAAGTGTTCCCCACCACAAATGACCAATCACAGGGGCCAGCAAGTGACCAATCCAGGGAGACCACAAGCCACAGTCCACCTTTCTCTTCGCCTTTAATGTGCTTTGGACACCTCGCATGAGTCGGCCGCTTCCATGACGCTGCTGGAGAAGGCGAACGCGGGTGTGGACGGTCTGTCACAGGCTTCAGACTTGTGACATACCACAGTGTATGAAGTTAACTTACCTCCACCTAGTGCATGTATGACTGGGAAAGCAAACAAAAAATCAAAAAATGTTATATAATAATTACTTTTGTTTCCTCATCAGGACTCATGGATGTGCATGCAGCTCAACTCTCATATTCTAACTGGGTTATAGACACACACACACACACACACACACACACACACACACACACACACACTCAGACACAAGCACACAGACCCAGTATAAGGTCTATTCATGAGTCTTGAAACAGCACATTATCTTACCGGAAATGATAATGAGAATTTCACTGCTTATGGGCTCCAGTGTTTTCCAGGTTTAGCAGGATGGAAGTTTGAATCACCAAACGGTGTTCCCTCCTGGCTCTTGTCTGCCAGCTTATTCAATAAACGTGTGCATGGGGCCCAGTATCTATGTCTCAAGTAATTGTATTTGGTGGGATGGTTGTTTATTTTTAATGGGATTTTTTATTGCCACAGAGAGATAAAGTGAACATGGTGTACACTCAAAATAAATTCAATAAAGGCAATGTAACACACTTGCCTCATGCCTGAGTCTATTATTCCTTGCTTACAGAAGAAAATCAACCTACTTTTTATATGTATAAAAATATAATTTTTTTTATCTATTGTCATAGAGTTGAAATCCAATTCCCTGCTTTTATGGTCCTGGCAATAATTACATAAAAGATGTATGTTAGCATAGTGGTCACCTTCTCTAGGTGGCAGGTTCAGTCACAACCACAGACCTGACTTGCTATACCTCTGAAAGTGAAAGATATACCGGCATGTACAGAGAAGGAGTCAATGCTCCTACATTGGTCCATCAATTCTGGAATGAATTTTTTTTTCCGCGCATTTGCAGCACACCTCTCCACTAATACAGGTCACTTTTTATGTAACACCCACAGTGCTGATTTTGTCAGAGAAAAGATGCTTTAAATGCTTTAGACGAGGGGTGGCTAACCTTTCAGCATGAATGCTCCTGGCCTTTTGATGGTTGGTCCTCACCTACATTTCAGCAGGTGCAGCTGCTTTAGCAGCACCATCAGCAACTGCAGCTGCCAAGATTCTGTCTTCTACACAACTCTTAAGAACGCAGAGGCCCTAATGGTGGAAGGTTGGCCACCCCTGCCTTAGACTTTTGCTGTGTTGAAAATGGAGCTGGCTTGGTCTAGGCTGTGTCTGCAGCTCTGCCATTAAGAAACCTTCACATCCCATTCTGGCTAGGAAGACCAGGACAACACTTTTAAATTGCTCAGCAGGAAAAGGGGCAGCAAAATAACATATTTGCCTGCCACCTGTATCTTTCTGAACAAAGGGCCAGGATGACATGATGAGGGAACTGGAGGTAACTACCTGTTCACTGATTATTGAGAAGGGATGCTTCAGAGAATGGGCGAGGCTTTCCCACCTCTAGACTAGCCAATGAGAAAAGGAGAAACCCAATTCCCCACACTCTGTGAAAGGAGGCTGCTTTGAGAGGGCGTGCTGTGTTTCAGCCAGTGCTGACTGTTCATGCTGAGATCACCCCTGGTCAAGGAGGTGAACACAGACCCTCAGCCTGCATACGTTTTTCTTAGGCAGAGACAGGCTTGGTTTGGGGATTTCTTTTACTTGACTCTAAGCTCATGTTTCTGCATTTGCCTTCTATGTTTATTGCTTTTTAGCTTTAAATAACCTTCTCTTCATGCGTGTTTGCATGTACCGTGCATGATGCATGCGCACACACATGCAAGCATGCATGCACAGAGGAGTTGGGACAAGCCTGGTCAAGGGACAGCCCCTTTCATCTCTCTAGCAGTCAGATTCAGTGCTGTGGGATACCTAGGTTAATGAGTGAACCTACAGACGGGAGCAATGGTTCAACAGGGAGCTTGAGTCACACTCTAGTGACAGCCAATCTACAGCCCCCCCCCCATGGCCAGGTTGCTGTGCTTTACTCTCCCCTTGAGGAGAGAGTGCATGGGAAGTGTGTGACAGACAGGATGTGTGTCTGGCTTCTCATCACCACGGTATTTAATTAACACCATCTAGAAGCACAGAGAGTAGCACATAGCAATCTGCACTGACCAGAGCCACTTGTCAGCCATTCTAAGGGAATAAGTGTTTAAATGCTCTGGGAAGGTGGAACAAATGCCTCAGTTAGATTCTTCCAGAGCCTCCGATGGATCTGAGGGTATGAGATCCCTGGATGGGGTTTCTTTTTTCAGCTGCGACTTCACCTGATAAACACAAAGCACCCCCCTCAATCTGTGTACATACAGGGAGGTTTATGTTACAGTTTGTGGAGGGGGGTACATTAGAAAAGCATCCCTTTCCCCCACAATGCTTTGCCACTCCAAACTGCTCCTTCCCAAAGCAGGTTTTGCTCTAACAAAAGGGGCCATCCAGGTTTTGCTACATGCCCTTGCATTTAATATCCTGACCCCCAGTTGTAAAGCATGGCTATTCCTGGTGACACGTTGCCCCAAACCAACTGATTGTGGTATGTAACCTGGAGAATGCTCAAGAATGATCTCTTTCTGATTCTGTTTTGATGGTGTAGGCTGAATAAAAGGAGGACACTGCAGAAACCAATGTTGATTACTGCTGCAGGTGGACTTGCTGGCATAAATGCACTGAGGGACAATTCCAATGTTATGGGCTCCATGTGGGAAGGTATTAAAAATAATTAGACCAATCCACATGGCAAGCAGCTTACAAGCGTTACAACCCTCATGTGGAGCCATCCCTCAGAGAAACATTTGTGCCTACGTCTATATGGAGACTGTGAACTAGCAACTCACAACTTGATGTGTGTGAAAAAAAAGGCTTGAAACAGCAATGATATGTAACTAGTATTCCTTCTACTAAATATTTCTATATTTAAAGATGTTTTTTTTTCCTGTTGTGTGCTGCAGAACTGCAAGTGCAAATGGCTGGAAGCCCTGCGTGCATGCCAATGGCTCAGTCAGCCAGGCTGCTCTAGAGCAGGTAACGTGGCAGTAGAAGTGGTTCAGGGGAAGAGCAGGGTGGGGAGCGGGGCAGGGAATGGGGCAGGCAGGAGGCAGTTTGAGGGTGGAAGGGGATGGATCATGGCAGCTGTTGTGCATACTGGGATCCTATCCTCCTTTTTCCAGCCCAACATACATACCCCCCTGAGGCTCCATGGACTTACACCAGCTAAATATCTGGTATAAGCCCAAGAAAACCCATTAGCAGCCAGGCAGCTTACAGGGAGGTAAGAAAAAAAAATAGTTACCTCTCCTGGACCATCTCATCGTCCCATCCCCCCCCCCCACACACACACTATAGGATGCAGCGTGCACTCCGTTGATGCCGCTGCATTGTGTAAGCTGGTGGGGGATAGGATTTGGCTGCCCGGCTGGAGACATATGCACACTTACCTGGGAGTAAGCCCATTGAACACAATGGGACTTATTTCTGAGTAGACATGCATAGGATTGGGCTGTAATTATGGGCTTTTTTGAAAAGGCTATACCCTATTTACACTTGCCTTGGAGTAAATTCCATTGTATTCATTAGGACTTTTGTAAACAGGTATAGGACCAGGCTTTAGGACTGCTACCTTACCCGATGATTTTTTTTTTCTGCTTTTACCTCTAAGAATTACCTGAAGGAGCAGAGCTATACGTAGGCAAGCAGGCTGCTTGTCACTTATTGTCAGGGAAAATGTGCTCATTGCTGACTTCTGTGCTGTTTGCCATTAGATAATAGACATACAAACTTCTGGCTATTTGGACCTTGCAATCTTTCATCCCCAAGAGAAAAACCATTGATCTTTTTCATCAGAACATACGTCAAAAAGTAGTAGCAAAATACCCATGATGTCCAACATTCTATTCCCTTGGGCTCTCCATGTGAAGAGGAAGATTGATTTTTTAAAAACTTTTTTAGGGTGGATTTGATCTTAAATTAGCCTTCTTTTTGCAGCATTTGATTCTATAAAGTTGTAATACAGGGACACAGCAGAACATGCAACGCTAAGTAGATGGAACAGTCTCTCCCCACCCCTACATTCAACCCTGGATTACTTCAGAGTTAACAATGAAACATGGCATGACTTGGAAGGGACATATCCCATGTTTTTGAGACCACATGAGAGTCAGGCCATTTCCTCTACCAACTTGACAGCCAAATGAAATCATTCTGTTGCTCATAAGGAAAATACATGAAGTATATGAATGCCCAGCAGGAGAGTTATGGGTGCATCAGATAATCTGGTTTAGTTGAAGGTGCACACTAAGCATACAAGCCCCAGGGCCAGTCCATCCATGAAGCCAACTGAAGCAGTCACATGAGGCTGCAGATTGGTACTGAGCACCCATCTCTGTCCACCTACTTGCCTCCACCACTCCTCCACTTCCTTTCATTCCCTGAATTGGACAAGGAAGAGGGAGGACGATGAAATGTGGAGGGGAAGAGAGTGCTGAGCTAAAACATTGGAGAGTGGGAAGAGCAGAAGCTGGCACAACATAGGGTAAGGGGGGCAGGCACCAAGAGGTCTTGGGCCAACCCTGACATGCACATATACAGTACATCCCCACTAGTAGCTAGCCGCTCTTCAAGAAAAACAAGACTCTAGCTTGGTACAAGAGCACATACTACTCATGTGTGTTTACACCAACAGCTATAAACAGAAGTCAAGTTTGCTGTCCTGCCTTATTGCTACCATCTTGACATCACAAGGCAAGCAAAGACAAACCTCTGGTTTTTTCCCCAATAGTTTCTATGTGACAGATGAACACAGCTGCTTATATGGTGACCTATAATTATTTTATTTTAAATCATTTCTACCCTGCCTTTCCCTTATTGAAAGAGTAAGAAATGCTTATGCCAATCATGCTAATATACAAAATTGGCAAAACATCTGGGTGCTTGAATATCAGAATACAAAATGTGTCTGGTACGGGAATATTATTGTATTAAATCTACTATTAATGCTACATCAGAACCGGGCAATGCTCATTCATGCCTTTGTAACTTCGCGTTTTGACTACTGCATTGTGCCATATAGTAATGTGGTCTTCATGACTGCCCATAACCCTACTTTGTGCAGAATGTAGTGCCCTGACTCTGCTCCAAGGTCTGGCCTGGCTTCCTTTTACTATCCAGGCACAATTCAAGGTGCTGGTTTTGATCTTTCAAATCCTTAACTAGATTGAACCAAAGGGGTATGAAGTCACTCTTCATGTGTTCTTTAGGCAAAATCTGCCCCCTCCATTTGATGATTATTGGGGATAGCAATGAAAGAGGGCAAAAGGGTTCATCCATTCAGAATCAGAGCAATCTAACCAGTTCAGGAAGCACTGTCCTTACTCTTAATTGGTTCCATTTGCTCTCAGCGATTTTTTCAGGTAGCCAAATCTGATTGGCGCCACAGGGGTGTGACATAGTCACAGTCACTGCATTATCCATGATTGGTTGAGATTATGTAGAAAAGGAAAAAGAAGTTCTAACCAAGGGGAAAAACCACCAACAGCAAATTGGGGGAGAGATCTAAAGGTCTATCAAAGTCCTATGGGAGAGAGCCTTCATTCCTGATTAAAATATTTGCCACTTCCTTGGTGTACATACTCCAGAAATGAGTGCAAATTGTTTTCCACATGGTTGATGTAGTTGAAAGGAACAGTATAGAATGTTGCATCTATCGTTGTTCTAAGAAACCGAATTCTTGAAATTAGTAAAAGGTATTTGAATCAGTCGTGCTTATCTAAAATATTTTATCCAGACACTATTACCTTTTATATTTACAACAGAATTATTGAACTTATTTTTTACTCTCCCATAACACTGTCATTGATTTTATTTTACACGCCTCACATATCAAGCTTCTGGCATCCGACCATAATGACTTCATAATAATTTTGATTGTATTATTTCCTGGCATGTTTTTTTTTCTTAAGGATAATGGTCTTGCACCAGCATTACAAAAGCAGACAGAACAGTCTATCAAGGTGATACAAGAAGAGCCAGCCTAAGTAATTCTGTCCATTTCAGACTTGCCTCATGGCATTACACCTGAAAGATGCTTAGGTCCAAATTAGGTTCCGGGTACCAATCTCATAACTGAGAAAAAAGTATAATCTGTATTTTAGAAGTGGTACACTGGTTTTTCCCCCATATCTGTAACCATTTGTTCCCAGAAGTAGTATTTGATAAAGCACTGAGTATTTTCCACAATACTGGTTATAAAATAGTATTGCCATCCTATTTATCAGGTTCTACCAAAGATTCTCAGGACTAGTTCAAACAATCAGGGGACAATTAGAGGGCAATTATTAAGTGATAAGTTGTTCTCCTTGAAACTTGACCTCTCTAGACCATTACTTGGTGCTCTGTCCATGCACTAAGAAAACCCTACATATGATAGTGATGGAGAAATATTTTGGAAATGCTTGATGGTGGTTTGGAAATGACCTTCCTGAATTCAGAAATCCCTCCTAAGCCATGGTGAGCCCAACCCAGAAAAATTCAAGAGGATTTTTGAAAGAGTTCTTCACTCTTTGCAATGCTCAATGATTGCATTACCAACCTGAACTCTGGGAAGTGTTGCTTCTTATACGTATTCCTCCTGTTTTGTTGTCAGGAACAATGAAAAAAACTACACTTCCCAGTGTATCACAGTGGCATAGCTAGATGGATGTAGTGGCAAGTAGTTCTGCAAGACTCTGTTACACCGGAGTCAGCGACCCTTCCCCCTCGCCGTCAGAGCCATTCCGATGGCAACATGTGGAACGCTCCCCCTGTTGCCGCTGGAATGGCTCTGATGGTGAGGGGAAGAGGCCACTGACTCCAGTGTAATGGAGTCTTGCAGAACTACTTGCCTCCGCCCTGGTCTAGATACACCACTGCATTAGCAATACTAGTCTGGAGCATTCTCAGAAGCTTTTATTTCAGAAAATGAGAAAAAGCTTTAAAAGAGTGTTTGGTTTTTGCCTGATCTCTTCATTGCTGTTTTCCCTCCTCCCGCTTACAAGATGGTAAATCGGAGAAGGTTTGGGAAACGGAGAGGATGGAGACAGGAAGATGAGAGGACTGGCAAAAGAAGCTCATCTAGTTGAGTCATTCTAAGCTGTAGAACATTCAGAAAAAGCTTGGACTGTTTGCTGAAAATTCTCCCCCCCCCCAAAAAAAAAAACACCGTCCCACCCCCATTCTGAACTGAGATGTTTGGAATTTTCAGCCATCCCTAATTGTGATAGCTGATCTGTGACAGAGCCTTACAAACAGTATCCTGGTACAAATATCACCTGGTACTTGCTAAGAGCGCAATCCTGTGGAAGGATCCGGCCGGCGGCCCAGGGCCACCTGCTGGATACTGAGCCAAGACTGCCCGTCTAATGGCGGACCGGAGGTCTACTTGGGGAAGGGGATGCTCATCCCTTTCCCTGGGTGTAAACTGGGGCTGGCCTGATAGGCCTCTACAGATTTCTGCCAGCTAAATAGCCGGCAGAAGTCATCCACCTGGCGGGGACACGGATATGGCGGGTACCATCCCCCACTCCCTCCCAGGCCGGCTAGGCCAATGGCTTCCCTCCCTCGCTCGCCAGACTGCCCACGCGGCCGCTGGGGGAGCGCTTACCTTCCTTCGGCGGCCGCTTGCCCAGTCCAACGGAGTGAGGGAGTCCAGCCTTGCGCCGGCCTCCCTTACTCTGGAGTAGTCACGAACGTGCTTTACGGCACATTCGCAACATCTTGGAACGGCGGAGCACTCACTCCGCCATTCCAGATTTGCGCAGGATTGCGCTGTAAATACAGTTATGCTAAGTTGATGGAAGTACATTCATTTGTTACACCAACATAAACAAGGTTTGAATTACAGCCCGATCCTGCCCAACCTTAGGCTGACGGAGCTCTCGTCTGGGTCTGGGAAATATCTGCAAAACCAGCTGGAAGTTTGTAGATAGGTAACTGCACAGAGTGGAAGTCCCAGGTCAGCACTTCAGTCACCACATTGCGGGAGCCAGAGAGAAGCCAAGCGACATATTTCACCGAAGAAGGTGGGAAGCTGAGGCAGACTGTTCTGAACTGTTCCGTTTCAAAAGGCAGGTGGGGAGTCATATTTTTGAACCCTCCCCTATGGGAAAAAAGATCCTACATATATGTAGTAAACCAGCAAATCAAGGAGAGGTTTGCACTAAGCCTTTCCATCAATGTGCTCACTTACGAGATGTACTGAGCTTTCTTACATGGAGAATCATCCTAAAATATGGCCCCACACCTGCAGTCTGAAGTGGAATAGACCAGAATTCTACCACCTCAGCTTATCACCTCACTGTGTAATTGGGTTTGAGTTAACCAGCAAGTCCATAAACTGGAGTATTGTTCCAACCACTGGTCTCGAGAGCCTAGTGCAGACTGAAACAGTCCTGTAGGTGTCAAGACACAGCATGATTGAACTGCTTGGAAAAGGATGACAAGGAGCCTGCAGCAGACCTGGGATAGTGCATTAAATTTCCCTGCAAAGATGCTGAAGACAACCACCATTCCCAGAACCACCACTGGTTTCCAACAAATGAAGAAGTAGTAGATCAAAGAGAGGTGACGAAAAGTAGCAGCATTCCAGTTTGCAGAATGGGGAACTAAGGCACGAAATAGTGACTTGCTCATAGCTGGTTCTCACAACCCCAATATGGTGACTGCATAGAACTTGCATAACCGTGTTAGCTCAGAGCACACCATTAGTCAGCCAGTCCTAGATATCCAGCATTACCTGCAGGGAGTTTTCAGTAACTGATGGGAAGCAGAATGTTTGTGGCAGACTTTTTTTTCCCAACAGCCCTTGCATGAAATGTTCGTATAAATAGGCCAGTATTACATGAACTAGGATTTGAAGCTAGGCCCCCCAGCTCTGCTGTTTTCTCTGGTTCTCTATATTGCACCCAAGATTTCCAGTTCAGAACATCTAAGGAACAGGAGGTAATAATAAGTCTCGGTTGGCAAGGAACAACGCCTTTGTTGTTGTTGTTGACAATCAACTTTGGCTGTTTTTTTCTTTCTTTCTCGGCACAAAGGTAGTAGGATGGCGGGTGAAAGCAACATCATTTGTATTACAGTTATTTGCAATCTAATTTTACCAGGCCAAGGGATAGTTGCAATGATCTAATTCCCAATATACTACAGGACTCAGGTGAAGTACAAATCATCTTAGAGGATCCAATAATTTTGTTTCAATTGATCAGTTTCTTAGACGGTATCCTTCGGTGAAGACTCTGCGGATAAGTGAAGTAAATTAGGTTCCCAAGAAAATGCCACTCTTTCCAATGTGGGGTTCGCCAGGTTTTTGCCATCCTCCAGGAGTTCCGTACCCTTTTGCTCTATCTGCTCGGGGCCTACTGAGCCGCTTTTACTGTACTCTATCAAAGCCCGGTTCTTTTCCGCTTAGTGAATAAAATACTGCAGTTTCTCCCATTGACTGACTGAAATAAAATAATCTATGATGCATGAACAAGTCTAAATGAAATAATAATATCCTTAGCAGTGAAAAACGGATTGGTAATACAGTAATTGAGCAGATTTATTGCCATCTCCTTGAGCTAGCCTGCTGAAACAGCCTGCTATTTTATTTAATCTCATATCAGAGGAATTACTGGCTGGTAATCCATTGTTAAACATCATTTAGAATGATGGATGAAAATGTCAGCTTTTCCAACATAATCAATTCATATCTCATTAGCACATATTATTTATGATTCTCATAATGGGACCTGCAGGGGCCTCCAGGGGGAAATGGAGACCTCAGCTGTTGTTGAAATGAGATGAGATATACTGTAGCTTATGAGTTAATAACTGCATATAAAAATACTTCCCCACATATTGATTGTCCTTACCGTTTTACAAATGAATTGAGTACCTCGGCCTTCCCTCTTGCTGTGTGCATGGCAGATCTTCCTCCTACTCATTTCAGAGGCAATAATTATATAACTATGTTAGAAAGACGGCTTTAACAAATAACTTTTAAGATGCTAGGAGTTGGGTGGGGGAAAGAATGCCTTTGAATGTGAAGTAATAAGAAACACTTTACTGCTCTGTTGCTGTTTGTTAAGGACTTCAGGCCCCTTTTCCCCCTCAGTACCTATGAAGACAAATCGACATATTTCTTCAGCTACAGCAGAGTTGCATTTTAAGAATACTTTCCACCACACACCGTCTTAAAGCCCAATGAAAAGCAAACCTTAATGTAGTTGATGGTGCAGCTGTAATCATGGTCACAGTGTCAACTGCTGCCTCAATTAAACTACATTTGAGAATCATTTTCTGCTTCAGCTCATAAACATCAATAAAGGAAAATGAGTAATAAATGACTGTCTAGAGTACAAAGGACCAGCTCATATTTCAGATGAAAATGAAGACAAAATGTAGCTTTTATTTGCCTGTGGAATTCCCATTAACTGCATCACTGACAGGAGGGAGCCGGATCAATAGTTGGCCGGCTGCAGAAAACAGTTTCTGACTGTTCAGCAGCCAATGCGAAAGGAAAGCTGTCATATTGTGATCTTTATCAGGTAATCTTCATTACACCAGACCAATGATATATGTATATACCAGTCAGCTAGGGGCACTTCTAATTCTTGGGTCTATTTGTGTCCCGAGTGCAGAGCACTCACAAATTATTTGTTTACAACCATGAAAAACCTTCAATGTTCATCTCTTTTATTCTTTTATAGGTAATCCATAACTGGAAAGTTTCTCTCAAGACTACTTTATTCACTCAGAATTTTCAAGGGAGCACAGCTTTCAAACTTATCTTTCTTCCTGCTTAAGGACAAAAATCTGCGACTGCTATTTTTTATGTATCCCTCCCCCCCCCCTTTCGGTGCTGTTTGAGCGAAAGATTTATGCACTGCCCTTCTGAAAACATTTGTGCCCTTTTGGTACAAGTTCTTCTCCTCAGTTTATGTGAACAAAGAAGACACGTGGCTTGCGATGGAAAAAACAACAAGCCTACCAGAGGTGAGGTTGACTCTGCTTTGTTTTTTCAGTTCACAGGTTGTATAAAGTGGCAAAAATGAGGCAAATATTGCAGAGCATTTCATTTTCCTTGATATGACTGCCAGTGTCGGGGACCAGATACCCAAGTGATACTGGAAATAAAGACAACAGTACCATAAATGCAGCTGGGTCAGTGCATGGGAGTCTAATAACCAGAGGCGGATCTAGGGCGGAGCCAGCAGAGCACCCGCTCCGGGCGCCATCACCCGAAGGGCGCCCCGTCCGGCGTCCCGCCCGCGAGTCTGAGTCGGACTCGAGTCTGAGTTGGACTCGGAGACTCGAGTCCGACCGGCCCCAGAGAGCCGGCTGGGGACGTCTTCCCCGGCCGGCTGCCCGGGGCCTTCTGGAAGGCCCACGCGCGAGAACGGTATTTATACCGTTCTTTTTGCGCATGCTCAGACTGTTACTGAGGGAAAAAGGCTGCCCTTTTTCCCTCAGTAATAGTCTGAGCATGCGCAAAAAGAACGGTATAAATACCGTTCTCGCGCGCGGGCCTTCCAGAAGGCCCCGAGCAGCTGGCCGGGGAAGACGTCCCCAGCCGGCTCTCCCGATTGAGGGAGGGGGTCGCTTCCTCCCGGAGCGCGACGCCGCCTCCTCCTGGAGCACGACGTCCCCCCCCTCCGGAGCGCGCTGTGGCAGAGCCGTGGCGATATTTCCCTAATAGGGGCGCCACCCCCCCGTTGCTCCGGGCGCCAACGGGGGTAGTAACGCCTCTGCTAATAACTGTAGACTGGATTAAAGAACTTTGGGGTCTGAAATATATTCCAAAGTCCCATACAGCTCTTCCTTGCCAACATTTCCCTGCCAACATTTCCCTGCCAACACCCTACTTAGGATGTATCCTAAGCACATTTACTAGTAGGTAAGCCCTATGAAACACAATGGGGCTGACTTCTGAGTAGACATGCTTAGGATTGCACTGCCAGAAAACCACATACAAAGAAATGTACTTCCATTCTGATCAACTATCCACTCTGCATCTGAAAACTGCTGCAATATAACAGTTACCAGGGATGCAGAGCCTTAGGAGATGCAGGGTCTGATTGGACGCAACCATAAGTGTTTTGGCAGTGACATGACGACGTTGTAATGTCAACACGTCACAGCCAATTGCTTAAGGATTGCTCTGATTTTGGGCCAATTGGAAGCGAGGGAGGCCCTTCTAGCGCCGGCAACATGAAGTGCACCCGGCGCTTCACAATCAGCCAAGCATGAGCTCCCAGACACATGGTCCCCGAGTTCGAGTCACGCAGGGCCCAATCGGACTGAATCAGTCCCATTGCCCTAAAGCCGACATTACCTTATACGGAGACATAATGTGGCTCCTTCACAATCTGAAGGGGATTCACAGCTCATGTGATGGTATGAACTGGGCCTGTAAGTATTATCTTCCTTGCAAACAACACCTCTCCGATTATGTAGCTGCAAAGTTCTGAGCTACAGGGTATATTACAAGCAACAAAAAACAGGATGTGTAGACATACCTAAGAGCCTTTCAGAAGGTTTACTTTTTCTTATATCAAAACATACAACCTGTTTTTCCACTGAAAGTAACTAAAAGGGAGGGTACAAAAAGCAAAATAAGAATACAATTAAAAGATCAACAAAATCAAAAATAAATATTAAAAATACCATTAAAATGTTCCCTCTCGGTGCTCCCAAACTGCTCTTTAAATTCATAGTTGGACTTAAAGATCACAATGGAACAAAAGGCAAAAGGTGATTTCTTGGATGCCTTTGACTTGGGCTAGTAGAACTGCATTCCAGTACCCTCCAAATGGAACTGCAAAATTAATAGGGCATCACATTGTATGTCTCCAAGTGGAGACGTCTTGTATTCACCAATCCACTCACCACCCAGAAGAGCCCCAGTTGACTTTGTTCTGCCAGTGTGATGGAAGTCATGTAGATTTAAAAAAAAAAAAAATTGGCCAGTCTATAAGCTTCAGCCAATTTGCTTTTGTGCATGTAAAGCTTTCCCATTTTCCTTTTTACCCACTTTTGGTCCTCTGTAAACCATCCTCTGTGTTGATGAAGTGGTGGGAGAGGATGCTTGGAAGCAATTGTGTCAAATCAACCTACAAGTCCTTAAGTGAACGGAGATATTGAAAAAACAGTCATCAAAAGTCCAAACTACATATTAAGTGCAAATGCATGGAATACTAGGCCAACTGCCATTTTGTTGTTGTTGTTGTTGTTGTTGTTGTTGTTGTTGTTGTTGTTGTAGATGAACAGCTACTGGGAGACAAATTGGAGTGATGAAATAATGGACAGAGAAAGAGTGGTGCCCCCTCTCCCACACTAATTCTCCACATTAATTCCCCCATTTCCAAAATGCTTTTTCATCCAAACAGGATACCACTACACACATTTGCTTGATGTATATCATATGTTCCAAGATCAGTGGGAAAATCTTCCAGAAAGTAATGGGATCCAACTAGATCTGTAAGACTCAGGGGGAAAAGATCACCCTAATTATGTGATTAAGAGGATACAGTTATGAAAACAAACTTGTTTATGGTAGTTCTACATGTTCAACTACCTACATGTTTCAAAAACAACTATCGTCTGAGAATGACCTTTTTAAACTGTTATAAGTACAATTCTACTTTAAAGGTCAAAACCTATTTAGCTGGCGGAAATCAGAGGAGGCCTATCGGGCTGGCCCTGTTTTACGCCCGGGGAAGGGGATGAATGTACCCTTCCCCGAGTAGACCTCCGGCCCGCCAGTCAACGGGCAGACTTGGCGCAGGATCTGGCGTGTGGTCCTGGGCCACCAGCCAAATCCTTACACAGGATTGCCCTGCCCAACATATAAAATTATGCATGGGATGGACAGAGTGGATAGAAGGAATTTCTTTTAATTCTTGCACAACACCAAAACCAGGAGATAGCCACTAAAATTGACTGGTGGGATTGTTAGAACAGACAAAAGGAAATATTTATTTACCCAGCACATAGTTAATCTGTGGAACTCCTTGTCACAGGGTGTTGTGGTGGTACCTAGCCCTATACATCTTTAAAAGGGATTAGACAGATTTAGGGAGGAAATGTCCATCACAAGTTAGAAGTCGTGATGACTGTAATGACGTCCAGGTTTTAGAGGTAGCCTATCTCTGAATGCCAGATGTAAGGGAGTGGCAATAGGATGCAAGTATCCTGTTGTCTGGTGTGTGCTCCCAGAGAGATCTCTGACATACAGGAAGCTGGACTCAGCAGCGTCACTAGGGCGCGCGCCGCGCTGTGCAAGGGCGCGCGCGCCGCCCTAATGACCCCCGTGCCGCCCGACAGCCGGCCGGCGAGGATGTCTCCGGAGCCGACAGCAGCAGAGCCTCCGCTGCTGCCGGCTCCGGAGACATCCTCGCCGGCCGGCTGTCTTGGGCAGGAGGAGGCCTCGGAGCGTCCGCCTTCGGCGAAGCTCCAAGGCCTTCTGAGGGAGGCCTGATGCGTGACGTCATATTTATAAGGTTTCGTGCATGCGCAGTACATTTCTGAGGGCAAATTTGCCCTCAAACGTTCTGTGCATGCGCTAAACCTTGTAAATATGACATCGCGCATCGGGGTTCCCTCAGAAGGCCTTGGAGCTCCGCCGAGGGCGGATGCTCCGAGGCCTCCTCCGAGGTGTCGCTGGAGCGCGGCGGGAAGGGAGGACCGCCTGCGTGCGATGCCGAGGGCACACACGCGACCGCGCGTCACCCATTGCGCGCGTCGCCCCCAGGCGGTCCGCCCTTCCCGCCGCGCTCCAGCGACGCCTCTGGCTGGACTAGATGGGCCCTTGGCCTGATTCAGCAGGGTTCTTCTTATGTTAGTAGCACAATATTAACTACAATGGCATTAATTGGTTTTCAAAAGCCAACCCATTTAGAGAAACAATCAAGGATACTCACTGTTTTGGAGCAAAGTATTTCTTCACCTCTGAACATGCATATCCAGAGTAGGTGCACCATCTATCACTCAAGGAGATCTGTGAGACTTCTTTAGTCTCAATCCAGGATAAGTAAGAAGAAGGGCAAATGTCTATGTTCTCATTTGCTTTACAGACAATTATTTCCCTCAGTGAAAAATATTGAAATACAAATATTTAATCCCATGTTGTGGCATATATAAATTAGACATGCACTGGCTTTCCCACCCCTTTTTGCACTTAGTGAATGCGTAGTTTGTAAGATTGGATGGAAGTGCAGGTAACACTGTTTTATGCTAGCAGCTATCAATAATGTGTACTTAATATATTGAATGAAAGACTTCATAAATCCTAGGTTATACAAGGGATCATACAATGCTTTTAGCAAATTTCCAAACACTCATAAAAACTATAAATCAATGTATTTTTGATTAATCAACTCATACCGTCACGTTTTTTGAGTAAGCTGTTTGGCATTTTCTTTGTTCTGAACATAAAGTACAAATCACAGAGACAGGGTGGAATGAGAAAAAATAGGCCCGTAATCAAAATGGCCACACCCAATCTCTGATGTCTTGGACCACCGTGTTTGAGAAAATCAGAAAAAAAAAATACCAGATCTTGATATCCCCAGGATTCCAGCCTGAAACATTTATGTGCCAGGAATCCAACACATGACTATACTTTCAGAATCAAATAAGTAATTGTCTAGCTAATTCAAAGATGGGCAAATCCACCAACATTTTTCACTAGCAACTGGGGAAAGCTTTCCCCCCAGAAAAATCAGCCTGAAGCAAATACCAATGTGACCAATGAGAAAAATCAGCCTGAAGCAAATACCAATGTACAGGCAGGAGGAGGTCTTGGCAGGCTGAATATAACCGACAAGCATTTTGTTGGCCAAGCTTGGCATAAGACGTTTAGATGGAAGCATTCCTAGTAAAATGTGTTATGATAGTATTGCACACATCAGATTAAATATGGAAGACATCTAATGAGATGCTAACTGACTATAGAGAACATCAAACAGTTCAAAAGCAAATCAAAAGCGTTTTCAGACCCATCTGTTCTAAGAATCAGGACCTGAACAACAATAAGCAATGCCACTGAAGAACTGATATGGTGCATGTGAACTTGCCTGGCCCTCTCCATCGAGCAAGGCAGTGGTGCGCTGTGGTGTGAAAACTGGTGCCTTTAACATGGGGGCAGAGCCACACTGACTCTTAGTCAGCATTCGGAGGGTCTTCCCTCAGTCTGGTTGCCTCAACTCTTCAAGGTTAGAAGCTTGCTTTGTCTATTGACAGATCACAGTTTTGAGTCAGGGTGGGAATGCCCGTTTGGGGGAAATAGATGGTGGTTTGCTGTCTCCCCTAAGTTAGGCTGCATTTGTTTTTCTCATAGCAAATAGGAGGACGTGACGTTTCTAGCATGCCTCTAGCATGCTCTAACGCGGCTCATTTTAAAAACGACAAAATGGCGTCTTATTTTAGTTCAGAGTGTTTTATGGCATTAAGTATTTATTTGCAAGACCTGGATGAGAAAATGAAGATGAGGAAGTGTTGCTGCAAGCCACCTTACCTGTTTTGAATGAATCCCGGTATACATAAGCCTCCATTGAAAAGATCGCTCTTATTTCCTTATCCCTTGTACTACATCTCCCAAGCTCCTTTGCAGCCAAACAGCCTTCCTATTGGTGCATGAGGCCACCATCTTTTCTAGCATGGAGCTCGTAGTTCAAATTGCTAATCTGGGAAGCATGCTAGAAGCTTAAAGAAAAACGCAACCTAAGCGTACTAGAATTAGAAAAAAAAAACCAGCTCTCCAGCACTCCTAGCACTGGAAGGTGAAAAACAAATGCAGCCTTAGTTGCTTGCATGCAAGGGGGAGGAGTTTTTAGACTTTGCCCAATGCAGGTATCTCATTTTCAATAAAGTGGCCCAGCTTAGCCCAAGTATCAGTCTTGCTTGCTTATTAGGCGGGTGCGTGCACGGGCAAGAGAATTCTATCCAACGATGTCCCTTGGAGACTTTAAAGAGAAGGCACCAAAGATAGATTTTTCAAATGAAAATGCTGTTCCATACAAATAGTTCCATGCACCTTGAAAAAAAAAGACATTTCTGTTTAATTTTATTAGTTACGCTATACATGCTCCAGAGAAAGTGATGGAGTGTATTTTCTGTAGCAATGAGAGTTCAGCAGTCCCAGTGCAGATTATTAACAAATATGCACCATGGCAAATTTATTTTTGAGGTTTTGATAACGTTTAACTATGTCATAATGGGATAGATTTGCTCATAGGTCAGGCGTTGTGATCAGCATATCCTGGGCTTTCATAGCTGCAACCTCAAAACACAGCGTGATTTTAATACATTTGAACACACTGACCTGTTCTTTGAAAACTCATCCCATCCTTCTTCAGAATGTGACAATGAAGGTGAATTGTAGGTTTGGTGTCTTGCGTAAACCCCGTAATTGGTTTCTTTTAAGAATATTGTCTTGAAATCTATCTCTGACTGAGGAATACGAATACCTTTGGGGAGGGTGATTGTTTTCTCAAATGCAAGATGAATTCAAACTTCATAAGAGTGCACAAAAATACTGAGCTCTAGGCTGCAAACCAAAGTTCCATGTGCAGTCTGAGAGCACGCAAAAATTATGTGCAAGGATATGTCTTCATTTATTTCAGTGGGGAGGCAGGTTTACATGTGCACCCTTTTTCAGGTATAGAATCACCCAGTCATGGACAGCATGCTCATTTCCTTCAGTCAGTGGTGGCAGAATTATTTTAGGGTACCAGCTAGCTCCATTCAAATCAATGGGCACTGTGCTACAGATTTCAGTGGGCTGTAGATTGCATCTTTAGGCAGAGATTTTGCTGTTTCTTCATTCCACATTTTCCACATTGGTTCAAGTCTATCCAAAGCCAAAATGAGGGGCATGGGAGTGATTTAGGATCCATTAGCACTCTCCTGTGGACCTGCCAGGATGTAGAATACTGTGTCCAGGCTAGCCATGATGTTCATAAAACAATCAGCCAATTGTTTTGCCACAATGCACCCAGTCTGCAGTCTGAAGACCACAAATCCAGGAATCCTGCTTAGAGATATGCAGAAGTATCACCCAAAGGTACTACCTCTAAATATCTGCAAAGTGCCCTTCCTATCTGAGAATACATTCAACAAAAATTATAGTTAGCTACATGCAGTTCACAGTGATATGCTTTTAGTAGCTGCATTATATATATAATGTTGTTTCCTCTTTGGAAATCTCCCCAACTGTAACAGAGACGGGGCTCCATAATTTACTTAATAGCTGACTAGCCTCCGAGCTCAGACCGTCAGCTCAGCACGTTCGTATCGGAAAGTGAGAGCACGAACAAAAGGCAGGTGCTATTCACGTGTGAAAATGGACATGCTTTTTCTGTAAGTATGAATTGACTGAACTCAGACACCAGCGAGTGCTTATCACCTATCTTCTGTGCTCTATAGAAGTTGCATGTGTGGTTCTGTTTGCATAGTCTGCTCTGTGCAGATGCCTAGGTGACAGCCTTTCTCTCCTGAGGAAGCACTGGAGAAAGAAGCAAGGCTGATTCATCAATATTTGTTTTTAGTGTGGTGTGCAGAATTAACCCTTCCCAACAATAACATACATGCATATAGCTTATTTTAGCAGGACTAGTTTGAAAATGATTCATAGCCGATACATGCAAAGAGAATTCATGACTTATACCGTGTTCCCAGGTCATGGTCAGAAGGCACATAGTGCAGCAACATTGGTGTAGATAAGCCAGTCTGGGTCCAGTCACTGCCTGAATGGGAGACCTCCTGGTAGCCCCATATATGCTGCTTAGAGTTCCATGGAGGAAACTTGGGCTACAAATGTAATTCATTCATAGAAAATGGATTTAGGCTTATTTGAATTTTATGCCACCTTCAACAAAGAAGAGGGGATTTTTCAACTGAGTGAAGACATATAATATCACAATAATGCTTAGCATTTATAAGATGCATTTCAAGCATCCAAAGAATTCCCCACACATTCTTAGTAATCTGTACAACAGCCCTGTAAGGTGGATCTGTCAGCATTATTATCCCCACATTTTTGATGAGAATGGGACTAACAGCGCAATACTGTGTAACCTTGCAACAGTAGATGCACCGGTGTAACAGCAGGTACACTTACTCCGGTGCATCTGCTGTTACACCAGTGCAAGGTTACACAGGATTGTGCTGTTAGTCACAGGATTGCATCTGCTGTTACACCGGTGCATCTACTGTTACACTGGTGCAAGGTTACACAAGATTGCGCTGTAAGATTGAGAGACCTTGCCTATTCTCAGTAGTGAACTTCTGGCTGAAGTGAACTTTGAAGCAGGGACTTCCCAGCTCCTGGCCACTGCACAACCCCAAACAAAATCAGCAACGTCACAATACTAAAATTGAGATGACATTTCCATAAAGAGATGACAACTTTCTCCCTTCCAGAGGAAGTTGGAAGTAAACCTTAGATATTTTATTTACAGCCTGACCCTGCCTAAGACACAGTGGCCGGCCTAAAGGGTCAGCCACTGCATCCTAGGCAGAATGCGGGTCATGCTTGCATGCTGGGCTCACATTGGGGGAAAGGGACATTCGTCTCCTTCCCCCAGTGTAAACCCCGGAGCCGGAGGCCCCAATGGACCTCCTCGGATGCATGCCAGCTTTGGAGCTGGCGCACATCCGGGGAGACCATGTAAAGCCAGCCTGGCCTGGGATGGTGCACTAGATATCGGCGCAACCCAGCACCGATATCCTCGCCCCCTCCCAGACTGGGCTGGCCAATGGCCCCCTCCCTCACCACCCCTGCCCACCCTCCCCATGCCCCTGCGCTTTCCGGCACGGGCCTTACCTGCATCGGCCCGCACAGGTCCGGTTCGGCAGCAGAGTGAGCAGTGCCAGCCTCTGTGCTGGCGTCGCTTACTCCAAAGGAGCCGCAAATGTGCTTTACGGCATGTTTGCAACTCCTTAGGCCAGCGGAGCAGGTGCTCTGCCGGCCTAACTTTGCACAGGCAAGAGAGGTGGGAAGGAGAGATATTTACTTTGGTGTCAGCCACCACATGTTCCCTAATGGAACTCTTCAGAGCTACGCCAGCTCTGTTGCTGGTGTAACCCTAAGGAGCTTGCTGGAAGGGGGGGTGTCCGAACCAGGACAGGGGGTTGGGATTTGGCCTCCGTCGGCTACACCCTGCCCTGAGCCCTGCCCATTTCCTGCCTCTCCACAAGTGGGGTTCTGCCAGCCAGCAGCCTGTCTGCATTGTGCTGCTAGTGGCACCGTACCATGATGCTACTGGAGGAGGGGCTGCCATGATGGTGGGCCCCTCATTGTGCTGGCGTACCTGGCAGTATGCTGGTGTTATAAGAAGATAGGATTGGGCTGTTAGATATTGATATACAACACTGGCAGAAAACATAAGCTCTTCGTGGAGGAATATGTAGTTTCCAGTCTACCCTACCAAAGCAATTATTATAAAAGAAAAACAATCCCTGTGCTTTTACATATTATACAGAGTACTGGAATTAAATAGAATTCATTGGAAGTATTTGTCTCGCTCTGTGAAATATGTTGTCTATGCTGTGTCATGGGAACATATATCAGAATTTGAAAGGACTTCAGTCTTATCAGCCCAAACTCAAGTGTGAAAACAGGATCTCAAATGTAAGACTATCTGCTTGTTTCTTCTGTGTGATTTATTTATTTATTTATTTAAAAAATTTATATCCCGCCTTATCCCATGCCGAGGCAAATGCCCAAGGCGGCTTACAACAAAAATTAAAAACAGTTTAAAATACAGACAGTTTAAATACATAATTTAAAAACAATAAAAACAATAATATCAATAAAAACCACTGGGGGGCAACAGTAGGGAGCACAAAAGCAACATGGCAGAGCATCTTGAGACACAGGAGGCAGGCTACAACCCATCACCCAAACGCAAGACGAAACAAAAATGTTTTGAGCCCTCGCCGAAAAGTCATGAGGGAGGGGGTGGTTCTCAGATCCCCTGGCAGGGAGTTCCACAGTTGTGGCGCCACAGCAGAGAAAGCCCGCCCACGTGTTGCCACTCCCCTAACTTGCGATAGAGGTGGTACACGCAGGAGTATGATCTGCCGTCATCTGTTCTGGTTTAACTCTTTTTGCCATCGCTGTACATTTAGCACTCTTGAAGACAGAGAGAGAACAGCTACACAACAGACAAAAAAGAGCAGGATTCTCTTTTGCAGACAAATGGCATTACATAAAATGATGACCATGAAAAGCAGGAAAGAGGCACAGCTTCCGAATAAAAACTCCACTGAAAAGGTCAGATTTAGGCCCATCTTACCAGTTTAATGCAGTTTCTAGCAAACCATTCATAAAACTTTGTGGCTTCAGCTGACCCCCATAACTGTGTTGCCTTTTTAATGTATTGTTCTTGAAGCAGTGGAAATTGCAAGACACAGCTTACTTATAAAACAAAAGGGTAATATTCCAGCCTGCCAGCTTTGATTTGCCCCATGAAAAGATGATGTAAATCCTTCAAAATCATGAAGGGCTTGGAAAGAGGCCACACTATATCAGCCTGCTGTTTGATTTATATCCACGGCCACATTCTTCAAATCCATTCCACTCCATGGCAGTCAGTGCTGGGGACTGTTCCAAAGTATGTGGTTTGAGGACTATATTGTCCCCATCTCCAACCTCCTATCATTCTATCAGGAAGGCAATTTTTCATACATATCTACCGGTACTTTCAAACAGCTGGGGGGCAGGACAGTTCTTAGTAGCTGAGCCAACCTCCAAAGATGCCAGAAGTAAAGTCTGGTGAAACATCAGGATAGTTTTTAATACATTATTTTAATAAATGACCGGGAAACCTGATGAACGTTCATATTTTTAACAGCGCAATCCTATCCAACTTACACCACCGGTGTAACCAGCGGTGCAGTGAGAACGGGAGGCCCCAGAATGGAAAGGGGATTCAAATCCCCTCCAAAGGGGGATTCAAAGGGGATTTAAATCTCCCCTCCAAAGCCTCTCGCCCTGCCCTCTCCCACTGGTTACACCGGTGGTGTAAGTTGGATAGGATTGCGCTGTAAATCTCATATCTACTTTGTTCAAGGGCAACAATTTTACATAAAACAGCCTACTCAAGAATTTACCAGAAGGTAAATTCAGAAGGACTCAGACCTGATCTCAGAGTTCTAGCCATTCCAACTTACTGAGGGCTGGTTTAGATGTAACATTAACTAGCCGTTAGTTAGGGTTAAGGAATCATCAGAGTGTGGCATAGAAGCACACATCACCCTTAAAAATTAGCATTTGAAACAGCTACCTTCAGAGTACCTCTCAGAAGATCATCTTCCAGCTGAACTCATGATAAGATTTTTTTTTGGGGGGGGGGGAAGTACCCTGCAGTTGAGAGAAAAAGGAACCATGTGAATCAACCCGTACCTCAAAATCCCTAGTGCAAGTATGCATTTTTTGTCCAATTTGGAGAGGTTGACAACCATGACCATATGTATTATTTGATGACACGGTATATAAAAGCTTTGGTTATGCCATAACAACTATGAAAAATGGGAGGAAATAAATCAAGCACGCTACCACAGACTGGGGAATTTGCAAGCGCATTCACAATATTACTGTATACAACCCAGAGCCATAACTTTACATACTACCTGGTGGTGTGGACATTCTCAAAGAAACGTGCCTGCTGCTTTTGTGGCAGTAGATTAACAAAATCATTGCTACTCAGATAGGTAGGCAGTAGGTAAGATGTTCACGTGGACCTGTACATACGCGCTAAATGATTATAATATATGTTCAGGTTGAACATATGAATACATGCCAACCAACTCCTGCCATAGATATAGTACAAAGTTGCACATGTTATTGTGACTCAAGCTGCGGTAATGCTAACAATCCATAGATAGAAATAAGGAAATGCTTACACTGAAAAGGTAGAAGTAAAATAAGAGTAATTTCAAATCAAATAAAGAGGAATGATCCATTTTTGGTCTAGGTATTTAGGTAAATGCTTAGCAGAAATTAATATTTGGCAACCTGTCTGAATAGATTCATAGGGATTTATCCAATACTTTATTTACAAACTGTTCTCCCTTTTTGCTACGTATGTATTTCTAATTATACCTGATGTTGTTCAAACACCTGAGCAGAAATTAAACAAGCACCTTTCTGTAATGATTTCAGATGCTGAGAAAACTAATTCAATACAAATTTACATTGTTCAGTGATATGTATTAGTAACTTTGGTATAATGATCTCAGGAGTTGTCCTAAACTTTAACTCTGCTTCCTATTGTACTCTCTGACTCCGTCTTTTGTGTGTACAGTATGTTCATTTAGATAGTCATGATAAGAGTAAAGTGAAGTTAAGAACATAAGAAGAGCCCTGCTGGATCAGGCCAAAAGCCCATCTAGTCCAGCTTCCTGTATCTCACAGTGGCCCCACCAGATGCCCCAGGGAGCACACAAGACAACAAGATAACCTGTTTCCCGTTGTCACTCCCTTGCACCTGGCACAGAGAAAACCTACTTCTAAAGCCAGGAGGTTGCTTATGGCTTGTAACCTGTGATGGTCTTTATGCCCTCATCTTAAAAATATTCACCTGGAAATCAGGGCCTGTTCACACATGCAAGTAGCATTTGTGTTCTTCATGTGATTTTGCACTCCACGAATGTGTGAACAACCTTAAGTATGAACCAGCTACTTACAAGGGAATGGCCTCACTGATTCTCATTATTACTGCATCCCTCTTGGAAACAGCTGCAATTACAGAAAGGGTACCTGCTCTTCCAGTATAAACAGCTGGTTCATATAATTATGAATTATATACCTAACTAGAGGATCAAACATAGAGTAAGGAAATACCACTTGTTTGCATGACTTGACTCTCTCACTTGCTGCACACATATTCACTTTCCAATATGTCATGAAAACTTCCTGAGCCCCAACATTCAAGCCAGAACCTGGTCTTTTGGCTCAGCGGTGAATACAACTAATGGAGAATAATTGCATGTTATACTGTCATCATAAACCTGCAATCCTAAATAAACTACTAGATCCATTTTATTGAATTCAGTGGGATTTACTTTCAAGAAATTATGACGGGCAGCCCGATCCTGCCTATCTTTAGGCTAGCGGAGCAAGCGCTTCGCCGGCCTAAGGAGTCGCAAACGTGCTGTGAAGCACATTTGTGGTTCCTTGTGAGTAAGCAGTGTTGGCGCAGAGACCAGCGCTGCTCACTCAGCCACGGACCCGGACCTGCAGTAGATGCTGCAGGTAGGTCCCATGCGAGTCAGCGCAAGGGCGGGGGAGGGCAGGCAGAGGTGGCAAGGGAGGGGGCCATTGGCCAGCCCGGGCTGGGAAGGGGCGGAAATATCGGTGTTGAGTTATGCTGATATCCTATGCCCCATCACAGCCCGGGCCGGACTTACACAGCCTCCCAGGTTGTGTGCCAGCTAAAGAGCTGGCACACATCCAAAGAGGCCCATTTTAGCCCGTGCCGCTTACACCGGGAGAAGGGGACAAATGTCCCCTTCCCCTGAGGTGAACCCGGGCCGTGTTGGTGTGGGCTGCAATCCGTGCAGGATGCAGTAGCCGGCCATTTAGGCTGGCCGCACACACTAGCACAGGATTGTGCCTTAATGATAAGAGTTTAGGATGTAAGGATGCTTACTCTCCCTGCTCACTCCCCCCCCCCACTGCCTTTTCCATGACCCTGCTGGTGCCAGCCATTTGAATTATTTGTTCATTTCATTTATATCTTGCCTTTCTCCCATTGAACTCAGGGTGGTGGTGGTACTTAGGGTTTATAGGTGGTGTCTCATCCAGACTGACCAGCCCCAGATCTGCCTTACCTTCAGCAAGGTTGCTGAATCATGCATCTTCATTCCAACCCTTTGTCCTATCAATATGACATATGAATTAGGAAGGTTGCCCACACTCTAGTTTGGTTTCAGATATCACATGGCACCACCACGAAACCAAATCAGAGTGGGAGCAATTGCTTGCCCTCACTCTCAAGTTCTGTGGGGGGGGAAAAGGTACCAGTCAGCAGCCCAAGGGTTGAGCGAAGGCAAGTAGTTCTGCAAGACTCCGTTACACTGGAGTCAGCGGCCCCTCTCCCTTGCTGTTGGAGCCATTCTGGCAGCAAAGGCAACACGCAGGACACTCCCCTGTTGCTGCTGGAATGGCTCCAACAGCAAGGGGGAGGGGCCGCTGACTCCAGTGTAACGGAGTCTTGCAGAACTACTTGCCTTCACTCCACCCTTGTTTCGCCTCTGCAGCAGCCTGCTAATACGTTAACCCCATACTTCATCCCTCATGCCCTATCACACACATACCCCCCTTAATTCCACAGCCTTTGAGTAGGGTGGTAAAAACTGGAGGCCCGTTAACAGCTCAGCCTGTTACATTTGAACAGTGGGAGAAGCGCCAAAGCTTCAGGTGTGGCGTAACCCCATATATCTTGGTCACTACCATTTGTTACTTCACCGGAAGCACAGAGCTGCATAGTCAGACTCGATGACGGTGGCAAGAAAGCATAAGAAAACATGGTTTTGGCAGTGGTGATGAATACCATTTCAAAGACATGGGTTGCAGAGAGAAATGTGGTAAGGAGGCTCTCCCATCTGCCTCTTCAATATCAAGGACCCTTGTGAATGCTAATAGAGATCTACACAATTTGACATTTATCACATCAGGCTATGGAACTGGGGGAGTAAAGTTATGATTGTTTAATGATTATGTATTGTCTGTTAAGGAACTAGGCAGTTAACAATGGTAAACAAAAAGGGCTCTGAGTGCAGACTTACAATCAAAGCAAGATGCATATTTAAGCAAAATGATTTGCAATTTTAATGTGCAAACATACTTCTCTGTATTAACCTCAACCATTTGCATTATACTGCATCATTTGTTTCGCCTCCAGTGCAGGTATGGCAACCTGTGTAGCCTAGTTGTATGCATGTTTCAATGGGGCTTACTCACAAATAGGTGTGCATAGGATAGCTCTTGTTTGGGAGTAAGTCATAGGATCTGCACAGGATTACGCACCCATAGGATCAAGCCACTCAGCAGCAAGCCTGCACATTTCTGTGCCCCAGAAGTCAACATAATAACCTGGGCTTCCAAACACTTTTCAAAATACTGGGAACCTTGTGGAAGACCCATGCTAGTTTGAAGGGTTTTCGTCCAGAACTACATCCAAATTGTGAGTTGTCATCAACCATTAAAATGAAGGTGAAGCAATAGTGAAAAAGGTGATTTAGATCAAGTACATGCTATTTATCTATGTGGTTTTGCAATAGTGTATAAGTCCCACCTTAGTTGTGCAACAGGAGGATTTTTGCCTACAGTTTCCTGTCTATTTTTTTATCATTCAGCTTTAGGTCTGTGTGTACTTGGTTCTTTAAAAGAAAGTTCTTAAAACACCTTCATTTATTCAACATGCTCTTGGGAAAACCCATTCAGAGCAAGCTCTGCTCCTTGAAACTGATGCAATGCTGCCACCAAATGGCAGCCAGTAGACGGAACAGCGTAAGAAATGCTTTTCGACCCAGAGGCTTCCAGAGATAATGTTCTGCTAATGCTGCTTGTATTCTCAAGATGACCAAAGTGAATTGGTAGCATAGAGCATTATAAATGCCCGATTGGAAGAAGGTGACGTTGAAGGTGTAAGCGAACAAAGGATGTTGGGACGGAGGAACTGTAGGAGTGTGTCATCTTCCCAAGAGATAATTGTGCACTTATAGTTCTCAGTATTTTGAAATGAACCTCAAGGGCAAGAGGGTGAGAGAAACCTTCCACAAATGTCAGATAGGGTGAAAGGAGTTTATCAAAGACAGGCAGAGATTTTGTCTTTAACATGGGGCGCTACACAGGTGCCCAACCTTTCAACTGATCCCTACCCCTGACTGGGCACAATTCTTTTCCAGAGACTTTTTACAGCATTGCTTTGCCTGCCTCCTACCTTCATGCAGTCTTGGTGATTCCACCAGGGTTCATGTAATTTTAATGTGACCCACGAGACAAAAATGGTATAGCCCTATTTTTGCCTGGACCAAAATGCACTGGTGTTTTCTATCAACATTCTGCAAGACAGAGATAAAGCATCTGAATGATAGAAAACAGCAGCAGCCATACAGATTGCTGTGGGTTAACGGGATACATAGAACACAAATGACACAGGATATGGTTCCTCCTCATGCAAGCACAGGGCAAACACCCAGAAGGATCCCATGGCTGAACTTGGAAACATTTTTCCTCCCTCCCTCCTTAGTGCAGGCAAGCACAGGCACCATATCAGGCCATCATGGGGAGGTCTCTGTGCACCTGCCATTTGGCACTCTTCCTGTGTTCAAAGACCAAGCGTATATTCCTTGCTGGAGCACAAGAGATGCACTGATGGGGCCATGGGAGACAAATGGCAACTCTCCCATTCTCTTTATGGCAATGCATGCACTGTAAGGAGGCAGGCAGTTTTGTTATGGTCTCTTTGCTTGCAGGCACTGGGCCCATTCAGGACATTGCACAAACTGCAACTGTGTGAAAACGCCCTTCATCAGTTCAATGAGCCCAATTTGTAAAGTGAACCTGTAACTGGTAATTCAAAGGTTAAAATCAAGACAATGGACTTTTATCAAGGAATATTTTAAAGGAGTTTCTAATTATGTAATGTCTAACATAGAAAGAGGACAATCTTTTCTCCACAGGAAGGGAACTTTTGCCAAGGGAGCATTTTCAAGCAAGAGATTTCCTTCCCCTGCTACCCTGCATATATTTTGGTATGTAGAGATCTGCAAGATAAGGCTGCCAATTCATCTCAATAGGCTTAATCCTGCAATTTTATGCACACTTATTTGGGCATACATTCTACTGAACACAGTGGGACTTACTTCAGAGTAAACATACATAGAATTGTGCTGCCTGGCACTATTTTAACAAATATTTTCAGCCTGTTTAGGATTACGCTGTGAATTGTGCCCAGAAAATGAAAAGGGTCAATCTATATGTTACTTCGAATATGTGACTGGGGCTAACATACTTGGGCTTTTTAAAAAATTCAGTAAATAGCACCTGGATAGGGGGTATGCTATGGATCATGTGTGTTATGGGGAGGGCCCCCTTATTTACCCTGGGGAAAAAACACTCCCACTGGCATCAACAGGAGTTTTTTTTTCCAGGCAGCTATGGAGGTAGAGGTGAAAGTAGAGGGTTAAATCAGGGTGAATGTAGAGGGTTAAAACATCCCTTCCCCCATGTCATAGTTCTGATCCAGGGGGGGGGGCAGTCCAACTGCTATGTAGTGAATAGGTAAAGGTAAAGGTGACCCCTGACAATTAAGTCCAGTTGTGTCCGACTCTAGGGTGTAGTGCTCATCCCCATTTCAAAGCCGAAGAGCCAGCGTTGTCCGAAGACGCCTCCGTGGTTATGTGGCCGGCATGACTCTCCTTACCGCAGCGTGTAGCATGCGGCTGGAACACGGAGCGCTGTTTACCTTCCCGCAAGCGGTACCTATTTATCTACTCGCATTAACATGCTTTGGAACTGCTAGGTTGTCAGGAGCTGGCCAAGCAACGACAGCTCACCCTGTCGCGGATTCGAACTGCCGACCTTTCGATCGACAGCTCATGGTTCAGCGGTTTAACCCACTGTGCCACCCGCTGGCCTGTATGTAGTGAATAGAAAGCAATAGAAATAACAGAATAAAAAGCGATCATGTGTTTATGATGGTAACAACTAGGTTGACATTAGCACAGGGCTGGTACACTCAAGTGATGTGAGACTGCATCTCTTCCCTTTCAGCAGATGGGTCACCTTCATCATGTTCTACTGCAGCTAGAGCTTCTCAACATTCATCAGTGTTGTGTGATATCTTGAGCATGTCACAAAGGTGTTGCTTCAGATTTGCAGAGGCATGATTGAAATAAATGATGACCAGGGCTGGCCCGCCCATGAGGCTGAAGCTCCTTCAAGTGACAGGCTGGGGAGGTGGTAGTGAACTGGTATGGGATGCCTTGCACCTTGCAGCTACCCACAGGCCAGCTACCTGGTCAGCAACGTCACCCTGCCAATGGCCTGGTCCTTTTGCTCACTCAAGTGAGCAATTGCAGCAGTTGCGCTGGGGAAGTTGGTGAGAAGTTGCACGACGATTGTCTTCCAATTGCTCTCAACAGTTTGAACAATCAAAAAAGGATCACAGACACACACCCCTTACCACCTCTGCTGCTTTCTTCCTCCATCACCATCACCTCCTTCCTCCACCTCCACTTGGTTCGTTAAACCAGGCCAGGCATGAGGCTGCTAGGAGTTGAAGAACGTCCAGCTGGTCTGTTTGCGTAAAAAAAAAAAAAAAAAGGACATGAAACTTTGGGCATTGTTTTGAGTGCATATTTGACTTCAAGGGATGGCACGGCAAACTCATTCCATCCAGTTGGCCAAAAGCAAGGAATACACAGGAGTGATCCACCACATGCTGCAAGTCAACATCCACTCACACCTGTCAGGCCTGTGCAT
This sequence comes from Plestiodon gilberti rubricaudatus, assembly GCA_026170595.1. Lineage (NCBI taxonomy): Eukaryota > Metazoa > Chordata > Lepidosauria > Squamata > Scincidae > Plestiodon > Plestiodon gilberti. The sequence continues at coordinate 65,374,596 of JANXHW010000004.1, read as the reverse complement.
GCAATAGTTCAGCATTTGGGCTTGGTGAGCTGAGCCTTCTACTGCTGCAAGTACTACTACTGCTGGAAGTGCAAACCATGGGGCAGGAGTCGGATCATGGGCACTTTGTAATCCTGCTGTGGGAAGCCAGCAAAAGTTCTGCTGCATCCTTCACCATTTCACACTGTTGAACATCCCCACTCTAAAGCACACTGCAGTGTCCCAACCTAAAGATGATGAAGTCACAAATGACAATTGCTCGTAGTGTGTCCTAGGGAAATACGGAGGGTCTTGTCACCACATGGACTTGGTGAAAAAGCTCTCTGGTCTGGCTGCCACCTAGTTGTGGACAATGGAGCATTGCCTAGCTGAACCTCATTGAACAGGAAAGGCCAGGCACAAGCAATGGCAGGTGCCCTCACTCTCTATAAATCTCAGGATCTGTCAGCCATTACCACCTCAGTCTTGGCTGAATCAACCCTGTGTCCCATTCAAAGGATTTATTTGCTTGCACACCAAAGCTTACAATTGGGCTGTAAGTGTCAGTTATAAGTGACAAATGTACACATTCATCTCAGTGCTGGTGAATTTTCATGGCTTGCTGTTTTAATTGCCCCTGTTGGGTTTTTAATCTACTTGCGACACCAGTTCCTAAATCTAAAATGGTATTGAAAAGAATCTCATCTAACGTGACTTTTTCTTGTTTTCCTTGTGCATTTGGTAGTCCTAACTCAACCTGTACTGTTATTTTAATGCAAAGTTGCTTCTTGCTGGAAGCTTGTATTAAACCCCCACCCCCAGGCCCTCCATCAAGAAATTGTACTTGTCATGATTGGGTTCAATGGATTAAAATGACCTCACTTTTGTACTGCAGAGGATTAGCTATTGGACGGTAGAGGGGGTGTGAATAGCTCCAAATCTTTCATAATGCTTTGATGACTGCATACATACAGTATGTATAAAAGATAATCATAAGTAGTAGTAGTAGTAGTAGTAGTAGTAGTAGTAGTAGTAGTAGTAGTAGTAGTACGAGGAGGAGAAGGAGGGCAGGGGTCTGGCTCAGTAGTAGTAGGACCGGGAGTCTGGCTCAGCTGGTAGAGCGGCAGACTCATATGCCTGAAGATCTGAGGATGGCAGTTCGAGACCGGTCGAGAGCTGTCGACATGCCACTGACAAGCTGCAGAAGCCTCGATGGGAGAGAGAATTCTGCAGCTGGCACACTGAGTGGGAGGCAGTGTTGCCTTCAAGTCAATGCATGGGAGGCGAAGGCCAGAGAGAGGCCAGACCGTGAAGGAAACCACCTGGAATGAGCATTCCATGCAAGACTAAAACATTTGTAATATGTAAAAACTGTTTCAGTTTAGATAGCCTGCCTATGTAAACTGCCTTGAATTAAAGTCGGAGGAGAAATCTGATGACCAGAGAAAGGCGGTATATAGATACTGGTGGTGGTATTATTATTATTATTATTATTATTATTATTATTATTATTAGTAGTAGTAGTAGTAGTAGTAGTAGTAGTAGTAGTAGTAGTAGTAGTAGTAATGAATACCTTCCTACACTTTCTTTTCTTGTTCATAGGAAGGTGAGAGAAATGCCAGTGTCAGAAGCTTTGCTGTTCTTGAAACCAGATGTTCCCATTTCCACCATACTGTCTTCACAATGCTTCTTTGGTCTTTTCCTCAAGGGATACTTTAACCAAGTCATCTAAGCAGAATGCTATCAACTGTGCCTTTCCTGAAACAGCTTTAATGTAGTTGGGTTTGCTTCAGTAATTGCCGCAAAGCGACACCATTGTTTAAAGTGGCCTTTTGGGAAGAGGATAGGTGGTGGTGGTGGTGGTGGTGGAGAAATATGAACGGCTATGACAGACGATATATACCTTTTTATGCAATACCCAGCCGTTCAAACACTACTACCATTTAATTTTAAGCTTATGAAAAGATGAGTCAACATATTCCCGACATTTTGCTGTGATCAAAATTGTTCCCCAAGTTGTAATTATATCGGCTATGTGTACAATTCCTTTTGAAACGAAAATCATGAAGCTTGCTCATCAGTGATTAAAGCCATGCCCATGGGCGTCGACGGAGGGAAGCGCGGGGGGCGGGCCGCCGGGGGTGACGCGCGACCCCCTGGGGAGAGCGGGAACTTACACTGCACAAAGTTCCGTCGATGTGAAGTTCCGTCGATCTCCTTTCGGCCCTCCTGCCCTCCCCTGTGTCCGTTTGGCTCCAAAACGAGCCGAAAACAGAGCGGGGAGGGTGCTCTGCTCCTGCGCGTGACGTCACGCGCGGGGGCGGAGCCTCCCCCTTAAAGGTGACGCGCGACCCTGCTCCAGGGTGTCGCGCGTCCCTGTGACGCTCCTGGCCATGCCTGCCCTTTCCCAACTATAAGGTTCAGATCATATGAATTTACTATAGCCTGCCTCTAACTGCAGCCTTAACATGCCATCCATTCAATGTCAACAGTTTGTGTTGCAAATATAAACTTTCTGACACTTGCATGTTATTGGCATGTAATTCGGGTGGTGTTCGTAAGCAGAGCGCCTCTGGAAAAGGTGTGGGTCTCCTTCTGTCTGTTTTCCCTGTAATGCTTGTTATCTCTCGGGAGACTATATCCAGCAGCCTTCGTTCAAAATAAATATTTCTAGCAGTCCCTGCTGTGGTATGCATCATCCTGATTAATTTATAAGTCAGGACAGCAGGTTTTTTAATTGATAGTGATTAGTGAACTTTCTAAATCTGTAAAACTTCAGTGTGCCTAAGCTTCCAATAAATGCCAGTATCTATTTTTACACCACTGTTTCCATTTAACAGAAAAGCAAATACATCAGCAGGCAGCTGCTGATGCTGCAAACACCCCAAAAGTCTATTATTCCACCTACATTCTAGTAGGAGTTTCTCTCTGGATCATCACTTGAGGATTTGTTGGTATTCTTTCTACATCAGCATTTCAAACAAGAGAGGAACAGATGCGAATCTGTAGAAAAGAAACTATCACTCCCCCCCTCCCCCCCAAAAAAGTGAAACAAAACTGACCCATCTCCAGACAATTGAACATAGAACGTACTGTAAGTTGGGACTTGACCTTTTCAAATGTTTTGAATGTATGCCCATGGTAAATCACAGAAAGTTACAAGAGCAATAAGGGCTGTTTTTCATGTTAAAGCAAAGGCAGGTCCCTGCATCTCCACAACAAATCAACCATGTCTTTTCTGCCATGTCGAAAGAACATTGTCGTCAGTGCAAACGGATGGATTTTGCTGAAACCAATCAAATAAAACATGGAAATGCAGGGTTAAGAACTGCCAGTATTTTTTTCATGTTAGCCTTGCCAGGGCCAGACAACTGAGAAGGTGAGTATAGATGCCCAGTAGAGATGCTGGGTTTAGTAGTAGGCTATCTCTTAATGCCAGACACAAGGTTGTGGCGACAGGATACAGTTATCTTGTTGTCTTGTGTGCTCCCTGAGGCATCTGGTGGGTCCACTGTTAGATACAGGAAGCTGGACTAGATGGGCCTTTGGCCTGATCCAGCAGGGCTCTTCTTATTTTACCACGTATCTTACCACACTTCCATGCCTGATAGATCAATGGCAGAAGTCACCATATTTGCTTGGTAAGATGATACAAGCCCTCTGTGGATGTTTTTTTTTTCCCATGTTCAGCTTGAACACAAGAAGAAAGAGCATAGGAGCATGCCAACCAGGCATCTCCCTCACACTGATGCAACCCTTGGGCATGTTCAGGGTTCGCATGCAAGCTCCTCCCTCTGAATGGAAAACCTGGCCACCTAGTCAGGGCTTGTGATGCCTATCTGAAAATCTGGTGAGCCACAGTCAGTCAGGGTAGATAATACTGACTGACCAATAACCTGACTCATATAAGGCAGTTTTGAATGGCCACATCCAAGTGAAAATAGATGGATCCTAACGGATCCATGTTAAAAAAAAAGTTGTAGAATTGCTGAGATCAGATTGTTACTGATTATAAATGAATAGTAAGTGATGCATACAGTCAGTGGCCATGATCCACGAGTCTCTAGCAGGCACGCTGAAGACTGTGTGCACACGCATGCATATTTGCTTTTAAAACAGCCTTGCAATTGGTGTTATACTAAAATGACTCTGATTCCATCTTATAAAACAGACGGCATACACAATGTTTCTTGTTGCATCAGTCAAATTTCCACTTCATTAAAAGGAATTATCATCAGAAGTTTCTCTGACATTCCAAACAAATTTTCTGCCAGTTGTAAAGTGCATCTAATTTTTCTTTCCTTCACAAACAATCCTAAAATGTGTTAATTTGATCGCCATTGCTGCTTAAGATTCCTTGGCTTGCGCCCACTATTTATTTTTGCCCTGACTTGCATATCACATGCTGGATTTGGATACACAGACATCAGTCTGATGCACATCCAAATACACACAGTAATCATGTACAACAGAGCGTCATAGGATGTGCATTCAGATGCACATCCCTGTACACGTTTTGGTACATGTTTTTAAGTGTATCTAGAAATCCAACAAAGTATGTTGCTGATTGTGTGGTCACTGAAGTGTATTCTCCTATTCCCAAGTAAACATTCAAGAATGCTTTCATTTTCTATCAAGCAAGATGCCTTTTGGATCATGTGCTTCAAACGTTCACCAACGGTCCATCTGAAGAAGGCAGAAGAAATACATTTGTAATTTGTAACTCCAGTATATTTTTTCCCGTACCACTGTGTATTTGTGCTAGAGCGTGACTCACAGTGCATCCTCCCCATTGTTTGCATCACCTACCAAAAATACATTTGTTAAGGCATGTTGAACTATATGATGCATGAAGTATCCCTTTGACAAGTACATCCAAGGAGTGTTTTAGTGGCTTTAAGGGGGGGAGATAGGAGCCAAAACAGATGTGGATGCCTGGAGAGACGTAATTACAAACACTGACATTTGCCCAAGTTTGGTTGGATTTTATAGCATATTGAAGCCTTTAAAAATAAATAAATACCGTTCTATTCTTCATGTTTTTCTTATTATTGATTTAACACATTCCAGACATGCTACTGTAAAACTGAAGCATTATACACACAAATCAATAATATACAAGTGAACCATTTATGTATAAATAAAACTGAGTCAGATTTTGATCTAGTTTCCAAGTATCCCCTCAAGAAGATGCTTTTGTCTGAACAGAGAAATGCTCTCTCAAATCTCTCAACATGCCTTGCTTCTGAGCCCAGTACAAGGTGCTTTTTAAAAGAATACATATGTGGTTTAAAAAACAATAATCAAGACAAAAATACCAATTCAAGTATCAGTAGACTTGAGAAAAAAACTTTAGCCAAAAGTAAGGCAAGAAATATAATACTTACATTACTAACACCAAAAAGTCCTGATTGACCACATCATTCAATATTCTTAATTTACGGTGCTGATTACACAAGTCCCTTGGACTAAGCATTCCTGAAGAAACATATTAGAATCATAGTGTTGGAAGGGACCAACAAGGGCATCTAGTCCAACCCCCTGTCTGTAACAGGAAATCCTCCTAGAGCATTTCCAGCAGGTGCTTGTCGAGCCTCTGCTTGAAGATCTCCAGTAAGGGAGAACCCACCACCTCCCCTGACAATCTGTTCCACTGCCGAACCGAGGAACCAATATTCTTCTCCCATAGAACCCCCATGCCCTTGAAAATCTGCTGGGAATATCCTGCTCTGAGTGCCATCTGCCTAGATGTATGTATAAACCAGTAGGGGCACAAAGCAGAGTCTTTTCCCTGGTGGCACTCTAGTTGTGGAACTCATTATCCAGGGAGGCCTACCAGAGCATATCTCTGTATTCTTTTTTAAGTGAAGACTTTTTTTTTAAATTCAAGTCAGCATTTGGATTCATTTCAGTACTATTTTAGTAATGTGGCTGTTTGTTGTTTCATTCTATTTTTAAGAGCGTTACAACATAATTTTAATGTTGCTTGAGTGTCTGCTAGAAAATCTAGGTAATGTATGAATTTAGAAAAAGAAATACATAAGGAAAATAAAAGTAGCTGCTTGTATTTTATGGGTCTTGCTTCCTGATCATTGCCTCCTTCAGGTTCCATTTTAGAAGATTTCAAACCTGCGGAAGAGCAAAGTTCCATTCTCCTTAATGAAACCTAAGTCCCAACAACACTCTGGGAAAAGATATCCACCCTCAAAAAGTCTCATTAACTTCAGCAAGAATGTTGCCTGAATAACGATTGCTCTGAACAATTGCTGACAGAAGCTATCTTTGCCCACAATATACAGCAAATTCTAGTCTGTTATGTTTTCTTAAATGGCCATAAGTAAGAATGATCTTTCAATAGCAGAGACACAGGTGTCTGGCCAAACCTGCAATGAGGCTGACATCCTGATGTATATTTTATGTTCAGCACTCGGTATTGAATAGAACTAATTTACCCAGTTCTGGTGTGTGCTACAATAATAAATAGTTGTTCTAGTGCACAATGTGGCACGGAGTAAAACATACAGAGGACAATGTGAGGCCTTCCATTTATTTCAATGAGGGCTGAAGAAGCAGGTCTAATATTGCAGGCTTGGGGCCAGAACACTATAGTGAACTTAGAGCAGGAGTCTATTGTCTCTGGAAACTTAAAAAAAAATGAAATTAGCCCTCAAGGTCAACAGTCGCCAAGCTACGATGAAGAACTCTATAAGGTAACAGTGGGGAAGGAGGAGGGAAAGGATTTGGGATGTACGGGGGGGGGGGGGGGGACCAGAGGGTTGAGGAAGACAAAACGATGGCAAGATGATTTTAGAAGCCCCAAGAGCAGCTGTAATTTTCAACAGGGCTAATCACTTTTCAAAGCCCCATCTACATACGCTGGGGTATTACTTACCTCCAGAGGGTAACAGAGGAGGAATTCTGAGCTAGTTTCATTATTTTTGAAGAAACACAGAGAAACGTTCTTCAACTCATTCATCCCTACCACAGATATGTGGCTTACAGCGCAATCCAATCTAAATCCCCCCTCCGCGCCAGTGCAGGTGTGCCAAGGAGACGCACGCCGCATACTATGTTGCGCATACTATGTTGGGGGCAGTTGGAAAGGTGTCCTTGGGGTAAGTGAACTTTAGATCACTTTCCCTGGCAAAAGTTCCCATATTTTGCTGGTGCAGAATGTGTGGCACAAAGGGAGAGATCCTATATATACGATTGTCCCCTTCCTTTGGTGCAAGCGGCCTGAAGGCCCTATGGGCCTACTTGAATGTACGCCAGCTCTGGAGCAGGCGTACATTTGAGGTCACCGTGTCAGGCCACAAAGGGCCAGGAGAGGGCTTTGGATATTGGTGCATCTCACTGCCGATATCCCTGCCCACCCCCACCCAGTGCGGCCATTGGCTGCCCTCCCTCACCGCCCAGTTCACCCTCCCCTGCACTGGCAAGTGAAGGACATACCTTGCCCGGCGGGCACGGGGACAGACCACCAGGGGAGAGAGGGCCGCCAGCCTCTGCGCCGCCGGCCCTTACTCTCCGGGTGCCGCAAAAATGCTTTACGGCACTTTCGCGACACCTAGCGCCAGGGGAGCACATGCTCCCCCGGTGCAATTGCACACAGGATTGCACTGTAGGTTGATGGTTCCCTCACTCAGAACTAATCCAATATTGAGAATGAGCAACAACACTGCTGGGACATGTTTTCCACAGGCCTGGGACCTTACAGAAGGAACTTCTTACAATTTTGCCACAGCATAGATAATTTCCGTCTGTTCTGTATCTAATACTTGGTGCATATGTTACTTTCTGGGGAGAAATCCTCGCACCTCATGAGTCTAAGGCTGCAATCCAATACACCAGGGGCGTCGCTGGAGCGTGGCGGGGGGCGCCCCCGGGTGACGCGCGCCACGGGGTGACGCACGCACCCCGCGTGCGTCACCTCCATGACGCGCGACACCCTTCGGACGCTCCGAGGCCGGCCCAGGAGCCGGCCTCGGAGCATCCGACCCCGTTGGCGCTCCAGGGCCTTCTGAAAGAAGGCCCAGGCAGCGCATCCATCCGGGTATTTTTGGGATTTTCGCGCATGCGCAGAAAGTTTTGAGGTCTCAAAACGGTCTTTGCGCATGCGCAAAAATCCGAAAAATACCCGGATGGACGCGCTGCCTGGGCCTTCTTTCAGAAGGCCCTGGAGCGCCGACGGAGTCGGACGCTCCGAGGCCAGCTCCCGGGCCGGCCTCGGAGCGTCCGGAGGGTGACGCGGGGGGGGAGCCGGGTCGCCCCCCCGCGCCGTAATATCATAGCGTCACTAGGGTGACGCGCGCCCCCTGCCCCAGGGTGACGCGCGTCCTAGTGACGCTACTGCAATACACAGTTGCCTGGGAGTCAGTTCCACTAAACTTAGTGGGGTTTACGTCTGAGTAGACGTGCACAGGACTGCACTGTTGGACTTTCCTGCACTAGTCCGTGCTCCTTCACTAGGTTGAGAAAGCAGTAATACTCTTAACATCTGTATAGCATTTTCTGAGTGTGCAAAGCGTTTCCTGTATCACATTGATGGGAGTCTGGTAACAGCTTGGTAAGAAGTGTTATTATCCTCATGTTGCAGCCGGTGAACTGAGGCTGCGAAGGAGCCGCTTGCCTAAGGCCACCTAGTGAGGTCATGGCAGAGGTGAGGTTCAAACCTGAGAAGTCTTGATTCACAGCTTAGTCTCTTCACCACTGCGCTACACCAAACCTACATTTATCAGCATCCCACATTTCTTTGAACACAAAGCCTCCGAAGCCCTGCGATTTGCTCCTTCTTTTAACTCAGGAGCAGATTGCAAGGAGACCCCATATTCCAGTGGTTCCCAACCTTTTTAGCACTGGGACCCCCTTTTGTAGAATGATAATCTGTCAGGACCCCCCTAAGACCTAGGAAGTGATGTCAGTAAGCAGGAAGTGATGTCATCATTTTTAACAAGTTACACTGTTTAATAAATCACACTTTTAAAATAAATCACATTTTAAAAGTTGTACTCATAAGAAGTCCCATTTTGGAGGGGGGGGGGAAGAAGTGAGCTAATATTAACAGAGATGCTAAAAGGCAAGCAGAAAGTAACACAAGGTGAGCAAACATGCCCCAAGAGAGCATCAGACACTTTTTCTCTGTAATGTGGAGGGAGGAGGACTGAGCCGCCATCTTGGGTGTGACCATCCAACATCCCGCGACCCCCCCAGAAACCACTTTGTGACCCTCCTTGGGGGTCCTGACCCCCAGGTTGGGAACCATTGCCATATTCTAAGATACTTAGCAATGACAGCACCGTTGTCTTACTGTCTTCTCCGTGGAGTAAAGGGGATGGGACACAAAAGCCTGAAACTTCTACCAGGTCGGGATATCTTCCCAGAGGGTAAGTGCCATCTGAAGTGCACCTACGTTGTTGTTAAAAAAGAAATGAAGATGTCTACTAATACAAAGATAGGACTGCTCAAAGAGTTCCATAGCAGAGACAGAAACGTATCAAAAGCAGTTTGTCTTCTACCTAGTAAGTAAATAACTGTACCAAATTTACAACTGGGGAACTAGGTGACAATTATTAGAAAGTAAAGTGAACTCTAAATATTATCCTCTTCTTCCATAAAGCCATTTTTGTTGGCCCAGGCTGGAAGGTCGATGATCCACAGGCTGCCAATGGGGGGACGGGATGGGACTTTTTGGTCAACAAACCAAGGGGCTGGATCAAACGTGATGACAACAAAAAGATAACGAAAGAGTTGCAGGTTCCAAAGGAAGAAATCTGATAAAATTAAAGTGTAATAGACACTTCAAACTGTGTGATCTGACCTAATAAGTTATTAATAGGGAACCATTACTCCTCATACATTTTTTATTAGCAAGGCATTGCCTTTTTGTCAAGATTAGTGGATTATAAAATATTTGTGCTACACAATATAAATGACCCTACCTATTAATAAGTCTCTGGAAAGATATGCTTAAATTGAATTACATTAAGGGGAGAAGTGCCAACTGAAAATTAGGCATAATTAATGGGAACACATAAATAAACCAGAGATAGAGGGAAAAGGACATTCTCTCCATTGATCATGCGGAGGATTAATTGCCAATATGCTCTAATGACATCCCACCTATTACTGTTTTTATAAGGGCCATTTCAGAGGATGAAATGTTCCGGGTTTTATGAATTTCATGTGCTGCGCTTTATTGCTGAAAGGGAAGTGAACTGATCACATGTCTAAAGTCGGCCGCATCTGTTTTGAAGCGCTGGAAGCGCCAGCTTCCAAGACAGCGTACAACAACAAAGCCTTGTTAAATTCTTTCGCTGAGGCAGAACAGTAGCTTTGCTAATATGAAGTAGTAACTGTTTCCTCTGAGCATGGATTACAACTAAGCAGAGCAATCCCTACTGAAAGACATGGGGAGGGTGACACCGCTTTATTATTTTCCATGCGCTAGAGCCAGAGATCCACTTAGCAAAGCAATGACTCTGAGATGCAGGAAATGATTTTTCACATCTCATTCACATAATGGATAATGGGACTTGAGTTACACAGTGACGAGCACCCTGGATCTTCTCTATTTGCAAGCGTATATATAAGGTTTCCCCGGATCTCATGGCTGTGCCTCCAACGTGCTATTGGGTAACCGAAGCAACGTTTTTTGCTTCTCTCCCTTTCACCCCATGAAAGAATGTCAGAACTAAAAACCACATTTGAGAAACTACCCTTTTTCTTTTTCCAATATGGGTTACATTAAATGAAACAGGTCGCCACAATCTGATAAGGAGCTTGCTTGTGCTTTACTTTGTAAACTTGAATGTCTACAAACAAATCTCTTGTAAAACAAAGGCAGATATGTCAACGTTTGTATGATGACAGGTACAAGTTTAAAAGCAAAAGCAAAATATTAAAGGAGGATAAAGGGACGTAGGCTGTTGCTATTACTATAGGCCTCTTGATAGATATGACCTAATTCCAAGGGAATTCTTATTGCCAATTGTGGAAAAAGACATTCACCATGCAATCCTGTCTGCCTGCACTGGCCGCTCTGCCACTTCTGGGTGTTGTAAATGTGCTGTAAAGGCATGTTTCCGACACCTAGAGTATAAGCGGCACCAGCACCAAGGCTGGCAGCACTCACTCTCCGCTGGACAGAGGCCGCTGCCAGTGGACACAGGTAAGTCCTGCACTGGGTGTTGGGGGGCGGAATAGAGTGGAACGGGAGGGGTGATTGGCCCGACAGGCCCGGGAGGGGGGAGGGATCCTCGGTGGCACACTCCACCGAATCCTATCCCCTATCCTATCCCAGACCTGGCATGCCCTACATTGGCTCCTCGGATTTGCACTGGCCATTTCGCCGGAGCACATGCAAGGAGACCCATAGGGATAGCTGGGGCATTACCCGAGGGAAAGCGACAAGTGTCCATGGCCTTTGTTGACAACTTCTGTCGCCCTCTCCCACCCTTCTGAGCTCAGGGGCATGACCGCGGCAGCTCTGATGGCCGGGCACATTTCCTCCTGCCCTCTGAGCCAATGCTAATCCTAGCCCACAATTTCTGTTTCTAAGATGTGGTGAGAAAAAAATAGTGAATTCATGGCAAAAGGATATTACCGCTTAAGAGTAGAATTTGTTTGGCAATTTTTCTTCTCATTGTTTAATGTTTAGTGAGTTTTGGAACTCTAGTTAGTGAGATTCTAAAAGAAAAAAATGAAAGAAACCCATATCAATATTGCCTATTAGGACTTGCACTGAGCCAGTAAGTTTCCTTGCTACTTTTGGCTGGATTGCTGACTTCATTGCCCCACTTTCCAGACAGGCTATCAACAAGGTATGGGGCAGAAAAGAACAAACAGACAAAATGGGCTAACAGACAATGAAAACTGCAGGTCTAACAGTAGATCCTTCCACTGGAGTCAATGGTCCAGTACATGGAGCATATACAGTAGGTCAAGTCCCAGGTATAGTAATTACTTGAGATTACTTATTCACTCAGCAGTGTCACTGCTATGGGGGGGGAGCAATCCCATCGTTTCAAACACTGAAATGAAGTATTCCTTGTCAATTTGATGTGGCCTTCATGTACGAGCTCCACTTCTAAAAAATGGGTCAGCATTACAAATGTAATCAAGACAGAACAACTAGCCACATCTAGCTATGAAGCGCCAACCGGAAGGGAATGGCTATGGAGTCCCAATTGGGGTCAGCAGGTTACACTGCAGATATTGGTCCCCAGAATCTGGCCAGCTACTTGCAAAGAATGACCAGTACTTGCAAGCAGTTTTGAGTAGCATCTTCAGCCAAGAGACCTGAAAGGCATCAGACACAGGCGTCGTTACGGTGGGGGCAGTTGGGGTGGTGGGCCCCAAGCGGCAGGTCACAGGGGTGTACCTTCCACTGCTCCCTCCGCCGCTGGTCCGCCTTCATGCAGCCAGTTTGGGCTGCAAGTTTTGCCCTCCCAGGCGCAGTTTGGCTCCAAAAAGGAGCCGAAAAGTACCGGGGGTGTTTCCGCGCCGCCACAACACGCGTTGATGACGCCACACACCCCAGGGGTGGGGCGTATTGCGTCCCATGGGGATGTTGCGGCAGCAGCTCCCTCCCACGGGGTGGTGGTGGTGTAGGGCCGGTACTGGCATCAGGAATAAAAGCAATGCAATACTGAAAGAACCTGACACGAGGCTCCAGGTAGAGGTCCACTATCTACCTTCTGTGTTTACAGACATGAATTATAATAAGGCGCTGGACACTGGAAGACACAGCTGCCACATAAAATGTAATGGAGTCAAGAACGCAGACTGCTCCTATTAATTTCAGTCAATGAGATTGCTACTAAGAAACAACTCTTAAGTTCTTTTTTTTACAAGCAGTCCCCTGTAGAGTCTCCACCACCTGGTTTAAATAAAATATCAGGATGATTTTGAGATCCACCTGCCTCCCTTGCTACGCAGATAAAATACACAACCGAGGGCCCATTCATTAGAAATAATCCACCTGAAACAAAACACCCAACACTAATCCCCTAAAAACCTTATCTACTCTTTGACACTGTTGTAACAAACACTTCCAAAGTCCCGTGCCAACATTGCTCATGTGTTCGGTGGATTTTAATTAGAGCTCTGAGAGGTTGGGAAAACTGGCTGGCGGATCAGGCTTGCTTATTACACAAGCTATTACACCAGCCTTTTCATCCAGATTTCTGTAGCTTGAGGAGAGAAGCGTAAAAAGTACAACTAGTGTACAAATAACCTCATGGGGCATCTCAAATGCTTGGAAAGTGCAGGATTATGTATATTCTGAATACACTTTGAACCTGTTAGAACAGGGGTTCCCAATGCCTTCAAGGCCAAATACCACCTCCGGAGCCACTCTCCTTCTGAGTACCACCGGAAGTGACTGGCGATGACATCATCACTAGTTACTTCTGGGTTTTCAGAGAACGTAGGGAGGAGGGCCCTTCTCAGCGTTCCTGAGAGGCTCGGCCGAAGGCAGGAGCTTCTTGGGAGCAAAAATGCTGTTACGCTGGCACAAGGTTGATGGGGGGGCCTCTGGGGCAGGCCCTGTACTGGCCCCCCATGGCATCCCTTGCCCATTCCCCATGATAGAGTCAAACAAAATAATATTTCTTCTTATAATATGGAACGCATTGATGGAATTCATTTCCATAGGAAATGGTAGACAGATTCATGGAGATCTAATACTGGCATGGAACCTTCATGCAGTGGCGTTCTTACGCTGGGGGAGCAGGTGTGCTGCGCCCCAGGCGCCGAGTGGGCTGCCCGTTAATACTGTTCTTAAAAAAAAAAGCAACAAAAATCCATATGTTCTTCCTAGGATATTTAGAAAGGTCCCCTCAATTATACACCTTGTAAAACCAGTAATAGTGCCAGAGAAGTATGCAAAAAATAATGCTTGGTATGTATAAAAAATGTGGATGTGTCAGGAGCCAAAATACTTTTGGAGATAACACTCCATATATTCTGTATTACCGTATTGGTCTGAGTATAAGACTCACTTTTTCTCCTAATTTAAGTTTTTAAACTAGGGGTGTGTCTTATAACCAGGCTGTTGCAATTTAATGCCAGTGATTTAATTAGATTTTTTTAATAGCACCAAACTTTAAGGGTGCGTCTTATAATCAGGTGTGTCTTATACTCGGGACAATACGGTATAAACCTAGTGTATAACTATGGGGCCACCCAACAGCCAAAATGATACGGGTCACCTTTTGATTTTCCCCCATGCCTGGTTATTGGCAATATAGTACTAAATATTAAATAATAACGTATTTAATATGAACCTTTGAAACCTTTGAAACCTTTCACTGAACCTTTGTGAAAATTAAGAGAGCATAACAGCGACTACCATGATTCCTTCTTTCATACCTGCTGTGAGCCAACATCATGGTTCTATATCAGTAACCAGCAGTGCAATTATATTTAGTGCATTAAAGCAGCAGAAAAAAAGAAAAGATACATAAAGTTACTTGTCATTGATAGCAGATAATAACAATAAATGCAAGATGTCATTTTTAGCTACTTGTGGTTCAGGTCTATTATTACAAAGCGTAACAATGCCTACATTTGTGCCATCAGCTATTCTAAAGTTCGGAAGCTTTCCTCTAGATTCCAGCAGGTGGAATACATTTCCTGAAGCAATTGCAGCACCTTTTGGTTACTACCAGCCAGCAACATGAATCTGCAGCAATATTCTCAACTCTGATCCCAATTACAAACTTATCCTCCATCACTAGTGAACGGGATGAAGCTGTTTGTGAGGGTGGACCTTTGGACTGAACATTATTGGGACAGTTGGACATTATTTTCTGACCCAGCTACACTTTACAAACTGAGGAGTGGGATTGCTCATGCCCCAGTCTCCTTTCAACTTCCCCTTCTCTTTCCTTTCGTTAATAATGGGAGGGGGCAGTTTGTCAAAACTCCTCCAGTTAGGAAAAAGGGGAAGTATGCTGGAAGTGGAAACATGTGTGATCCAGCTTCTCACTGCAAGAAGAGGGGTAGGTTTGGAAAATATTGTTGCAAGCCAGCCCAACATTTACAAATGTTGGAAAGAGGGCTGAAGTGGATAGATAAATAAATACCCCCCCCCTTCCACATTTGTAACCGTAGTATTGGAAGTACCGGAGTGGATCTGAAATTCCAGATTTTTGAAGAGATACCATAATCCAAGATATACTAACAGAGTTCAAGTTTCCTTCCAAAGCATTAATTCGCACATCTCATTTGAGTCTGCAAATCTTTCAATCCCTTTGGATTTTTATCATGCCTTTTCAGTTCTAGTTGTTCAAGATGCTACCAACGCAAGACTTTTCTTCATCTGAAATTAACTTTTTCTAGCCCTCAATAGCTCTGAATATTTTTAAAATGTATAAATCTAATGGAGAGAAAAAAAGTACTTGATAGAGAAGTCACCACTGCCATCCACTGAGCAATGTGAGAATCACAGTGATAACGGTGGGGAAAATTCATTCAATTACATTTTATTCAAAGAAGGAATTTGCAACTTCCAGCACATAAATTCTTCCCAGCAATTACTTAGTGCTGTGAAGGAGAAAGTGGTTCCATACTTGAAGTAAATGTGCATGATACAAATATCACAGCTGCACAAACTACCGGTATATTACAGGTCCCATGTTGCAAAATTTCTAGAAAAAGTTTCATTTCCCAAAAAATATGTTTAGTGAAGGGGTACAGATTTTCACACTTCTGTCCGAAACATACTTATTGGGAAGTAAGCTCCGCTGAGCTCAGTGGGATCTACTTTTGAGTAAACACGCTTAGAATTTTATTGTGTATCTAACAGATATTGTGCCAAGGTCTGCCCTCAAATGTTTAGGTTGCTCTGAGAATTTCCAAAATTGCTATAAAGTGTCACTAGGCTGTACTGTATTTCACAGTCTACTTATTAGGGGGACTGTAAGCTTTATCTGTACTAAATGAATGAGTATATTGATTCTGCAGTCTAGTGCTTTTCTACACATGAAATCTGGTCATGACATATTGCAGTTGTTGACCCAAGAGTGTGCACCATGGCAATAATGAAAATCCTGATAGACTCCTTGACCTATACTCAACCCATTGCGGAGATGGTTGTGTCTAAGGTAATGATTCATACCTTATGAAGTGACCATACTGCTCTACCTGCTTATGTTCTTAGGCAGAATTGGGCAGAATTCCTGCCCAATTCCTAAGGGCTTCCTGATGAGGTGCTTGCTCTGGAATAGCAACTGATTACTGACCCCCGTTTTACATGATACTGTCCACATCAGAGGCGTAACAGCCTCTCTTGGCGCCCGGAACACGGGGGGTAGGCGCCCTAAGGAAATAGGGGTGTGCTCCGGGAGGGAGGGGCGCACTCCGGGAGGGAGAGACCCGGCGACCCCCCCCCCAATCGGGAGAGCTGGCTGGGGACATCTTCCCCGGCCGGCTGCCCGGGGCCTTCTAAGGAAGGCCCGCTGCACAATTTTTTGCACATGCTCAGTCTGTTAACTGAGGGAAAAGGGCTGCCCTTTTCCCTCAGTAACAGTCTGAGCATGCGCAAAAAATTGCGCAGCGGGCCTTCCTTAGAAGGCCCCGGGCAGCCGGCCGGGAAAGACGTCGCCAGCCGGCTCTCCCGATTGAGGGGGCCGGCCCGAGTCGGACTCAAACTCGAGTCTCCGAGCCGGACTCGGAGATTCGAGTCCGAGTCCAACTCGCGGGCGGAGCGGCGGGGTGCCCTTCGGGTGATGGCGCCCAGAGCAGGGTGCTCTGCTTGCTCCGCCCAAAATACGCCTCTGGTCCACATTCCATGTATCCCATGTCACTCTGTGACGAATCCATTCCTTTTGAAAACTCAGAAAACCCAACTTTTCTTTGAAAAGAATGGAAGGGCTGTGCAATCAGCTCAGGTGTAGAGGACCCTTCGCTCACTGTTCCCTCTTTGAGGAGAAGTGGTTTTCTGTGTGTGCAGTGATGTTTAGGGAGGTTGGCCCCAAGCCCAAGGTCGCACTCCTTCACTTCCACACCTGAGCACATTTTCACCATTTTCATCCCATCACTGTTACACTTTTGTGCCATTGTAGTAGTTCATTAAGTCCCCTGCCCACCAATTCTGCCAAATTGTTTCTCCCCTCCCCTCTTTCCTCACTGCTGCTACTGACTAAATGCACCATGTATTGCCTACCTCAACAGCGCCTTGCTTCTTAGAAGCGCGGAGCGAATGGACTCTTAATCTTCACCCATTTAAAAGCACCTGCCAATCACGCTACCATTTTCTGTGTACCTTTACACCCGTTAAGGGCTCTCACCCTCATCATACTATCAGCTCAGTCTCTTCTGCCGCTACAGCGCAGTAACTTTAGACACGGCACCACTCAGAATAAATAAAGCCACAGAGCCTTAACTGCCGCCTTCCAGAAGAAATGACACAAAGAAGGATAGTTGCTCTAGAATGTGTTGTCCTTTGAAACCACATGATGCATTCAGAGAATTAAATTTTCAACAAGTCATTTACTGATAGCCACTCTGCGAGTGCTACTTCTCCAGCTTAAGTTTCTGTGGTTCCTTCCACAGACATTTATAGGACAGGGCTGTGTTGTGGAATAATGCCACACAGGAGAAACTCTGTTTGTCTTTCTCTGCCACTGTTTGTTCTCAGCAGACAAGGTCAGGTTTGAAATAAATAAATAAATTCCTAACCGTTTATTACATCTCCTCAACCCATGATATCCCCCTGCCTTTTTGTAGCAGTAGCACGTTACACTTTCCCCTCCCTGCAGACAATCTGATTAGCTGAAGATCACTCACTCAATGATGGACAGCAATTGTAAATGAAGATGCCGTAGCTCAGCATGTCATGATCTTGGAACGTGTTTGTCCCTGACCAAGACTTTTTGGAGGGTTTTTTTTTAAGATCCTTATCATTTATGTAAAGTGAATACACTTCATTGGAACATCCTTTTCAACAGAAATATGTTTCCCGAGCCATTTTACCAAGGTTATGTACATTCCACATAGAGATGATATCATGTTCATCTTGGTTTCCAGGTTGCTGACATGGCCTTCGTTAAAGCATTGCCTTTGTCGTTATTATTTATTCATATTTTTAATGAGTAACTCTTTGACTAGACCGAACAATAACACAGGTTTGAGGCTATTTGTAATCCAAGAACTCTTTATCATTCTAATCCTGCTACACAGCAAAGAGAACTGTACCTCCAACGGGTTTTTATCCTTGCGGAATGCTTCTTCTGTAGGTCTCATTTTTCCCTAAAGAAGGCAGAATCATCCAGCAACAATTATTATTAAAAAACACACATCAGGTTACCTAGTTGATACCGTAATACCACACTTTGCACGTGTGTCAATTTTGGGGGGATTTTTAGACACCATCTTGAAAAGCCTGTCCCATCTTGGGATTCCCTGACTCCCACATTCGGCTGTATGAAGCTTCCCCATAACGTAAAATGTGTATGTGAATCCCACAACTTTATGGGCAGGGCAAATTTTCTAGGTTATTCATGATGATTGACACACTCCATGGCCATTTGGGATAGCACTGCAGGGATGTGGATTCCACTTTTTTTTTCTTTTAAAAGCATATGCCCTGACTCTTTTCATAGGAAACCAAAGCAGCTTACAAGTTCCACATTTAAAAAAAAAAACACTACTACATAAAACCAAAACAAACAACCACATGTGGCTGGGTAAGTGTGTAAGTGGCACCCCTAAGTATGTGGCTGTCTATGTAGAGAGCATGATCAAGACCCAAGTTGCATCTCCTCCAGCCATTGGCCAGAGAACAAGCAGCAGCAGGCAGCTTGCTTCCCCCTCCCTGCTAAAAATGGACCTGTGCTCCAACCTGTGCTCCAGTCTTCGGACTGCAGAAGTGAGAAAGGGATGCTCTGGGCCAGAGGAACAGGGGCTGCTGGGCTATGTTTTGCAATGTTGTACACTGCCAAGTTGGGGATCAGTGAATTGAAAGATGGGGTATAACTCTTCTTCAAACCAAATATATATAGAATGAGTGGTCAGAGAAGTGGTCTATGGTACTGTGATGGAACACAGGAAACACTACAGGTCTCCGCAGTGTTGCTGTTGTTGCACTATATATTCAAATGTTATTAATGTTCTTAATCAAGGGACAACTCAGTACACCTCAGAATTCCTCATTCCCTTTTTACTTCCTTTGTCAAACAATAGGTTCTTCTAGCCTGACCTTGACCTATAACTAGACCTTGGCATTTAGTCATACTGTGGTTTGTGGTAGCAATAACCGCAAAACAGGATCTTCCCAGTGGCTTCCAGCCAGAGTGTTACTCACTAGCTAATGGTTGGAATGGACTGCTAAAAGAGATGGGTGGGGGAGAGCCACACATTTTGTGTTTGTTGGTGTGACAGAAGCAAAAATAAGCTGATAAAGCTGCACGTAGGAGCCACTATTGCTTGGGGAGTGCAAAATATAATATTACTAATGCAACATAGTTATTTCACACATTGTCTTTATATATAGGAGCCTTTAAAGACTACCTGGTGTTGAAAAATGAAGATGCCAAATCATTCATGTCTAGGTGAGATACTTTTTTTCCCTATTGGAAGTTCCTATAAAAAATCAGTACAAATTAGTGGCACACATTCCGCTTACCCTTCCATGGTAGGTTAAAGGGCATGTGAAAGATTTTTTCTTTTTACTTATTTTATATACTGAGTGCAATTTTATTCTGAGGATCCAAGATGGAATCCCACTTGCTATCCATTAGTTACCTAGCTGTGACTTTTGAACCCAGCATCTAAAGTACACAATTGGCATAATATAGCCATCAGAAGCACCATGACATCTCTGTGGGTTTTTCAGGCAGAAGCCATCCAACACCCCCCAGACGCTATACCAAAATATAAAATACATGGCCAGAGAAGCACATGAGTCATTCTGAGCACTCAGGAGAGCTTGGAACTCATGTTTATTGAACATCAGCCTCTCATGCTGTATGGCAAACTTCTACTAAAACCAAGGATAGTTTCTCAAGCCATTGGTAATATGGTAACTCTTCTTGGAATTGTTTTTAGAAATGCTGGCATTTGGTAATAATGTAATTCTAGGAAGTTTCACTCAGTTTTCCATTACGAGCTATTCATGGACAAAAACAAACCAAGCGACCTTAGTATTTTGAATAGGAAGAAAATGTATTATACTCATTCTTTTCAAATTCACTTTTCTAAATCCAGGAAATGGCAGGCTTTAGAAATGCTCATTTACGAACATCCAAATTCAAACTTCAAAGTGTGTTTCCAGTTCACCAAGCTGTACCCGATCAAAAACTCAGAAGCAAAATTGTAGATCCTTCCTTCACAAGGATTGATACGTGGCTGCTGATTACTAGTGCTGCTAAATTTAAGAGTAAAATATTTTACGCGGATCTTCACAGTATTGGCAGAATGATTAAAAGACAAATTACCCTGGAACGCAAAAAGGACGTTGATGAAACATTTGGAAGGTTCTTCATATGATACGAAAGTTGTTCTTGGGCATTTTCTTTACCCATTATGTAAATATGTCAACTCATTAATAATGTAAAAGTGGTAATACATTAATAATTAGGATCCCCATTAGAAATCTGACCTTTAATTGAATTCTATAGAAAGGAGACTGTGAAAAATGAGCCTCATGATTTATGCTAAGAATAAAGGTTAAAAAGCGTTTTCCTTGTAAGTCTTTTTTTTTTCTTTTTTGTCATTATTGCCTAGGCCAAAATTGTTGGGTTTGGGTTTTTTGGGAAAGTAAACTTTTTTCTCTCCAAATCAAATTTGTACCAGTGCTGTGTCTAAGGGAGTGAAGTAATAGTTCTATAGGGTTTTGTAGGAAAAAGTGTGAAAAATGTCACTAACAGCCCGTTCCAACCCAAGGGCAAAGCAGCACAAGTCAGACCTAAAGTCAGCCTAAGTCGTTTAGGGCGAAGTTATGTCTGGAACGTGACCATTTACGGCGAAGTTAGGTCGAAGTTATGTCGAAGGACATAAAGTCAAAGTTACGTCGAAGTTATGTCTAAGTTAGGACAAAGGACATAAAGTCAACATAAAAGTGGGTGTTCCAGGGGCGGACCGTGGGCGTAATGGGGGCAGCAACCAATTAACATTGGATTCCAGACCATGGCAAGCACAGACACGCCCCCTCTAACACAAATGCTGACAGAAATTTTAGGTCGACCAAAAAGGTGGACACAAATTCGAGGAGACCCATAGGAGCCATTTTACCTTACCCACTCCAGCCCTCTCCTGAAAAGTTCTAACACCCTACCCCTGAGTTAGGTCAGAGTTATGTCGGAGTTGTGGCAGCAAGGTCTGGAAACGAGTTATGCCAAAGATAGAGAGTCTATTAGCACCCAGCCCCAGCCAGCCTCTTTCCCACAAAAGCCCAGCCCCAGACCTCCAGTCTCTCTCTCTCTCTCTCTCTCTGAGCACGTGGCAGGGGCTCTGTCCCCCACAGCCACAAAGTGGGACTTTGTCGGTGGAGGGCAAAATTCACAAACACCCCACATCTCTCTCTTCACCTCTCTCCTCTCTGCCCCCCTCAAGGGCAGAGAGGGCTGTTCTGGCTGTGGCCAAACTGTTTACAGCTGTGCCTGGGCAGCTGCCTCCTTGCAAGCATTTGCTAACCCATGTCTTTCAGCCCCTCTCCCCCCCCACAGGAAACAACACCAGCAGGTAAGAGCAGGTAAGAGCAGGGTATGTGCTGACAAGTGGTCTGACTTCTGCCTCTTTGCATATAGAAATATGATACATGCCTCTTTACCAATGTGCCCTCTCATGTCTGCCTGCAATGCCGTCCCTGAAATGTCACTTTACCAATGAGTAGTCTGATGCCTGCCTGCAATGCCTGCTATGATATATAGGATACATGCCGCTTTACCACTGTTGTGTCTGATTGCCGCCTGTTGTCATGTGAGCAGACAACACCACGAGTGCGGTGCTGTTAACCTTCTGTAGACACCAGCTGTTCTCCCCCCCTTTTCTCCACAGGGTCAACTGACAGGTCAGTATTGCTAGGATTGCCATGGTTGTGACCCAATATATGTGTTGTCTTCTCTCTCTTTGACCCGTTTCCCTTACAGGATCATACTCGCCTTACACCCAGGTAAGCAGCTCAGACCATGTATGTGTGTCACACCTCTCAGCTGTGTTTTATTTCTCTCCCTGCAGGCTTTTGCAACCAACACAATGGCATTTCTTCAATGGCGATTGCTACCACACACCAGCTGCCATGTAACACCCCCTTGTTTTTTGTCTCCCCAGGAACGTCCACTACCACCTACCTTCCTGGGAGCACACCTGGGGCTCCAGGCAGGGTGCCCCACTGTCGTCTGCCTCAATGCTGCCAGAGGTCAGGGAGCCAACCCTGCAACCCTCCTCAGCTGCCGGCGCTGCTGCTGCTCCACCTCCCTGGCTGTCATACTTCCTGTCCCTCCCCTTTCTATGGAGCAGGCTGTGGTTCCACAGAAGAAGAGCCTGCGTCTCCAGGTCCATGGGGCACGTGTGCTGCAGCTGCTGCTGCAGCTGCTGCTTTCAGATTGGCTGCTGTGACTACCCCTGGCAGCGTCGCCTGGCCATCTCAGCTAACATTCCAGAACAATAAAGACGGCCCTCAGGCAGAGCCTCCTTGACAAATATGTGCCCAGTGTTACACAAGCATTGCCCCCCACACAAACACAGCCCCCAGCACTGAAGCCCCTACATGATTCCCATCCAGGGACTGCCACTTCCTTTCCCAGGGAGAACACAGCAGGGGGGCTGCCAGACCCCCATGGGGAGGGGGAGTTGGGGGGGCCTCTCAGGCAGGCAAACAGTGACAGGTGCCACGGAGCCCATAGCGGGGCCACTTGTGGCCACTGCGTCTGTGTAGTGGCTGCTCGGCAACCGGGGATCTCACCCGCCAGGGCGTCCGCCCGTCACGAAGCCACTTCCGCCCACGGTCCGCCCATTTCTGTGTGGCTTCCGCCCAACGTCCGTCTGCATAAGAGGCGCCTGTTTCTGCATCGCCTTCATCTGCGGAGTGCCCCCTGTGTCCCTATTGGTCTCTGCAGACCCCTCTCCCTGTATCTCTCTCCCACCAGCCTTGTTGTCTGTCTGTCTGTTTCTGACCCACCCGTGCCCCTCCCCAGCACCCCCTGTCTGCCTGTCTGTGTGTCTGCCTCCCCTCCCACTCCCTGATGCTGGCAGCTGGCAACCCCCCACCCCGCCAGAGCGCCTGCCGCAAGGCGCCGTAGTCACCCCAACTGGGGTCGTGATGAGCTGCGTGAGCCCTTCACGCTCGCAGCAGACAAGCCCATGGCATCTCTCGGTCATGGCCGGGGCACAGAGCAGAAAGAACACCGGGCTGGGCATAGCCACGGCCTTTGTGGGCATAGCCACGGCCCTGAAGACCCAGGGCTTCAGGCAGCGCATGGGCGAGTCATGTCAGAGGTGGTTCCAGACCTCATGAGACCCCCCTTGTGTGTGACGTTCCCACACCCTCCTTCCCTTCCCTCCCCCGCTCACCCCCCCATGACTCCCACGTGCGGCCTCAACGTGGCTTGGGGGTGGCATCGCCTTCTGCAGGAGGGAGGGGGCGGCCACTCTCCCCTGCAGCAGGCGGCTACTGCACAGGGTACCCTGTGGCGGCTGGCTCAGGCACCTTGCTCACCTGTCACCTGTCCTGCATCCACCACATGACTGGCGCAACCCCCATGCCTGCGGTCAGCCCCTTTGCGACCGGGCTGCGACAGACACTGCGGCAGCTGCCATGGATGGATGCTGACAAATGCAGACAGCGGCCTGCACATGCACGAGCCAGACACCGAGCCTGGAGAGCCTGCCTGCCTGGGAGGTAAGTGTTGCCTGGATCCTGGGGTGGTGCTGGGCCACAGAAACTGCAGCCTGCCTAACTCAGGCATAACTCTGACATAACTCAGACATAACTTATGTCGAACTTATGCTGAACTTAGGCCTCTCTTATGCCAGACTTGCGGAGGAGTTGGTTTGGAATGGGCTGTTAGTGTGGGCTTCTAACTTAGATGAGGCCAAACAATTGCCTCTTCCCATCTGGGGCATTCCCAGAGGCATTCCTATGGTGGGGGGCGGTACTGTAAGTTGTGCCCTGTCCTAGTCCCCATTTACAAGCCAGCACAAGGTGGCCCCGCCCCCTCACCGTCAGAGCGATTCCGTGCGGAGAAGGCAACGGGCAGGAGACTCCCTGTCTGTTGCCTTCTCCGCATGGAATGGCTCCAACGGCGAGGGGGAGGGGCCGCCTCGTGCCAGCTTGTAAACGGGGACTAGGACGGGGCACAACTTACAGTACCGCCCCCACCGTAGGAACGCCTCTGGCATTCCCACCGTGACTCCAAGCTGCAGCCTATCAATTGACAGCCCAATCTTATCAATGTGAACCCTGAAGGGTGGAGGAATCTGAACTGCACTGCTTCCCCTGGGCCAAAAAGCATTTGTGGAAGGCTTTGCAATCCAAGTCTGAGGGATTACCAGCCAGTGTTGCTGAGGCAGACAGCATCTAGGGGATTACAGGTCCCCCCTTTGAACTTCCTTACCTCAGGGTCTACACTAAAAATCCCTAGTCCTACTCCCTGACCCACACCATACCTGCCACATGGGGATTAGCCTGGAGCTTAGCTGCTCCCCACCCCACCATGTCTCAGAAAGCCCTGCAAGGCCCACTGCAGATCCAGAAAAAAGTATTTTCCCAGTCAGAGACAAATGCACCCCATCACTTTGAAACATAATAGGATGCAAATGGTCTATGTCTGGATGGGCAATCGCAGCCTCCTCTCCCCCCCCCAGCTTCCGTCACTACCACCCCTTCTTCATGATTAACTTTTGTCCTGACCCCATCTATTGAACCATAATTAATCATCACCCCCACCAAAACCTTACACTGTAGCAGATTTTAGCAGAGTATCAAAAACTCAAGGGATCCACTCACAAAGGAGGGCCAAGTCCCTAACTGCCTGCCATCTCAAAAACCTGTCCTCTGACATAGGTCATTCTCTCCCAAATGAATAACTGAACCTGGAGAGGGGTGTTCTGCAACTTGTTCCATAACAACTTGTTCCATAACAACTTGTTCCCCTAGTCAGCCAAGAGACCTAAGCTACATCTCCTAATCCAAGCTGGGTGCTAAAACTGCTTGCTCTCTTGTGGGCCCAAAAATGATGGAGTGACAGCAAACATGCCCCCCCAGGCATCATTCAGCTGCAACTTGCCAAAGAGAAATGATCTCACCTCATCCACCAGGTAACCACCACAACTTAAACACCCTGTATCCCTCTCCTTCTGTGTGAACACAGAAAAACACCACACCTCATCTCTCAACTTTTGCTAATTACCCTATCTCATGGGCAAATATAGGGTTTGAAGACTGCCAATTTCCAGTACCCAACCCTCTGTGAGGAATGATGGGGCACTGCCTGTCTGGTAATGGAGAAATCCCCTAGCTCAACCTTCCAACATCTTCCCTATCCTAAAATCAGTGATTGAAACATGAAAATTCAAGGCCTTAGCATAAAAAGGAAATAACCTGCTAAGATGCTTTCAGCCATCCCAAACTCCTTAAGGTGCAACATAAAACACACCTGGTGTATAGTGGGTATTGGCCAAATATCACCACGCCAAGCTGAACAGGAAAGGCATAAAATTCTTGGACTTTCCTCATATACCTGGCCGGTGTACAGACTGCCAAGGATGCCCAGATGGCTCCCTGTGCCTTGGCAAACCAAAGCTCCAAAGCCACTGAGGCACAGCTTCCTGCTCTGGATGTGCAGGTGCTGCCCAAGCACCTGCAACTCCCACAGAATCAACTTCTTGGGAACCAGGCAGACCTCAAGTTTGAGGACTAATGCAGACAACTTGTCTGCTGGCAGTAGGATATATCCTGCCAAGTGTCAAGCTCAATGACAAAAACATGAGGCAAGAAGCTGGATCTTCTGTTTTGGCATGAGCCAGTGGAACCTTACCCAGGCATTGGTCAGAGCCGACCAGACCCATAAACAAAATTATCAAGGTAGCAGAGATAGAACTGAGTGCCCACTCTAAGAAAGTACTAAATGCTTCAAATGCACTGCCTGAAATAGAGCATCCCATAGGGAGTGTTTTGTATACATAAAATATGCTATTGAAGGTGAAACCCAATCACACACACAACTCAGCTGCTATTTGCCACTGGAAAGAAGCTGGCATTGGCACTATGGTGAGCATGGTCAAGTGCACCATGGGAATGGAGTTCATTCAGAGCTTTGCCACAGGACCTCCTGGATCCAGGCACTACACCTTGTGTGCATGAAAGATTGCTGCCAGATATGGATAACCATGTCTTTTCATAAGTCATTGGCAACTAGGTCACAGTTCCAAGCATGAATTGGCAGCCCAATCCTACTTAACTCCCTGTGCAGCGATGCCAGCAGAGCCAAAGTGATGCCCGCTGAATCCCAAGGGGAAGTTTCGGCATCTGGAGGCCTCCTTGGGGTAAGAGAACTTTGTTCCCTTGCCCCAGGGTAAGCCTATACCGGGGCCACCAGATCTACTTAGACCTGTTCCAGCTCTATAGCTGGCGCAAGTCCACATGGACCTGGGTTGGGGGTTCAAGGCCAGGATGGGGGTTAAGATATCAGCATGTACCACTGCCAATACTACCTCATTCCAGCCCTGATCCACCCTCCTCTCCACCCCCATACCCACCCCATTCGGCCACCTATGCACCTCCTCCCAACCCCTGCACTGACTTACGGCCCTGGCGGACAGACCCAGCTGCTTGTTGTTTGCGGCAGCAGCCATGCCATGCGAAATGGCTTGTTGTGTTTTGCTCATTCTGGTGGCATAAGACCCTAATAGGATTGGGTAGCAAGTCCGTTGTTTTATATTGTTCAGGAGAAACTCCTTTGTGGTGTTACATGTCTGCAAAACTTTGTTTTAAGACACCTACCTGGATTTCTTTTCCTGAAGAGCACAATCGCCTGGCCTATTCTATCTCCCCTATGTGCCTGTGAATGTGCAGAGGTTTCCCATCCTTCCAGACCCTGCCCAGTTTACAGGGCACAGCTCCTTTCTCCCTCCGTCTCTATTTCATCCTTCAAGAGTGAAAGAGGTAGAGCTGCTGTTGCCTTTTTCCCACCAGGCAAATAATGCAACATGTTCTGGGAGAAAGCCCATTGGCTGACTGTCATGTGAGTCTTAGCATCATAGAATTAAAAAATAGCGCAACTCTATATTTTTGTGTTCTACTCAAAAGGCAGCTCCTGCTGGGCCAAATCCATCCTGAGTGAGCCATTGCCTTGGTGTGAGTGCCCCACACACCAAGACCCATTGCCTTGGTCTTGTGCCCCACAAGGCCCCAGCTGTGTCACCCCGATCCCATTACTTAAAACACCTTGCTCATTCACATAACGGCAGCTATGGAGCTTTGTGATTTTGACAGAAAGTCTTTGAACACTGTATGCACTTTTCGTATGCACCTACCTTTGGCTTCTGAACTACATTTGGCTTCTGAAGACAGATACTCAAACTGTTGCTCTATCACCAAGAGTCAAATGCTGCATAGATGGGATGGACAGATAGCAGGCAGAGGTCTGCCCATGGAAGGACAGGTATTATCTGTGTGTGGATGAAAAACATTTTGTAAAGAAAAAATGTTGCCCTCTAGCAATATTGTATGTTCCATGACACCTGCGGCCCTAATAAATAAAAGATGCAAATTGCTACTCCATTGGTCACCTGTGGTAAGAAGTAATTGCTAAGCAGAAGGGTGGTGGAGTGCACCTGCCCCTCATGCCACCCCCACCCCCCATGCAATATTCTTTCCCTTGGCTTTAGAGAATAGCACATGGCTATTATTCTAAGTGCCTGTGGAATAACTGCGATCATGATCACATACTTCATGTGCACGATTGCCTAGCCGTGATTGCCTTTGGGAAGGTGACTCGGCAGTGAAAAGCAACATTTTTTTTTCCTGAGTCAGGTTTGGCAAATGAGCATTTGAAATGAGTGAAGAGGGCAGAACATGGCTGTGTGGAAATTTGCTTTATGAAATGATCCAGTATTGTATTAAAACATTTATACTTTAGATCCTCCTTCTGAGCGAATGTGTTGAGCCCTGCAGTAAGACCTATCAAATTCATTGCTACTTTGTTAGGAAAGGAAATAGAAACAAATGTTGGAGGAGGAGGACATCTAGTGATCACATATATGTTTGCGTTGATCTATTTGCCTCTGGGTACCACTGGAGTATGTGTTAAATAGAAAGCACTGGCTCTAAGCTATGATTCAAGCACACAAGGAAGATAGGATAATGAAACGGATGGCTTGCTAAATATCGGCATGTCCTCAAACTGCAAGAAAAACTAGGATTGGGGCAGAAAGACCAAGATAAAACATGGTTGCATGTAGTCTGTGATGCGAGTACATGTGAAACTCAGCAGCATCATTGCTGCTTGCAAAACCACAAGTTGAGTCAGGAGCCTTAATTTACAATATACATGTTTACTAAAGCATGAGTGAATTTGTTAAGGCTTGAAAGCAAAGTTTTCTGAGAATGCCTCATAACCCCCTGCCTCATACCCCCATTACAGTTTGAGCATTACTTGACCTGAGCACCATATATATATATAGTGCACAGCGCGCGCGCGCGCGCGCACACACACACACACACACACACACACACACACACACACACACACACAAGTTTTGACTTATAGAAGCAAAACATAGACCTTTTAGGGATACCTACAGTAGTTGTAGTGTGTTTCTGTAGGTGTGTGTTTAGAAAGAACTAACAAATCCACTCATTCCAAAAGGAAAATAAAAATGTGTGTTAGAAGCAATATAAAACTGCACTGAAAAGTCACGGTCAGAAATTTTTCTATGCTGAATAGCAACATAGCCATCAGGAAAGTAATCATTTCTTAACAAAGAAATGTTTGCAAAGTTATCCCAATAGGAAATTCAATTCATTTCTGGCATAATGTTGTACCCCAGACATGTTTTTACTCATAGGAAGGAAATGATTAAAGGTAATTCATTTTCCATTGGGGATATCATGCACAAAGTGGTCAGTGACAATACCACAAAAGACCAATATGCTAGGGCTACAAACTTTTGAATGTTTGCCAAAAAGAAAGTGCTCCTTGGGTAAGCAGCCCCCCCCCCCAAGGTTGAAGGTTCAATGATTTATTTCTTCCATGTGTCCTACTCATTGTTTGCTAGTGTTACCTATTGTAACACTAAAGTCTACTTAGAGAAAGTAACTGTTCATTTTAGGATATGTTAAGTTAGGGATCTTTGTCTAAATTAGTACCAGTTTTCACAGGAAGATTATATACAGTATTTAGGTCTTGGATGTTCCCTGAAGTTGGAAGCATACAGCATACTAAATAACTTCTTCAAGAAAATAAATTTTGCTTGCCATTGGAGAGGTATTACAACAAAACTGACCAGTGACCATAACTATATGTATTATTTAAATAAAACTTTCATTTTTCTCACATTGTCGGCCATGTTCTTGTATGCAATGAGTGTGTCTGTGTAAATGCTGCAATTTTCCCCTGTGAAGATTGCTGAACAAAACTGATCATGACATCCCCTGATTATTACTCAAGCTTCTTAATTATAATATTTTCCCTCCTGACAGATTTATTTCTTCCCAAATTAAAAAAAAAATCTTGTTAGAAAAAAATATACAGCCTCCTTATATCCCCAGGACTGCGAATTACCAGATGCCAAGCTATGAAGGTAAGGAAATTGAAGACCTTTGAGGTGACCTTAAGAACCAAGAGGTGGGGAATTGTGATATAGTGGTTTAGGCAATTTCATTGAAGCAGGTTGGCTGTGGAAAAATGAGAAATGGGTTTTCTATTACTAAATATAATGAATTTCTTTTGTGTCCTGTCACAAATTGTCAAACTTTATTAAAGCAAAGACAGATGTGATGCATACACATAGGAGTGCTTAGTATGACAATATATATTTAAAATGGACAATGGGTATGGAGACACTCCGGCCTCCTCCTCGCCAATGTATGACTTAGAACAGAACTTGCAGTCTCACACAGAAAGAGATGGTTGACTTTCACTGTGCATGGAGCTATTTGTGTGGGGAAGCCCAATCCAGTGCAAATTCCCACGTAGCAGTACAGTGACAACCAGCACAGGCTGCACTGCATCCTGTGTGGGAATATCAGCTGTTGGAGGGCTCTGCGGGGTAAGAGGCCATTTGTCCCCTTGCCCTGTGCTAAGCCCCAGCAGCCGAAATGGTGCAATTCAGACCTGTATACAGCTGGCGCAAGTCCATGTTGCCCCGTGTTGATGGATCAGGGTTGGGAGGTGGAATAGGATGCGGTGCACACCAGTGCCACTGATCCTTCCCCCTCCCGGGTCCAATCTTCCCACCCCCATCCCCATCGCCGCCCATCCCCTGCCCCGTTACACCCCCTCTCCCCTGCACTGCTCGGATCCTACCTTTCTCAGTGTGCATTGCTCCTTCTGGCAGCATGTGGGGGCCAGTGGGGGCCATTGCGCTGGCCTCAGCAACTGTTGTGCCACTGCAAAGTGCTTTCCAGCACTTTTACACCAGCAAGCACCTGGTGCTCCTTTTTGTGTGGGTTGTGCCTCAGTTGAGTTAAAATGATCAGATCGCTGGAAAATGTTGAGGGAAACTAAACAAGATTTTATTTATATGGACGGAGGTTCGTAACATTGTACAGGAGGCAGCAACTAAAACCATCCCAAAGAAAAAGAAATGCAAGAAGGCAAAGTGGCTGTCAGATGAGGCTTTACAAATAGCTGTGGAAAGAAGGAATGTGAAAAGCAAGGGTGAAAGGGAAAGATATAACCAACTGAATGCAGATTTCCAGAGAATAACAAGGAGAGATAAGAAGGCCTTCTTAAATGAACAATGCAAAGAAATCGAGGAAAACAACAGAATGGGGAGGACTAGATATCTCTTCAAGAAAATTGGAGATATCAAGGGAACATTTTGTGCAAAGATGGGCATGATAAAGGACAAAAAAGGCAGGGACCTGACAGAAGCAGAAGAGATTAAGAAGAGATGGCAAGAATACACAGAAGAACTATACAAGAAAGATCTTAATGTTCCTGATGACCATGCTGGTGTGGTCATTGACCCAGAGCCGGACATCCTAGAGAGTGAAGTCAAGTGGGCCTTAGGTAGCATTACTAACAACAAAGCTAGCAGAGATGATAATATCCCAGCTGAGCTACTTAAAATCCTAAATGATGCTGCTGTTAAAGTGCTGCACTCAATATGCCAACAAATTTGGAAAACTCAGCAGTGGCCAAAGGACTGGAAAAGGTCAGTTTACGTTCCAATTCCAAAGAAGGGCAGTGCCAAAGAGTGTTCAAACTATCGCACAACTGCACTCATTTCACATGCTAGCAAGGTTATGCTCAAAATCCTACAAGCTAGGCTTCAGCAGTACGTGGACCGAGAACTACCGGAAGTACAAGCTGGGTTTCGAAGAAGCAGAGGAACTAGAGATCAAATTGCCAACATGCGCTGGATCATGGAGAAAGCACGAGAGTTCCAAAAAAAACACCTACTTCTGCTTCATTGACTACACAAAAGTCTTTGATTGTGTGGATCACAACAAACTGTGGCAAATTCTTAAAGAGATGGGGGTACCAGACCACCTTACCTGTCTCCTGAGAAACCTGTATGTGGGTCAAGAAGCAACAGTTCAGACCGGCCATGGGACGAC
Source organism: Plestiodon gilberti rubricaudatus (assembly GCA_026170595.1). Lineage (NCBI taxonomy): Eukaryota > Metazoa > Chordata > Lepidosauria > Squamata > Scincidae > Plestiodon > Plestiodon gilberti. The sequence goes on along the minus strand of JANXHW010000004.1, from coordinate 65,342,909 downwards.
CAACTGGTTCAAAATTGGGAAGGGAGTACGGCAAGGCTGTATATTGTCACCCTGCTTATTTAACTTATATGCAGAGTACATTATGAGAAATGCAGGGCTGAATGAATCGCAAGCTGGAATCAAGATTGCCAGGAGAAATATCAACAACCTCAGATATGCAGACGATACCACCCTAATGGCAGAAAGCGAAGAAGAACTAAAGAGCCTCTTGATGAGAGTGAAAGAGGAGAGTGCAAAAGTTGGCTTGAAACTCAACATTAATAAAACTAAGATCATGGCATCTGATCCCATCAATTCCTGGCAAATAGAAGGGGCAGAAATGGAAGCAGTAACAGATTTTACTTTTTTGGGTTCCAAGATCACTGCAGACGGAGACAGCAGCCATGAAATTAAAAGACACTTACTCCTTGGAAGGAAAGCTATGGCAAATTTAGATAGCATAATAAAAAGCAGAGATATCACCATGCCAACAAAAGTTCATATAGTCAGGGCGATGGTGCTTCCAGTAGCAATGTATGGTTGTGAGAGTTGGACCACAAGGAAGGCTGAGCGCCGAAGAATAGATGCTTTCGAACTGTGGTGCTGGAGAAGACTCCTGAGAGTCCCTTGGACTGCTAGGAGATCAAATCAGTCAATCCTATATGAAATCAACCCTGACAGTTCCCTGGAAAGATAGGTACTGAGGCTGAAGCTCAAATATTTTGGCCACCTAATGCGAAGAGAGGACTCTCTGGAGAAGACTCTGATGCTGGGAAAGATTGAATGCAAAAGGAGACGGGGAAGGCAAAGGATGAGATGGTTAGACAGCATCACCGATGCAACGAACATGAAAATGAGCCAACTCAGGAAGAAAGTGGAGGACAGGAAGGCCTGGCGGGATATGGTTCATGGGATCACGAAGGGTCGGACACGACTTAACGACTGAACAACAAAGCAACATACAGCAGTTAAACCGCTGAACCATAAGCTGTCGATTGAAAGGTCGGCAGTTCGATTCCCGCGATGGGGTGAGCAGTGGCGTTCCCAGACCTCCTGGCGCCTGGGGGTGCGGGGGTTAGAGCGCCCCCCCAAGCAGCCAGGCTCGGGGCTGAGCGCCCACTCGGCGCATCCCTGGCCTCCGGAGGCTCCGATCCGAAGGCAGGGGACAAGCCCTCCTCAAAACGACCGCCCAGTTCGGTGGTCGAGGGCTTTATGAGAAAGCCGAACGCGTCGCCAGCTTTTATATCTTTTGCGCATGCGCATAACCTTTCTGAGGGCAAACGGGCCGACCGACCTGTCGGAGCAATCCGACCGAAGTTTAAAAACAATGACGATTTTATCTGGGTTTAACGATGTATTCCCGGACAAACCGAAATTATTAAAAACCACGGTTGGACAAGACTGGACTTAATACGACTGGACTTAATTGTCAGGGGATATCTTTACCTTTACCTTAACATTAGTCAGAGGAGGAGTAAGTCAGTCCATTTCATTTAAATAAAATACTAAACTATATTTCCTGTGAAATAGATGAGGCTAGAGTTGCCAGAGAACTCTGGGAAACTCAGGGCTGGAGAAGAATTTCAGAGGTTCGAAAAGCTCACTTCACAAGGATAGGTGAGCTGTTTGAGCCTGCAAATGTCATCTGCACCTGAAGAAGCTCACTGGATCTTTTCCTTGCCCTTTCCCTCTACCTACCAGTGTGTTGGCAAGCAGTGGAATGAGGGGGAGATTTTCTTATCCTCTCGCCTCTTGATTTCTGTTGTGGTCACCCTTGAGCTGTAGAACTCTTTCTCTAAGAAGATCCAAATACCTCTTCCCCCCCCCCCCACAACTTGTGCTTTTCAAAAAAAGAAATTAAACTTCTTTCTATTTTGTAAGGTTTTCTGCATGCTGTAATGTCAGTGCGGTTGTTTTTTACCATCACTACTTTTAGGAATGTTTATTTTGAATGTGTTTTGTATCATCGTGTGTTAACAAATATATTTTAATTAACTGCTTTGAATTTTTTTAGAGAAGCAGTTTAAAAATATGGCAAATAAATAAATAAATGTTACCACCATCTCCCGAGTTCCTTTTCCATGCCTGCCATCACCGGTAGTGGAGCCAGGGAATGATCTCTTTATTTATCCAGGCATTTTGCAACATTTAGCTTTATCTGACTCTTTTTCTTTCGTTTAGATGCTGATGTTATTTCATCCTGTCCTGCTGCTGTTTTATCTTCATCTTGTACTTCTGTATTGTTTTCATTGTCATTTAGCATAGAAGCTCCCTTGCAAGATTTTTAAGCTAAAAGGTGGGACAAAAATGTTGAAATAAATAACACTGTGATTCATTGCTTATCTACAAAGAAGTAAATCTCATTAAGAACCCAATCTTGTGTAAAGATACGCGGCCAGCCTAAAGGGCCGGCAGCTGTATCCTAAACCCATTGCAGGTTGCTCCAGGACTGCTAGGCTGCACCCCAGGAGAAGGTAGGCCCCTCCTCCATGGGGCTTCAGCAAGCTTAACAATCCATTTCAGGGTCACACGAAGGACAAGCCTCCTGGGACAAGGCTGGGAGGGGGGAAGAACCTTTGTGCGACCTGGAAGTGGGTCGTTAAGCTTAGAAACGCCCTGTGGAGGCTTGGAAACAGCGCGGTTTGCTTAGCAAGATCCAACTGTACTGTATGCTGAACATAACTGTGGTTAAAAATCATTATTATTATTATTATTATTATTATTATTATTATTATTATTAGTCTGAGTCTGAGTCTGAGTCTGAGTCTGTTGAAATAAGACAATGTTGTCATAATTGATTTGTTCCAGCAGATGGCAGCAGTTTCATTGTGTTCTGAGAAGAGAAAGGCTTATAGAATTACCTTACAAGAGATGTTAGATTTTCTAAAAACAGTTTTCCACTGATGAGATTAAGCCTGTATTGCGATACTAAATTGTTTTTTTACACCCATTTTATCTGCTGGATATTGAAATATCAAAATGTATGCCTGTATGGATTTATCATTCTATTTTTATTATTATTATTATTACCAAAACATGATTGCAAAAGGACTGCAAGTAGAAATAAAATAAGAATCTGCCTGTATGTCTTCTTCCTCAGGTGGAAAAGCGGCTTGGGAGTGGTGATTCTGATTAGAGAAAAGTGGCCCACAGGGAAAAAGGCCATTCCTCCAAACAAATGGGCATCAAAGCTAATGGCCCAATCCTACCTAAGATTGGGCCAGTGCAAGGTTTTTTTATGACAGCGGAACAGTGTCCTGCTGTTGTAAAATTGGCTATTGATGGCACATGCAGCACCCCAATGGTGGCCATTTTGTGAGCGCCACCGCACAAGGCGGTGGCATTGGAGGTCCACTGTTGGAAGTGGCTGCCCCCACTGGAGCCAGTAAGCCAGTGGTGGCAGCAGGTGGTGGGTGAGTCGAATGGGGAGGGGAACGGATGGAAGGGGTGGAGATGGGGCAGACCGATGCTGGAAAGGGGGTGGTATCAGCAGCAGTGCCACAGTCAATGCTCTATCCCCCTTACCAGCCTCAATTCGCCTTCCTGGGCAGTGGTGTTCCTACACCCCCTGCAACACCCCCACGTGACACCACAAGCCCCACAACCCGGGAGCATGACGTCATTTTGACTGAATTTCAGCACACACACACACACACACACACACACACACACACACACACACAGTAGGCAACCAAGAATTTCTGTAAGCAGGTAGATTTGGTTGGCATAATAACAAGGCTGATATAACTTAAAATAAACTTTATGGGAGAGGTAGACAAAGAATAGGATCTCGCTGTACAGCATATAGTTTCAATTGAAGCTGCAATTCACACAAAAATGAAGAAAATAAATAGCCCCCTCGCACGCACGCACACATTCTGCAAAATGTGAGCCCAATTGGAGACTTGCAGAGGGCAGGTGGCAGGAGCTCTTAGCAGCCGCCACAATAACCTGGGACATGAGGTGGCAGGGGGGAGGGGGAGAACAGTTTGATGAGTTGAGTGAGCAAGACAAGATGCAATCCTCCTTCCGCAGCTGCCGCTCCACCCTCCCTCCCCAAGAAGCAGCCTCACTCACTCACTCACTCACTCACTCACTCACTCACTCACTCACTCACTCACTCACTCACTCACAGAGAGAGAGAGAGAGAGAGAGAGAGAGAGAGAGAGAGAGAGCTCTGCTGCCGCACAGCAATCTCTTGCAGAGTATATCACTGGGCGCCTCGAGCGAAGAGAGGTGGGAGTCACGCAACCCAGAAGAGGCTTCCAGAGCGCAAGTTCCCTCTGCAGCGAGTTAAGCAAGATGATTCCAGCCTTGATAATGGAGTGGTTTTAGTGAAAAGTTAAGCAAGCTCTTTTAAAAAACATTTTAGGGGACCTTCGTCGCATATGCGGATCGTCGTTGACCGATCCATCACTATGCAGGGGACACCTGTATTTCCAAAGATGCGGTAGTGGAATTTTGGGATTGTTGGCTAAGCTATTTGCCCATAAGCTAGAATGCCTTCTTAAGATCTTTGTCAACCATGTTGAAATTCTCCCATGAGCCCCTTTGGCCTCCATCGCTGTCTCCTTTTCTTGGGAGAGGAACAGCACGGCTTGAGGCCCCAGCATAGATATCAGGTAGAAAAACGCTAATGCAATCCTTCCTCTTTCTTCAAGGACATTGCTGTGTTAAAAAATCTCACTTTGCCTTTGGTCAGCTACTTTCATGTTTTAGGAACAGACAGGACATGACTTGTCAGACTAGCTGGAGCCCTGAACGCTAAACTGGAGAACTAGTTGCATGTTTATAGAAATTGATTGACACGTGTCTTTGTCTCGTGATCTCTTTGATAGAACAAGTGCTCTCACTTTTGCTTTGATTGAGGACCGTTTCCCAGCCTCTGGGATGGTCCATGCACAGCGCTAAATAAACTGGACTATTCTCTTCTTACCTACAGCCTACATTTCTAATCAATGATTTTGACTACAATGCCCATGGTGCTCATGGACTGAGGGGCCAACACAACCCTGAAGCCAAGTTGTTGGTCAAGCAAAGCCAGAGATATTGGTGAGAACAGTACAGCTTTGAGGGATGCCTCTCCTGCTTCCAAGTTGTGTGTTATTTGCTAATCCCTGTTCATGTTAGAGGTCTAGTCTCTGCCAGCTATCCTGATAATATGATTTGGATACCACTAATATGTTTTCAAAACAGATGTGTAGCTGTATCCTTTCTGAATAAAAGTCCCATAACAGATAGAGGCCCCTTGCCTCACCTCTTTCAATGACAAATTCTTTCTAAACACAATTTCTACCAGCAGGAAAAAATGAGATGATATTCCCATGGCCAAGCAATTTCAACAAATGGTATGCATGTCCAAATTATCTGTTGATAAACCAATATGAATGTGTTCAAAGGAGGGGAAGAGATCCAAAAGATCAGAAGGGTATTGTTGCCATGGCAATGGGTCAAGTGTCAAGTAATCTGAAACACTTCCATATTTATCCTCTTGACTGCAGTTAGAGTCTCTTAAATAAATCTTACCATTGGAAATAGCGTGATGTTGCTTTTCTCCCATGAGAGAAATATGAAGGCTAAATGGAATATCCATGAGTAAAGGAATAGTGACATACTGCATACAAATTATTCTTTGCTGACATTTCTTTAAAAGTGAAGTGGGAAAATATTGCTTCTGCCTAAATCCTTATAACCTGATTCTCAATATGTTTATTCAAATATGTCTTCCACTGAGTGTAATTGGACTTATTTCCTAGCACAGATGCCTTGGAGTATTAGAAATAAGAGGCTTGACGCTTAGGAAACTAAACAGTTGTAGACCTTAATATTTCAGATTTCATCGATGCACGTAGCAAAAGAGGCTCTAGAGAGTGTTCTCTGTCATGCCAGTCTAGTGTAAGTCCTGGGGTAGGTGTGGGAAAACAATTAGCATGTAATTACAGGAAAACTGGCTTGCACCAAGCAGCAGGTCCAGCAAATAACACTAATTTTAGCCCTAAGAGGAGTGTTTCTGTTAATAATTGTGCTACTTGTCAGGGAAGGCAGGTTGAGAGGGGAGTAGCACCTAGTGGTTACTCATGCACCTCATCCTGCACTCGGGCACCTCTTCCTGCTCTCTTCTTTTCTTTCTTACTGGGTCAGTAGCTGAATGGGAAGTGTAGCGGTAGCATAGCCGGGGGGGGGGGGGGCTGCGTGGTAAGTGATGCACGGCGTTACATGGAGGTGCAAAGTGGTCCCTTCCACTCGCCGTCAAAGCCAGTCCAGCAGCAAAGGCACTGCTGCCGGCCTGGCTCTGACGGTAAGTGGGAGGGGCCACTTTGCCCTTCTGTGTAACGCCGTGCAGCACTTACCCTGCCGCCCGCCCCCCGCTCCCCGGCTATGCTACTGGAGTGTAGTAATCACTGGTGTTGCTGGAGGTGGGGCGGAAAGCTAAGTTCTGCAGCTTTCCACCCCACCGTTACTCTCCTGCAATCCTATACATCTTTACTCAGAAGTAAGTTCCATTATGGTGCTTGCCCCCAGATAAGTGGGTTTCAGTCTTAGCTACTTTTTCCTTCAGGTTTCAGCCTTTGACGCTTAGCTACTTTTCCTTTCAAACAGCAAATATTGCAATAACAGTGCAAACCTAAGCACGTCTACTCAGAAGTAAGTTCCACCAAGTTTAAGGAACTTACTCCCAGGTAAGTGTGTATAAGATTTCATCCTCAGGCATATTAAAAGGGGATTTTTTTTTCCAGTGTAAGACTTTAAAGCTGACAGCCTTTCCTCAAGCACAGATTGTCAACCACCGTTCCATAATATGGAATGGCATTTCAGAATTGCGGCACATTTGTGTGTGTTCGTTCTGAGAGATCCTCATTCTAATGTTATTCATGCTTGAAGTAACTGAGAGAAAATAATGATCCTGTAAGCCAGAACGAGTAGCGAGCTGCGATGTTTGTGGGATAGAACTAGGATGCAAGAAATGACGAAAGCCACAAGTCCAAAACCTCACCGTCCACCATGCATCAAGCTTCCACTATGTAGATTAGATCAGGTCAGATTTAGCCTGGAGTGGAATGCTCATTTTTTTTAATGATTAGACAGAGAACTTGGATGGAATGCAAATGAAATCATGGAAAAGAACAGGCCATGTTATGAATTATTCTTACACATAAATGCTCCCTTGGAAGCATGGTCTATGGAGTTTGCTGCTATTCCTCTGAGCACAATAAGATTGCACTCAGTGGAATGAAAATGATACAAGGTGTTTCCAACCAACTGGATGTGGAATTTCCCTAGGAAAAAGCTTCTTCTGCTGATTGCTCTGATTGCTAGAAACCCCAGAAACCCCTTTTCCAACACAAGCATGGGCACAAAGTATGGGTGGCTGCACCAGGTTCAAGCGCAACTTAAAAATAGCCCAGGGTCAGCGTACTGATGACACTGCACTCCAATCTGCTGGACAATCTTCCCCAATGTCTGCATGTAGATGTTATACTGTCTTCTAAGCTAGATAGATAGGAATGGAACCATTGCAAATTGCCCCACCTATCCCAAATGTAGAGATGGTCTAGAAGGCTACTCGCCTCAAAAATGAAGCAAGCTCCCCAGAGTGTTCAACTTGAACATCAAAAGCCCCTCAAGGGCAGGAATGAGGTTTGAAAGAAAACTTGAATTCTCCATATCCCTAGGGACGGCCCTTCTATGAGGCCAACTGAGGTTGTCACTTCAGATGGCAAATTGTCAAAAGAGAATGCCCACTTCCATCTGCCCACTCACCTCCACTACTCCCTCATCTCACTTCTGGCGAGCTAGAGTGGAGTTAGCTTCGTTTTCTATTATGACTCCCCCTTCCTTTTCCAATCTAGGGAGTGGGAGGCACAAAGGCTGGCACATCACCAAATAAGAAGGGGGCATCATCTGGCACATTAGCTCAGGCCCTGGGAAGTCTTGGGACACTTATGCTATGGCCAATGACCTCACCTTCCAAAATGTGCACAGTCTCTCCTAACTCCATCTTGGTTCCTTAGCTGACATTCCGAAGAGTCAGCCAGGACTCCACCCCAAAAGAGCTGAGGCATAATCCCTCTAATCAGGATCATGCTAATAAAGGGCCATTGAGCAGACTGGAAAGCTGCAGCACTGCAGGCAGCGCCGTAACTACGGCGGAGCGCGTGGAGCAGGAGCTCCAGGCGCTCGATTGCGGGAGGGCGGCAAACTCACCGTGTCCCGAACAGCAGCGTCATTCGTTGTTTGGGCCCGCCTGCCCTCCCTGGAGCTTTTTGGCTCCGAAATGGGAGCAAAACGGGCGGGGGGGCGCGTCTTCGGCACGTCGATGTGACGCGACGCTGGCCCCGCCCCTCGCGCCTGGGCGCCCTCCCGGCGCCTGACGCCTCTGACTGCAGTCTATCTGTGCATCACCATCCTCTAAGGTCTTTGGGCTCCTCACAATGGCATAATCTAATTTGCAAGCACAAGTCTTCCTGCAATTCCAATTTAAAAGAAAACTCAGCTCAGCTGGCAACCCAACTTCTCTCTCTCTCTCTCTCTCCTTCACTTAACTTGTGCCTATCCAAATGGAGGTGTTTAAGTATTATTTCACCCACAACCACTTAAATCCCTGTGCACCTGATCTTACTAGTAAACATTATCGTTTCCTTGTTTTTCTATATCTCTCAATAAAATCTATATTCTTTTGGAAAACTCTGTCTTGTGGTTAGTGTTAGCCTAATTAGAGGCACTCCGAGATTGTTCACTCCACTATCCAGTCAATGGTCCCAATACACTGTATTTGTTATAAATCTCCCCCAATTCAGTTTAATTCTGGGCTGGGCAATCCCAGGCCCAAGACTGTGTGTATGTGTACATGTGTAGTGGTAGACAAGTGTGCATGTGTATGAAAGGAGTGTTCACAACACTGTCTAACCCAACATATCTTGAACCCCAAGGAGAAAAACCTTCCCTTAGGGGTCAGGACAGGTGGTCGGTTCTGGCAGGTTTTACATGTTTTTTTATACTGGCCACAAAGTACTTGCCTCTCCTCCTTGCCGGCCCGCATAAAAGGAAGTGTGCTGGCTAGTCAACATGCGCGCACACACGAACGCACACAAGTGTTATGCGTTTGAGTGTTGTGAGCTGCCTCAGTGATCCCGTGATGGAACAGGAAGGTAGGCCATAAATATTTTAAGAAGTATGCTTAATAATGCAGTTCTATGACGAAGAAAAAGAGAGGCATGGAACCAAACAGCAGAGGGCAGAGCTAACATGATAAATATTCTGAACGTACATGGATGCAAAATACATCCATAGCTCTTCTTTTCTACGTAAGAGATTGACATATAATAACTCTCTGTTTACTACAAGGCAATAAGCATTAGGAAATTGTTCAGGTTTTTATCTCACAGAAATTTAAGGTCTTCCTGTTACATTGCATAGTTACATTCTCTGGGAAAAAAAGTAGCATTTGAATGATACGAGTAATTGAAAGATCAATACTGCATTTCTTGCCATTGAATTGAATTTGCAGTTGTGGTTGATCTGCTGTCATTTAAATTCAGAAAGTGTGAAATCTTCGTAAACAAAATAATTCAGCCACCAGAAAAATGACTTACTAGAATCAAAGAATAGTCAGGGGTGAAATACTGTTTTCCAAAATGTGAAGCATTTGAAATGTGAAGCTTTGAAATCTTTTTTTAAAAAATGGGTAAAAAAAGATGTGATTGCCTATGCAGCAACAAAGGACAGAGTCAATATATTGGACCTACTTTATCACACACTTGAATAATGGTATCTAGAAAGACTGACTACATGAACTGCATCTTCTCCATGTAAAGATGTTGAGGTCTAGCCAACTCACTCATTGATGTGGGGCAGCGTAATCAGTTCCCTGGTTCTCCAGGAAATGGGAGTTGATGAAATGGGAAAAGGGATGACAGCTACACCAACTAGCTAGACTTGATGGAAAGCTCATGTTGAATCCTATTTAGGGCCCATTTAAGGGCCCACTTTGTAGTGGTGAGGGCATCAAAGAAATCTGACTTTTCTATTACCAATGCCTCTGCTGAATTGGCCAGCAGAGCTGCGCCAAGTAGTGAGAGGCCTTTGGAAAGAAATGAAGCATCTTTCAGGGGCCCAAAGTGATCAATTTACTGTCATGATATTTTGAACCATTTTGAATGAGACTGTGCAAGTTGCCTCCATCCACCACGTTTAGGGACATGGATGAACATGTCCTGCTCTCCTTCCTGACATGCTTTTCCTGTTCTTCTAAATTCAAGGGGGGGGGGTTGTTTGTTAGGCACTGGGGAATGTTCTGGGACAAGCCGGGCCTGTACAAGAGGGATGGGCTTCACTTGAACCAAAACGGAACCAGACTGCTGGCGCGTAACATTAAGAAGGTGGCAGAGCAGCTTTTAAACTGACTCCTGGGGGAAAGCCGACAGGAGCCGAGGGGCATCCGGTTCGGGACTCCTCATCCCTAGGGAATGAGGGTGCAGAGGATGGAGAACAGTCAAGTAATAGCAGAGTAAGAATTGGGAGTGGTAGCGTGATGGGACATGACAGCCAGTCTAGCAGGACAGAAGGCTGCAGGAATAAAGGTGCAAACATGCAGCCCTTCTTGGGGGACCAGGTATATAAGTGCTTTTATGCAAATACCCAAAGTCTACGGGCAAAGATGGGAGAACTGGAATGTTTGGTGGCTAGGGAAAACATTGACATAGTAGGTATAACAGAAACCTGGTGGAATGCGGAGAACCAGTGGGATACTGCAATTCCAGGATATAAACTCTATAGGAGGGACAGAGAGGGGCGTGTTGGAGGTGGGGTGGCCATCTATGTCAAAGAGGGGGTAGAATCCACCAGAGTAGAGCTGGAGGGGGGCTCTGACTCCTCCGTAGAATCACTGTGGGTTAGATTACCAGGCTCAAAGAGTGATGTAATAGTAGGGGCATGCTACTGTCCTCCAGATCAAAAACCTGAAGGGGATCTTGAAATGAGGAAGCAAATCAGGGAGGTGTCAACGAGAGACAGGGTTGTAGTCATGGGGGACTTCAATTATCCTCACATCGACTGGGTCAATTCATGCTCAGGTCATGAAAGAGAGACTGGATTTCTGGATATGTTAAATGACTGTGCCTTAGAGCAGCTTGTCACGGAACCGACCAGAGGACAGGTGACTCTGGATTTGATATTGTGTGGCACTCAAGATCTGGTCAGGGAGGTAAATGTTACCGAACCGTTGGGGAACAGTGACCATGCTGCGATCTGTTTCGCCATGCATGTCGAGGGGAGAGTGCCGAGCAAATCTGACACGAAAACCTTTGACTTCCAAAGGGCAGACTTCCCCAAAATGAGGAGACTAGTTAAAAAAAAGCTGAAAGGGAAGGTAAAAAGAGTCCAATCGCTCCAGAGTGCATGGAGGCTGTTTAAAACAACAGTCGTAGAGGCCCAGCGGGAGTGTATCCCACAAAGGAGGAAGGGCTCGACCAAGTCCAGGAGGGTGCCGGCATGGCTAACAAGCACAGTTAAGGAGGCTATAAAAGGCAAGGAAGCTTCCTTCCGTAAACGGAAGTCTTGCCCTAATGAGGAAAATAAACAGGAGCACAAACTGTGGCAAAAGAAATGTAAAAAGATGATACGGGAGGCCAAGCAAGACTTTGAGGAACGTATGGCAGGCAACATAAAAGGGAATAATAAAAGCTTCTTCAAATATGTTAGAAGCAGGAAACCTGCCAGGGAAACGGTTGGTCTGCTGGATGGTGAGGGAGAGAAAGGGGTGATAAAAGGGGACTTGGAGACTGCAGATAAATTAAATGAGTTCTTTGCATCTGTCTTCACGGCAGAAGACCTCGGGCAAATACCACTGCCGGAACGGTCTCCCCTGAATAAAGAATTAAGTCAAATAGAGGTTAAAAGAGAAGATGTCTCAGACTTAATTGACAAAATAAAGACCAATAAATCACCAGGCCCAGATGGCATCCACCCAAGAGTTCTGAAGGAACTCAAGAATGAAGTTGCTGACCTATTGACCCAAATATGCAACTTGTTCCTTAAAACGGCCACTGTGCCAGAGGATTGGAGGATAGCTAATGTCACGCCAATCTTTAAAAAAGGAAGGAGGGGGGACCCGGGAAACTACAGGCCGGTCAGCCTAACGTCTGTTCCAGGGAAGATGGTGGAAAGTCTCATTAAGGATAAAATCTTAAAATACATAGAAGAACAAGCTCTGCTGAGGGAGAGTCAGCATGGCTTCTGCAAGGGGAAGTCTTGCCTCACAAACCTGTTAGAATTTTTTGAAAAGGTCAACAGGCATGTGGATGTGAACGAACCTGTGGAAATTATATATCTGGATTTTCAGAAGGCGTTTGACACAGTCCCTCATGAAAGGCTCCTGAGAAAACTCCACAGTCAGGGAATAAGAGGGCAGGTCCTCTTGTGGATTAGGAACTGGTTGAAGACCAGGAAACAGCGAGTGGGAATCAATGGGCAATTTTCACAATGGCGAGAGGTGAAAAGTGGTGTGCCCCAAGGATCGGTCTTGGGACTGGTGCTTTTCAACTTATTCATAAATGACCTGGAGTAGGGGATAGGCAGTGAGGTGGCCAAGTTTGCAGATGACACTAAACTTTTCCGGGTGGTGAAGACCAGCAGGGATTGTGAAGAGCTCCAGAAGGATCTCTCCAAACTGGGAGAATGGGCAGCAAAATGGCAGATGCGCTTCAATGTAAGTAAGTGCAAAGTGATGCACATTGGGGCAAGAAACCAAAATTTCACATATACGCTAATGGGTTCTGAGTTGTCTGTAACGGATCAAGAGAGAGATCTTGGGGTGCTGGTGGACAGGTCGATGAAAGTGTCGACCCAGTGTGCGGCGGCTGTGAAGAAGGCCAATTCCATGCTCGGGATCATTAAAAAAGGGATTGAGAATAAAACGGCCAATATCATTATGCCTTTGTACAAATCGATGGTAAGGCCACATCTGGAGTATTGCGTCCAATTCTGGTCACCACACCTCAAAAGGGATATAGTTGAATTGGAAAAGGTGCAGAAAAGAGCGACCAGAATGATTCGTGGGCTGGAGCACCTCCCTTATGAGGAAAGGCTACAGCGTCTGGGGCTTTTCAGCCTAGAAAAAAGGCGGCTGAGGGGGGACATGATTGAGACGTATAAAATTATGCATGGGATGGAGAGAGTGGATAGAGGGAAATTCTTCTCCCTCTCGCACAACACCAGAACCAGGGGACATGCACTAAAATTGAGCGGAGGGAGAGTTAGAATGGACAAAAGAAAATATTTCTTTACCCAGCGTGTAATTCATCTGTGGAACTCCTTGCCACAGGATGTGGTGATGGCACCTGGCCTAGATGCCTTTAAAAGGGGTTTGGACAGATTCATGGAGGAAAAGACCATCACAGGTTACAAGCCATAAGCAACCTCCTGGTTTTAGAAGTGGGTTTTCTCTGTGCCAGGTGCAAGGGAGTGTCAACGGGAAACAGGTTTTCTTGTTGTCTTGTGCTCCCTGAGGCATCTGGTGGGGCCACTGTGTGATACAGGAAGCTGGACTAGATGGGCTTTTGGCCTGATCCAGCAGGGCTCTTCTTATGTTCTTATGTTGTCTGAACCACACAGAGACTGGTTAAAGCAAATGTTTAGGTTGGGGGAGGGGTTCAGATGAGCCACCCCTGTCATGAACAGAGAGTAAAAACTGTTTCCTTTTCTGTTTGCATCGGTGGAGGGAGGGGTGCAGGGGGGTGACGTGTTGTGAGCGCTTGGGTCCATGGTGAAATGGTGGTTGCGCTGGTCAGGGTCTTCCCTCGGGGAAACCGTTTATAGCAGCGATCCACACAGACTTGGCACGGGACACGGCGTGTCCATCACGTTTGCTCCGTAATAGCGTTCATTTTGGCACATGTCTCACTCTAGCCCACAACACATTTTAAAAGGTCTCATGGCAATAATGGGTATGCCAAGGTCCTTATTAATCTAGTAAAATAGCAGATGTGCTCCCAGGTTTCCTAATTTTTGAAAAATGTTTCTGGTGGCAGAGAAATGGCACACGTCCACAAGAGATCAAAGTCACTAGACAGGATGAATGAAAGCACAGTTTGTTCCTTTTGCCCTGCTACAAATATCTATGACAGCTACCAGCATATGGGCAGAAAAAACAATATCGCTCTTGGCAAGCAGAACATACAGTATCTGACCATTTTTGTGTCCTTTGCGTGTTGTGTATATTTAGAGAACGGTAGGATTGCTTGCTATTTCCCACACATTATCTGCGACCCAACAAGCTCTTGTTGTGCTTTCTAAAGCCAAGATGGATCATGAACTCTAGACAGGCCTGCTGTAGCTCTTTCTCTTGCTATTCAGAATAGAATAGTTGCACTATGACTCCCCTCCCCACAGGTGAGGGCAAAGCATCCAGTGTTAGGAGTGTGTTTCCTTTAGCACAGACGGATGTTTACTGACGCTTGAATGTATGAGACAATGATTAGGAGCATATGTGCCCTTCTCTCTGTTTCCCCTCTCACTCTTGTGAGTGACTCACACATAGCCTCTGTCACTTCTCCTGTTTTCCCTGGATTTCATCCAGCAGCCAATTTGTTTCTGCATCTCTCTGACTATGGTGTGCGACGATGGGCATTTTACCATTACTGCTATACAATACCTTCCTCCATTGCAGGTTTGGTTTGAATACATTTGCATCATATATATGCAGTACATGTTTCTTCCCTTCTAATGTTTTAGAAGCAAATGTACAGATTAATTGAATATTTTCTGTTCCAAGGTAGTTGATTGTATCAAAGCAGAATTTGTCACCATCCATTATCCAAACTGCCATGGTATTAAAAAAAAAAAGGGTTGTATCCTAAGTTTAGGATAAACATAACTAAATTTAGGATGCAACCCAATATTCACATTTCTCTGAATAAAGATGAACAGTCCAGAGGATCGCAGTTTCTCCGGTGTCCTCCCAAAATGCCTATACTGAATTGCTTTAAAGTTTAAACGATTTAGGCCAGGGGAAGCCTGATTGTGACAGTATTCTGTGGACGGGGGGGAGGACAAGAAGAGAGGAATAAGATCAAGGGGAGGGGGTGAAGCACGTTTCCCTCAGGAATGGTCTGCACATGCGCGAAAAACGTTATAAATAACGTTGTGACGCAGTGGGCCTTCATCAGAAGGCCCTGGCGCATTGGCCGGGGAGGTCGCTCCAAAGCTTTCTCCCGGCCTCAGAGCCTCCGAGGCCAGGAGAAGGCCTTGGAGCGGAGCCAGCTGCAACGGGGGGGCAGAGCCGGGGGGCACCCGGGGCAGCGTCCCGTCGGGTCACCCCCCCAAACGGGGCGTGGGTCATTAGGGTGACGCGCACCCCCGCTTTGGGGCGGTGCGCGCCCTAGTGACTCCACTGGTAGGAGCAGTCGGATGTTGCCTTGGAACCTTTTTAAAGGATATTAACTGAGAAGATGCTCAGGCTCAACAGGAGGCAAACTGAAAAATCTGTCTAGGGGCAAATGTTAAATGTCTACGCCTTTGTCTTTCCTAAGAGATATAAGAAGATAGTTCAGTATGTGGCTCATGGTATGTGGCTCATTCTTGGCCCAATCCCAGTGCCGTAGGAAGGGCGGGGATGATAGGCCCCTGGGCAGCATGTGGGGGCATCTTACGGGCAGCTGGGAGTGGCAAAATGGTGGTGGCAGCAATATGGTGGCAGCGATGATTAACACAGTGGCCACGAAGAACGTGGCGGTCGAGGCAGTGGCAGAACAGCTTGGAGGAGCCAGGAGAAGGCTCCTGCCGCTTCCATGCCTCGACTTGTTGTGGGCCCACCCTCCCTCCCAGCTCCCGAGGGATGTTAGGCTACGGTTGACGTCACTCGGGGGCGGGACGGGGCGAGTGACATGAGCCATCATGGGGGGGGGGGGCTGTAGTGGAATAAGATCCAGAAGACTGGCAGGAGCCAAGTGTGGTGTCAGCAGTGGACCCTTGTTGACAGATCCGGGCAGCAAGGAGTTAACAGATGAAGACTTGGACTTTGACAGGACTTTGACAGGACTGGGCGGCAAGGGGTCAACACCCAGGACTGCATGGGTGGAGGCACACCTACCGCCCACGCAGGGTGTGCCCCACAGGTGATACTAATAATTAGGACTTTGGAATGGAGTGATTGCAGCTTCTCAGCTGTGATCCATAATGGACTAATGAAGGCTTTTAGTATATAAGGAGCAAGATTGCAACAGGTGAGGCTAGCTTGCTGAGGACTCGGCTCTCTTTGCTGAGGGATGATGGAAAGCTGTTAAGCTGAAGGACTTCACTGACTTCGCCAGAGGACGGGACACTGCTGCCACGCCGCTGGAGAAAGGAGCTGGAGGAGCTGCTGGACACTCTGCAAAGCCGAAGCACTGCTGAGCTGGTGACCTTGGATCAGAGACTGGAGGAAGCCAACTGAGAAAGGAGAAAGCTCTGCTGCTCAAGAGACCAGTTTGAGCGATACTTCTGGGGAGAAAGGAAACTTTGGCATTTTGCTGGGGAGAAGGAAGACAGCTGCGGCTGTCTTATTTCTGTGGACTGAGTTGCAGAAGGGTTTCTGCTTTGGGAGATTTATGGTGTTAGGGTTGCTGTAAAGCAATACATTTTGTTAGTTGTCCATCCTGGTTCAGTTTTCCTTTTTGCACACAGTGCTATAACTACTTGAGGAGTGAGAGGTGTTATCAGTCAAAAGTGGGCATTTGAGAGAGAATTTCAGATATAAATTGTATTAAAAGGGAGTGGGGTGACACCCAATTGGAATAAATTAATTGGTTTAACAGGACAATTTGATACCCGGAGTGGGGTATAAAAAGAAATTGAATCACAACAGCGGCCCGCGTTTCTACAACTCAATCCTGTCCCCCACCATTCTATGCAATGCAACTTCTGGAGTGCGCTCTGCATCCAGTGAAGAGGGCGACGTGATGGCCTGGGAGAGGTAAGTAAAAATATTTGATGAAATTGAATGTGCTACATCTTTAAATGCAGTTGAATATGTTTCAAAATAGAAAAAGTACCACTGATGAAGATACAGCTTATCCAGTTTATTGTATTTTCCTGCTTGGCTTGCCATGGAATGATTTACATTTTTCTAACTTGACAAATTTTGATAAAAGGAAATGGAATAAGAAGACAGAAAATAAATAAGCAATGAACCAAAGCAAGAATTGATGAGGAGAAGACAGTAGAAGTGCTAAGCTAATGAAACCTGGATGTATCCAGCTAGGGCTACTTGAACAGCTCTTGCTCGTGAAGTTTATTTATTGCAACCTTGTTTACGATGAACAATAAATCTTATCCAAGGGACCTGTGTTGGGCAAGAGTCTCTGGCAAATGCATTGTATACAGTCTGTACTTTCAGGCACACAAATGCCCATCAACTATTTCAGCTAATACATGGAACACCCACCATGGAAACAGGACATTGTAACACATAAAGGACTGTTATATATTTTCTGTAATCTATAAAATACATTCGCCTCCAAAGAATGAAGCAGTCACACCAGCATGATTCACACATTGTGTACTCAGTGAGGCAATTTTTGAATCCATTCTTAAATGATCTGCAGAATGTAGAATTCTTCCTCTGCCTTCAATGTCACATACATACCCTTTCTAATTCAGTACCATTCACTCATATCTCTGTCTTTTTTTTCAGATTGAAGATCTGATTATTTTTTCCACATTGAAAATGTATTGCCACATTCCATTAGTTTTCTAACACGGAATATAACTCTTTGTTTTCTATTAGAATAGGAAAAAATATGATGCTGCTTCTGACTATTATCTACCTCCCAATGCCATCTTCTCTGGTCAGCAGTGGCTGGCTAGCTGGCCGCCACATGAGATGCTAGAGTCCTTACAGCGTAATCCTATCCAACTTACACCACCGGTGTAACCAGCGGTGCAGCGAGAATGGGAGGCCCCAGAGCGGAAAGGGGATTCAAATCCCCTCCAAAGGGTGATTCAAAGGGGATTTGAATCCCCTTTCCATTCTGGGGCCTCCCGTTCACGCTGCACCGCTGGTTACACCGGTGGTGTAAGTTGGATAGGACTGCACTGTTAGAGTCTTAGAGATCCTTAAAGAAGATCCTCAGAGTTGCTAGGAATTAAACCTGGCCTCTTTTGCTGCAAAGCATGCAAAGCTACTGAGCTGTGGTCTCTTCCTGCCATTTCAGAAATATGTAATACTCCTTGGAAGCAGTTCAGTCAGGTGATGGAGAAAAAAAATATTATGCTTGTATGTATCTCTATTTTTGCAGCATTATATTGTTTCATGAAATTAGCCCCTTCTTACATTGGCTATCTCTTTTGAAATGATGAGAAGAGCTGTCTGTCTATTAGGCAGACAAAGTGATATTGACTGTTATTTTAGAAGGGGTGACAGGAAAGATAATGACAAGCCACAGAAGAATTACATAACAGAAACGTCTTCGATAATTTCTCAGGTTTCAATTCTTTGTAAGTGTTGTGGAGTTCCGCTGATTTTGTGAGGCATTGTCAGCCATCATAAATCCTGTGCGATATTAATTTGATACGTTTGCATGCCTGAAACAGCCCACAAAGTGCTGGCAATAAATGTCAGCCACTTGCAATTCTATTACAAGAAAAGCTTTGCTTCTATAAGACTAGATCAGCGGTGGGGAACCTCAGGCCCCAGGGCCGGATCAGGCCCCTGAGGCCATCCGGTCCAGCCCTCGGAGAGATTGCCGGGAGGCCGCCCAACCGGCCCCTGGAGGCTCCGCCGGGTCCGCGCGTCACCTCCGGAGGCCAGGAGAGGGCCCTTGCATGTCCTCCCCGGCCGCCTCCTCGACCCCTTCTCACCAGGCCGTTAGCCATTTCGCACATGCATACCACGCCAAATGAGGGCAAGCTCTTGCCCTCTTGCCCTCATCGGCATGGTACGCCGGAGGTGACGCGCGGACCCGGCGGCGGCTTCGGACGGCGAGCACGGAGCCTCCAGAGGCCGATGGGGGGCGGGGGCAAAAATGAATTAAATAAATAAAAATGGCCGGCCCTCAAGCAAATTTCTAATATTTAAAACGGCCCTCGCCAGGGAAAAGGTTCCCCACCCCTGGACTAGATGGATAACCCACCTTTCTAACTGTGACTGGGGTATTTATTTGCTTTGCTGCATTAATCTTCCTTCCTTTATTTTCTTTTTTACCTTCCACAAGCTTGATAAATGTTACAGTGCTCAAATTATGAGCAAACAATAGGGGGGGGGGGTTTTAATGTAACGCACATGAAATGAAACCTTAATGAAACATCCTTTCCTGATTCCCTCCCTCCATTTTAGCCCAATCACCCGCCTGCCATTGTCTTCTAAGGCCGGGATCCCATCTGCCCTCCCCCATAATTCAAGCACTAGTTCTTCCTTCTTAATGTTGAAGGATTAATTTTCTTTAGTCCCATTGCCAGCAAGGGTGCTTATCACTTTTATTTTAGTAATGACTGCTATTTAAAACAGTCATTTTTGTGTGGGAAGTTCCCTTTGGATAATTAAACTTTAATCTTAAACAGCAGTTTCAGGGAAGAAAATATGAGGATTTCACTCCTTCTGCTGTTGATAAATGTTTTTGAGTTATTGGTATGAAGCATCCAAAGTGCCTGGCTATTTGTTTAATGCTATATTGACATTGTTTGCTAATTGCTGAGGTAAAGCAATCAAATCTCTTCAGTTTGTTTCATAAGGAAGCTATGAAATTCAAAATAAACATTCCACAGACTTGAAAAAGTCGGGTCAAACTTCTGGTTTGAGATGCTCTCCACACTGTTTGCTCAAGAAATACAAATGCCCCCCCTCCCCCTTGTACGTTCTATGCATGAATAGACAATTTAAAATAGAAAGTGAATCTTTAAAAGAAACTTCTCATTGTATAAAAAAGACATACAAGTCATTAGCTACACTTCAAGCTGGGACATATTCTAAACCAGAGTTTTCTACTGTTGGGCTATATCTGGTCCTCAACGCAGTTTTCTTGTCTTGTGGAAGTTTTATCAAATTTTAATCAAGGTGTAATAAAAAGTTTGCAGTGTGTAAGAAATCAAAACAGCAGTATTGGGTTGGGGCTTAATGGCTTGTGAGGAGTTCAGGCTTTTGGGGGTGATAACTCGGGGGCGATGACTCAGGGGCAAGGTGATAACAACACTGCACGGGAAGAGGTCCATCATGGGGGTGACATGCTGACCTCCTGCACCAGGTGATGCAAGCCCTAGCGACGCCCCTGCCTGCAACACCATGTTGGGGGATCCCTTATTAACAGAGTTCAAGATATCAATAGTTTTTTTACAGTTTTGTAAGACCACAGGCTGCAAGCAACATTACACTGTGACCTCTCAGCTGCAGAGACTGCAGCCAATGTAATACCTTAGACCAGAGGTTCCCAACCTTGTTGCCAGGTGTACCACCTGTCACAGTCAAATCTTCTGAAGTACCACCTGCGCCAATAAATAAATTCATTTATTATTTATAATATTTAATTTAAATAAATGTGTGCAGTGCACTAGATAGGTGACAGTGTCAGCAAATGCAGCAATTAAGTCACTGTGGGGTTGTTGTTTTTCCGAATAGTAGTATTCACAGATCCACTTCCTGCTTTGGAAACCTATCCAAAAAAGTAGATATATATAGGCTTCACTTCAGGAGAAGAATATCATGCATCCTCAGTTTTCAGTCTCTCTGCTTTTTGGTCTATCTTTCCCCAGGACAGTTATGTTTCACTGCTTCCCCCCCCCCCCTCCTATTCACAAATTCTACAAATATGAGCAGCTTCAGTAGCAGCTTGCTCAAATACAGCAATAAAATAGAAATAAAAGAAAAGAAACAGGAAGTAAAAGGCTTGCCTGCTTCTTCTTGCCTGCGCCACCTAGTGGTTCAATGTTGTATATACAGGAAGCAATACAGAACAGTACAGGGGGGCCGCCGTATCAGCGGGGGATACGTTCCAGCCCCCACCGTGGATAGCTGAAATCGCGGAAATGGGCAAACGCCCATTTCCGTGGTTTTCAGGGGGCCCCGACACCCCGCGGGCCTGCGCGACCCCCACAGGCCTGCGCGACCCCCCGCACCCTCCACAACCCCGCACCCTCCACAACCCCCCCAAGCACTTTTAATGGAGAAACCTCCGTGTTTTTCTTCAAAAGTTACGAGGCTGTAGCTGCTTTGCAAGCTTGGTCAAGCCTGCAAAGCAGCTACAGCCTCGCAACTTTTGAAGAAAAGCACGGAGGTTTCTCCAGCTAAAGGTACGTGCGGGGGGTGGTAGACGTGACCCCCCGCGCCTTCCACAGCCCCCCAGGCACGTACCTTTAGCCGGAGAAACCTCCGTGTTTTTCTTCAAAAGTTACAAGGCTGTAGCTGCTTTGCAGGCTTGACCAACAAGACTTAGGTGATAGCTAGAGTCTCGAGACTCTAGCTATCACCTAAGTCTTGTTGGTCAAGTCTGCAAAGCAGCTACAGCCCTGTAACTTTTGAAGAAAAACACGGAGGTTTCTCCAGCTAAAGGTAAGTGGGGGGGGCGGACACAACTCCCCACACCTTCCACAGCCCCCACAGCCCCAGGCACTTATGTTTAGAAGAGAAACCTCCATTTTTTTTCTTCAAAAGTCCCTGCAAAGAAGCTGCAAACTCGGGACTTTTGAAGAAAAAAAACGAGGTTTCTCCTAAAGGTACATGTGGGGGGGGGGCTGTGGAGGGTGCGGGGGGGATTCCTCATCCGTGGATAACTGAAACCACGGATGAGGAATCAGTGGATAAGGGGGGGGGCCCTGTACATATTGGAGATAAGGAGCAGAAGCAGCTGAGAGAGAGATCAGAACAGCAGATAAAAGACCTCTAAGCAGCTGATTACTGTTCCTAGCAGCTAATTATAGCTGTCTCAGATAAGAGGCCTTGGGGGATCAGCGTTCCACAGGCGAGACCAGAGCAACACTGAATTTCAAGGCAGAGGGGAGATCGGAAAACCAGATAAGGACCAGCCTGCTGCGTACCACTGGCATTTGCACAAAGTACCACCGGTGGTACGCGTACCACAGGTTGGGAACGTCTACCTTAGACATTCCAGCTGAAGAGCATGAAGTTAAGGATAGTTTACGTAGATCAGAATACAAAGAAATCTTCAGCAAAATAGGTTACATCCCCCACTACTGTTGGAGGAGGCCATTCACACCCTCAGCATACATTGATCTCCTTTGCTCATATGTCAGTGACCTCACTTCTCAAACACCCCTGCACCAGAGGGCAGCAACACCAAACTGAAATTTCTCCATTCTACTCCCTGGTAGAGGACATCAGGGCAGCTAGTGTCTGAGCTGCAGTGACACACAACAGGCTCCTTTCCGTCTTTTTGTTCCTATATCGAACTGTAAAGAGGCTGAACAATTTATAAATTATGAACAATCCTATAAACTTCATTTGACATCTAAATACTGCTTTCAACCCACTCAACTCCTGGACAATTCACTGAGACCTGGACTAATTCTTTTTCTTGCATAACTGTTCTGCTGTGTTTTTATTCTTGCTGTTGTTTGTTTGAAGCAACTGATGCTATCTATAAATCAGTGGGGTATTCATCATTGACAGCAACAGGATTAAGGAACAATAATTTAGGACAGTCCAGTTTTGCATTGCATGAGAAATAAATGAAAACAAGATAGTTCTATACTTGCTGTTAATTGTTGATTTAATGTTACATACAGTACAATAGCCCAAGCATGCACAAACACACACATGCGCACACACACACTACAAATCATATGAGACATCCAGCCCAATCCTACCTAAGTTCCCTCATGCTGATGTAGCGAGGCCAGTGTGGGCTACACTGTATTCTGTGGGGGAATTTAGCAGGTGGGAGGTCTCCTCGAGGTAAGGGGACATTGATCCCCTTGCCCTGGGAAAAGCCCCAGCCCACGAGTCTGCCATATGGCTGATGCAAGTCCACATTGATCCGTGTTGGCGGATCAGGCCTGAGAAGAGGGCTATTATATGGCTCGCACCAGCACTGCCAATTCCGCCCCTCCCGGGCCTGATCTGGCCACCCCCACCTCGTTGCCACCCTCCCCCTGCCCCATTCTGCCCCCTCCCAGCACCTGTGCTGCTCAGCATGGACCTTACCTGCTCCAGCGGATGTTGCTCATTCTGCTGGCACATGCAGGAAGACTTCAGCTTTCCCGCCGCCGGGCCTGGAAGGTGCGCTGTTGCAATGTGCTTTATGGCACATTTGCAACAGCTTGCACTGGTGTAAATGCTAGTTAGGACTTTGCCAAAAGTAATTGCTAATTCATTTTGGTTAAACACCAAAATCTGCAAAAAAATAAAACCATTTTCTCCCACCTTTACTAATTGGTATAAAGCAGGATCACTTTATTAATTACATAATTCAATAAGCTTGACTCCTACAGCAAATCCTGTCTACCCAAACTCCTCCCTCTGTAGTGTAGGCACCTATCCTGATGGAGAGAGACACAACTGTTCACTTCCTGACTCCAACTTGGCAGCCAACTTACCCAGCTCATTCCAAGCCAGAAAGTCTTTAGGATAGACTTTGCAATTCACGTCTTAAGTGTCACCAGCCAGCATTCCTGAGCCGCACAGCCTGCTGAGATTGGTACTGGTTTCCCCTCTGGCCCTCGCATGCCTTAGGGCTGAACTACATTACACGTGTCACGGAGCTTCTGCCCTTGTATTGGAAGCAAGCGGAGCCGCTACGACCTCCACACTGGCGGCGCGTACCTCAAGCTTGGAATCCTACTTTTGAGGGGGCGGGTTCGCTGAGCTAGGGGGCGGTTCGCAGAGCTACTGCAGCCTACCAATCGCATGAGAGGGAGAGGAGCCATGCTATGCCAATCAGAACTACTTCCAATCTGTAAGCTGCGCTTTCTTAAGAAGGCGGGACAACAGGAGGAACAACAAGCGGGAAGACACTCCCCCGCTCCAAGCGCGGAGGCGGAGGCAGAGGCGGCGGAAGAGCCTCTGCCTGTAATGTAGTTCAGCTCTTAGGGTGCACACCAGAACCTACTCCTACTCCCAATCCTGCACTATTCCTGCCAGAAGTGACAAAACTGACTAACTCTTCACCAAAGGAGTTGGGCAAAACACCCCCTGCCACCAGCCAATCAAGTGGAGAGAAAAACATTCCAACCTGACCCCCGAGGGTGGTCAACTAATCGCTAGGGTGGGTGGGATGGGTGCAATATCACCTGAGCCCCAAATGGCAAGCTCAGTGCAGGGAAGCAGAGAACATTCCGAAGAAGAGCCACCTCTTCAAATTGTCCACTCAGTAAGGGCTTTGCATTCTTGCCTCTTGGGGGGGGGGGCAGAGCTGGGCAAGAAGGCCACTGCCTGAAGTGTAGTGTGGGAAAAATCTGTTCTCTAGGAGACAAAGGTGAATTCCAAATCACTTGGGAGGGACTCGTGCACATTCCGCTGAAATGAATAGGGAATAATTTCAATGTTAAGCATTTCTGCAGAGAAGAAGTATCTTGTGACTAATTCTACCCAGACCAAAGATTGATCTTCCAAATTCAGAAATGATGCCAAAGGCAAAGTATAGATCTGATAATTTATAAAATTCTGGGAGCTGTGGACATAGATTTTTGATTTGATTAAACCTTCTGCTAATTAAAGTGGGAATTACCTTTTCCCAAATTCATTCATCACCAAAAGACTTTCAAGCCATAGCTTGAAACTTTCAAGCCATATGAGCTACCATCATAACGTGAGACAAGTCTAACAGCCCGATCCAGAGTAACGCTGTCCCTGCGGAGCACACACTCTGCAGGCAGAGGGTGCTGTAAACGTGCTGTAAAGTGCATTTTTGGTACTCTTGGAGTAAGGGCCGGCAGCACCCAGGCCGGCAGCCCTTACTCCGGCTCCTGAACGACCCTGCAGCTGCTGGTGCAGGTACGATTTGCACCAGTTGGTGCAGGGGGAGGGAATGCTGGGCAGCAAAGGAGGGCGGCCATTGGGTGAGCCAGCCCGGGAGGGGGTGGGGATATTGGCGGTGAGTGCCGCTGATATCCTGCTTCCGTTCCCGGGCTTGACGGCCCTCTCCCCGCCGTCCTGAATATATGCCAGTTCGAGAGCCGGCATACATCCGAGGAGGCCCATTGGGGCCAGGCAGCCCTACACCGGAGGAAGGGAACAAATGTCCCCTTCTCCTGAGGAATCCCTGGGCCGTGTTGGAGTGGCCCAGGAACGGTTTAGGATCCTGCGTTCAGAATCCTTCACTCAGAATTGGGCCGTAATAGTGATTGCCGCGTGACCTGAATTTTAGAATGTTCAGACTAACACAATAAAGCAAACTCTGAACTCTAGTGGGATTGATTGGATCACAAGTTCTGCAAAGAGTAATGTAAGCTTTGTTGTACAGCAACATAACAAAAGAATTGGCAACTGCAGTTGCAAGTAATGGTACACAGTGCTCCAAACCAATGGAACAGAGTTTTATTGAATTATGACCCTTCATCATATTTTCTTCATATTTTCTTCTTATTGTGGTTGTTTTCAAATATTTAAATTTTGGATAACTTTAATGCTGCTGTAGCCGTAGAAGGCTTCTGTCTAAAGCTAGGCCGTTCGCCATCTTGACATAAAGCCTGAACCCTGAACTATGGGCTATGGGATTTTGTAAGTTCCCACTCTCATCCTTTCTAGCTACCTCAGCACCTTCTTGACTCCCCTTTTCCTGTTGGTGAAAAGGACAAAGGAGATGGATGCAGGAAGAGTGTGTACCCAGATAACAGGCCCCTATGTGAAAACATCCATAACTCATGTCATAAGGGGGCACGCTTTGGCTTTGCCTGAGAAATCCGGTTACAGGAACATCACACAGACCCTAGTCCTGTTTGTTAGGGTTAGCTAAAGACAAAGGACGCACTCCAAGGGTAGGAGGGATTTTTGCTTGGGTTTTGTCTCTAATGGCACGTAGGCAAGCTTGTGATGTAATTCCTGCTGAAATTTGACTTGTATCCTGTCTCTTTGCATATGCATTGAATGAAGGTATAAGAAGGCTTCTAACATTCTGTACGTCGTTCCAGCTAATCTGATTCCAATCTGCTCATTGCTGGGACCCATGGCCATGCTAATATTTCAAAATGGAATAAAAGATTCTATGCAGTTCTCTCTTCTCTCTTAAGACTATGTTTTGTAATTCCTTTCGGGGCCTCTGAGCTAACTCACAGCCATCCAAAGCTGTTTTCAGCAACACTGCCATGTCTGCTGTATGGCACTCAGAGCTGATTTTTGGGCCCAATAGAGCAACTTTAAAAACTCCAGCAAGCCTTCTTTAGCAAAATATTAACTCTGCCACCATGCATCGCCTCTCTGCAGTGGTACAGCTCGAACTGGTTCGGAAGGCTACAATTAGTTTCAAATGTTGATTACTAAGGAAGACCTTCCAACCTTCACTATACTGGCCAACCTTCACTATACACATGAGTGCTGCTGGTCAAAGTGGAACGATGCAATAGATATAAAAGGAAGTAAATTGGGCCTACAGAAAATAGGGAATCTAAACGGAAAAAGGCAAACATTACCGTACTTATAGAAAAATTGCTCAAAGAATGCTAGACGAAAATGTCCCCCACTTCACCTTGGAATTAAATATTCCACCAAATTTGACCTGCCTCTTTATTTTAATATAGTGACAGTTCCAAAGCTGAGGCGGTCATATATGATGGCACGCTGTAATGCACTTCCAACAGCCCAGATGAGGGGCCGTTTTCTTAAGATACTACCAGACAAACGGTATTGTGACTGTTCCCTGCAAGAATCCGATACACCACCATCTCATGTTTCCTTCTATTGTCCGAAATATGCAATTGCAAGAGAGAAATGTCTAAATAAATGGTTGCTGAAATATTCAACCTTTTCTAACACAGCAAGATTAAAACTACTTTTGAGTAGTCCCTGTAAAAATTGTGTTATGGATGTAACAAACTTCTGTTTTAATGTGTTTTTAATGTGTGTTTAAACTTTAAATTTAAAGGGTGTATGTATGGCCTTATGGGCTATTAAACCTAAATAAACTTGAAGCTTGAATTTTGGATATATAACTCCTGCAACAATGG
Organism: Plestiodon gilberti rubricaudatus; assembly: GCA_026170595.1. Lineage (NCBI taxonomy): Eukaryota > Metazoa > Chordata > Lepidosauria > Squamata > Scincidae > Plestiodon > Plestiodon gilberti. Next base: position 65,315,849 of record JANXHW010000004.1, on the reverse strand, counting down.
TTCCAGAATGTCATGTATCTTGGTTAGAGCAGTGTTTTTGTTGCTACCAGCAACCTGAGGCATTCGCCTTAAAGGGAATAGAGTTCTTACCAGGAGGTTCAGTCTATGCTCTTTTTGATGCAACTGTGTTTAACTGCTAAACAAATCAGTAAGCCTTGAACCCCTGGTGATGTCTGTCATATAATTCAAGTTGTAGAATCTTTTTCTTTTGTGCTTATTTACAGGAGAGATGTCATGATGAAATATATACAGCAGGGATATAGGTACTGAGGCACTGGAGAGCAGCAGAAACCAAAAACTCGTTTCTATTCATCACAGGTGAGTTGTGTGTGTGTTTTTTTTCCAGTCATGTGCTGCATTTGTCAACTGTTGTTTATTTTCCAGTCAACTGCTGCACTTTTTAGACTGTGCTAAAAATACTTTTTAATCCATTATTGAGGTATAGTTGGTGATGATGCACTCACTCACTCACACACACACACACACACACACACACACACACACACATCACAGCACCATTTAATATTGCTTAATATACAAAACATTATTTTTACGGTATTTCTGGATATAGAATGCTTGATGGATTGTCCATCTCAAATTGATGCATCACCAAAGGGAGGGGGGGTTGTTTTGTTCCTGCAGGCTGTCAAGCCAAGATGTTGAGCTTGTGGTTGTAGTCTCTGTGCTTTGTTTCAATGCTCTCTTTCTCTCTCTCTTTTTTTTTTTCAATTGCACTGTTCTGAAGGATTACTGTATTTTACTATTATTGCACCTTTTATTTCTTATTTTGTATTCTGGGCATTTTAAGTATTCTGATATTATCAAGCTCAAACAAATGCCCTACATTTGTATTTTTCACTTCTGAACATACTGATTTAGGAAACACAAAAGATTAAAACTTGTGGCAAGTTTAAAAGTACAGTGTGACCCCAGTATCTGTGTGGGGTAGGTTCCTAGTCCTCCTGTGGGTACCGGAAACCATAGATAAGGGGGAATGCTATCTCCATGCCCTGCCCCCACACGAGCCCCCCTCACCCATTACCTTCATTTATCTTCTTAAAATAACATGTTTTTCTTTAACATAACCGTATAACCATGCAAGCTTATAGCAACAAGCAGGCACACAGGCAGCCTGCATGATAGAAAGACACAGAACATAACGTTTACAGGAAGCAGGTTTCCACCATGAATCTATCCAAACCCCTTTTAAAGGCATCTAGGCCAGATGCCATCACCGCATCCTGTGGCAAGGAGTTCCACAGATGAATTACACGCTGGGTGAAGAACTGCTACACGCTGGGTGAAAAACTGCCATACTGCCACTGAAGTGGGGGTAGCGCCAGTGGCGTCACTGTGACGCGCGTCACCCCAGAGCGGGTGACGCGCGTCACCCCCCCACTCACCCCCCCCGACACCCCCCCCGAATCACCCCCCCCCCAACCTACAGAAACTTACCTTTTCCGGCGCTCGTCACCGGCCCGGCCGGCGCTCCAGGGCCTTCTGAAAAGAAGAGGCCCTGGAGCGCTTGCGTTAAAACGCGAATTTTGCCGATTTTCGCGCATGCGCAAACCCTTTTCTGAGGGCAAGGGCCTGCCCTCTTGCCCTCAGGAGGGTCTGCGCATGCGCGAAAATCGGCAAAATTCGCATTTTAACGCAAGCGCATTGGGCTTCTGAAAAGAAAAGGCCCAATGCGCTTGCGTTAAAACGCGAATTTTGCCGATTTTCGCGCATGCGCAGACCCTTCTGAGGGCAAGAGGGCAGGCCCTTGCCCTCAGAAAAGGGTTTGCGCATGCGCGAAAATCGGCAAAATTCGCGTTTTAACGCAAGCGCTCCAGGGCCTCTTCTTTTCAGAAGGCCCTGGAGCGCCGGCCGGGCCGGACGCTCCCCGGCCTCGGAGCGTCCGGCCTCCGGAGGGTGACGCGCATCACCCCTTGGCGCGCGTCACCCCCCGGCGGCCCGCCCCGCCCGCCACGCTACAGTGACGCCAGTGGGTAGCGCATAGCCATCATGACTATTTCCTGTTGATAGACTTATTCTCCATGAATTTGTTCAATCAATCCAAGCTAGGGACCATCACCACAACTTGTGGCAACAAATTCCGTAGACTAATTATGTCCTTTGTGAAGAAGTACCTCCTTTAGTCTCTTCTAACAGCCCAGTCCAGCCCAAGGCCTCTGCGGCACAATTCAGGCACAATTGCCGCCCAAGCGCTTTAGGCCCGAGTTGTGCCTGAATTGTGCTGGAGAGGCTGAATTTGTGCTGCAATTGTGACTGATTGGGTTCCGGCACAATTCAGGCACAACTGCACAATTCAGGCACAATTGCGGCCTAAAAGTGGGTGTGTCGGGGGCGTGACAGGGGTGGTTACGAATTTTGGTCCGGTTCCAGACGCTGGAGAGCCCCCGACACGCCCCCTCAAGCCCAACTCAGGCACAAAATTTGGGTCAACAAAAAGGGTGGACCCAAATGTGAGGAGACCCATAGGAGCCATTTTACCTTACCCACACCAGCCCTCTCCTGAAAAGTACTAACACCCTGGGCCCGAGTTGTGCCTGAGTTAGGACGGAACAGTTGTGGCCTAACTCTGGACACGGACCCAAATAGTTACCCTATCAGCACCCAGCCCCACCCAGCCTCTTTCCCAAAAAGCCCAGCCCCAGCCCTCCACTCACTCTCTCTCTCTCTCTCTCTGAGCACGTGGCGTGGGGTTCTGTCCCCCAGCAGCCACAAAGTGGGACTTTGAAAACTTTTCTAACACCCCACTTCTCTCTTCTCTTCTCCTCTCTGCCCCCCTCTAGGACAGAGAGGGCTGTTCTGCCTGTGGCCAAACTGTTTACTGCTGTGCCTGGGCAGCTGTCTCCATGCAAGTGTTTGCTAACCCATGTCTTTCTCCCAGCCCCTCTCTCCCCCCCCCCACAGGCAACAACACCAGCAGGTAAGTGCAGGTAAGAGCAGGGTTCGTGCTGACATGTGGTCTGACTACTGCCTCTTTGCATAGAGAAATATAGGTAGGATACATGCCTCTATACCAATGTCTTGTCTTATAGCTGCCTGCATAGCCTGCCATGATATGCCTCTTTACCAATGTCTTGTCTCATAGCTGCCTGCATAGCCTGCCATGATATGCCTCTTTACCAATGTCTTGTCTCATAGCTGCCTGCATTGCCTGCCATGATATGCCTCTATACCAATGTCTTGTCTCATGTCTGCCTGCAATGCCTGCCATGATATGCCTCTTTACCAATGTCTTGTCTCATGTCTGCCTGCAATGCCTGCCATGATATGCCTCTTTACCAATGTCTTGTCTCATAGCTGCCTGTATTAATGTGAGCACACAATGCCATGAGTGTGGAACTGTAACCCATATGTAGAAACCAGCTGTCTCCCCCCCCCCTCTTTTCTCCACAGGGTCTACTCACAGGTCAGTATTGCTAGGATTGCCATGGTTGTGACCCCCAAGTTGTGTTGTTGTCTCTCTCTTTGACCCTTTTCCCTTACAGGATCATGCTCACCTTACACCCAGGGAAGGAGCGCAGACCATGCTATGTGTCTCACACCTCTCAGCTGTGTTTGATTTCTCTCCCTGCAGGCCTTTGCAACCACTGGCATTCCTTCAATGGCGATTGCTACCACACACCAGCTGCCATGGAACACCCCCGTGATTTATGTCTCCCCAGGAATGTCCACCACCACCTACCTTCTGGGGAACACCCCTGGGCCCGCAGTCTGGTTGCCCCACGGTTGTCTGCCTCGATGCTGCCAGAGGTGTGGGAGCCAGCCCTGCAACCCTCCTCAGCTGCTGCTGCTGCTCCACCTCCCTGGCTGCCTATTTGCTGTCCCTCCCCTTTCTATGGAGCAGGCTGTGGTTCTACAGGGGAAGAGCCTGCGTCTCCAGGTCCATGGGGCACGCCTGCTGCTGCTATGTTCTGAGTGGCTGCTGTGCCTACCCCTGGCAGCCTCGCCTGGCCATCTCTGCCAATGTTCCAGAACAATAAAGATGCCCCTTGGGCAAAGGCCCCTTGAACAACATGACCCCAATGTTACACAAGCACTGACCCACACACACAGAGACAGCGCCCAGCACACAAGGCCCTGCATGAATCCCAGCCAGGGCCTGCCACAGCCAGCCCAGGGAGAACACAGCAGGGGGGCTGCCAGACCCTCCGGGCTCAGAGGGGAGGGGGGAGTTGGGGGGCCTCTCAGGCAGGCAACCACTGACAGGCGACATGGCGCACGTCCGCCACGTCCGTGAAGAGCCCTTTCAGCAACTGGGGCTCTCACCCACCCTCTGTCCGCCCGTCAACGGCGTCCGTTTCCGCCCTCAGTCCGCCCGTCAACGGCGTCCGTTTCCGCCCGTCAACGGCGTCCGTTTCCGCCCGTCAACGGCGTCCGTTTCCGCCCTCGGTCCGTCTGCATGAGAGGCGCCCGTTCCTGCATTGCCTCCATCTGCGAAGTGACCCCTGTGTCCCTATTGGTCTCTGCAGACCCCTCTCCCTGTATCCCTCTCCCACCAGCCTTGTTGTCTGTCTGTTTCTGACCCACCCGTGTCCCTCCCCAGCACCCCCTATCTGTGTGCCTGCCTCCCCTCCCACTCCCTGATGATGGACGCTGGCACCCCCCACCCCGCCAGAGCGCCTGCCGCGAGGCGCCGACATTGCCCCATCTGGGGGTGTGATGAGCTGCGTGACCCCTTCCCGCTCGCAGCAGACAAGCCCAAGGCATCTCTCGGTCTTGGCCGGGGCACGGAGCAGAAGGCATGCTGGGATGCCTTCTTTGTGGGCATAGCCACGGCCCTGGTGGTCCAGGGCTTCAGGCAGCGCACGGGCATGTCATGGCGGAGGCGGTTCCAGACCTCATGAGACCCCCCTTGTGCGTGCCGTTCCCACCCCCTCCTTCCCTTCTCTCCCCCGCTCACCCCCCCATGACTCCCACGTGCAGCCTCACCGTGGCTTGGGGGTGGCATCGCCTTCTGCAGGTAGGAGGGCAGTGGCACTCCCCCCTGTGGCAGGTGGCTAATGCCCAGGGTGCCCTGGGGCAGCCGGCACTGGCACAACCTCAGCCCTTCAGCTGCCTGTCGCACGCCCAGTGCCTGCAGGCCCACCTGTGGCTGCCCATCTGCTGTGAACGCTGCAGCAGCTGTGGTAGGTGCACACAGACGAGCTCAGGAGGGGGCTCTTCCCTTCCACAAGAGGGACAGCTCCCCACAGGGGCCTGCCTGCCTCTGCGGTAAGTTTTGCCTCGATCCTGGCCCACTACTCTTGCCTCCTGCCTAAGTCAGGCACAGTTGCAGCCTAACTCGGTCCTGTTTTGGGCCACAATTGTGCCACTATTGGGCCTCAATTGTGCCTGAGTTGGGCTGAGTTGGGCTGGACTGAGCCCTAAATCTCCTGCCAGTTTCATTGGATGACCCCTGGTTCTAACAGTGTTGTTTTTTCTATCCTCTGCCATGCATAGTTTGATAATTCATTCATTCATTCATTTAATCAATCAATCAATCAATCAATCAATCAATCAATCATTAGAAGAGAAACAGATAACAGTGGTTCAACAGTAATATTTCAGCATAGGAAAATGCTATTAATCTATATACAGTAGTGCTCGCTTCAGCAGCACATATACTAAATTAATCTATATATGCTATTTCATTGTTTTCAGGAATTTGGGTTTTTAAGTTCAAATGATTATTTTCATAGAAAGGATTTGGAAGTCCAGCCAAAATCAGGCAAACACACATTTATTGCTATGGATTTCAGTGGAAATAGCCAGTCAGTTTTTGATTGAGACAGATGGAACTTTGTACAGACATGGAAATGAAGAGAGGAAAATCAAGTGATTGAATAGGAACATAAGAGTCTTGCTGGATCAGATCAAGGGTCCTATTTCCAACAGTGGCCAGCCAAATGCTTTTGGGAAGCCCCACTGCAGGTTAGTTGTTTCCTTGGCAGCTAACATCAACAGAGTGAAATGAGGACCATTTGGTCATGGCAACTTGCTACAAGTGTTTATTTCTAGTTTGCACAAACATTATTCTCTTCCATTTATCCAGCTAGCACTGAGACCATCACTGTCTCAGAACAATTTGGAGCTGAGTAGACAAACACTGCAAACACTCTACATTGACTCTAGATGGGCAGCAAAATCCAGACTAACTTATCCGGCGGGCAGCCCAGGCCAACCACCGGATCCTATCCTTGTTCTGGGCCGATCGAGATCAGCCCGGAGGTCCATACAAGGGAAGGGAACGTTCGTTCCCTTCCCCCGGCCTGGCCCCAATGCGCCTCCTCAAATTTCCAGCAGGAGGCTGAGTAAAGGCCGCATCGGCCAGAATGGTACGAGGATATGGCGGCCGCCATCTCCACCCCCTCCTGGCCCAGTTCGGCCAATGGACTCCCTCCCTCACCACCCTGTCCACCCCCGCCGGGGATCTCTTACCTCCTCTGGTGGCTGCAGGGGCGATCCAGCAGCGGAGTAAGGGCTGCTGGCCTCGCGCTTGCGGCCCTTGCTCTAAAGTCGACGTGAATGTGCTTTATGGCATGTTCGCGATGACTTCTTGTGGCGGAGTACTCGCTCTGCCACCGGATATTTAGTTTGGATTGCGCCGTGTACATGTGCATTGAGCCAATGTCTGGTGTTTATATGTTGTTGTAAAGGGAAGGTGCTTCTTCTGAAGGGTTTGGGCTGAATTGGTCAAACTCAAGGGCTTGGTGTTTGAGCCTCAAGAACCATGCGACAGGAAGTACTCAGCAATCAAAGCTGACAAATAGCAATGGGAACTGTCACCATGAGGCCCAAAACTGTGAACAGTGGGGAAAAAAGGGAAGCCAATTTGGCATGTAAGATACATGCTGTATTCTGGCTTACAAAGTGGAGAAATGTGATGCTACTAATGAGCGTCCTGGTGTGAGTACTTGCAATTATGGAATCAGGACATGCTCTTCATTAATATCACCACTTAAGTTTTGATGTTGCCGTGAATACTGCTGCTGGTGAATGATTTTGTATTCATTCAGCGAGTCAATCTTTCTTTCTTTTTCTTGTACTTTTAATAATCAAACAAATTTCCCTGGTATTTTTTTTTTGTGAGTGCAAATGTGCAAAAAATTAATTAACAGCACAATCCGACTTAACTTTTTTGCCGTTGTAACTAGCGGCCCAGCGAGAACGGTAGGCCCCAGAATGGAAAAGGGATTCAAATCCCCTTTGATTTCCTCTTTTGGAGGGGGTTTGAATCCCTTTTCCATTCTGTGGCCTCCCGTTCTCGCTGGGCCGCTGGTTACACAGGCAAAAAAGGTTAAGTCGGATTACTCTGTAAATCTTCATTAAACAAGGGTGTTGTATTTAATGAGGACCAGAGTACATCGGCATAAAAGAAGGGCCGTAGGTAGAAGTCAGACTTTTTCTGGTGGCTACGTAAATGATTCAACTTGAGAGAAAAGATTTCTTTGGGGGAGGGCAGGAAAAGGGTATGAATTAGAACAGCAATCTGCTTTTAGCTTTTGCTTTCACTAGGAATGCTTTCCAGCAGCTCTTGAAAATGTTTAAAAAACACACCCACATAAAACCAGAAAGCATTGCTCTCAGCCATATAGTTCTCTCCCATACACTGCTTTACCACTACAGTTCTAAAAATGAAATGTCTTCTTAATACGCCACTTGGGTGAGTATCCACTGCATTAAGACATAGCCTTCAAAAGCACTAGAAGGACATTAGAGCAAAGCTTTTTTTACAGAGCAATGAGTTATTGAAGGCCTTGCTCATTATGCATTAGGGCGGCTGTCATAGTTATGCAGAAATAAAGCCCTGCTGGGCCTCTCTTGAATTGTCCTTCCTTGTTGGCCTTCACACACAGTGAATTATTTTGTATTTGCAAGGGGGTGGTGGTGGTGGTGAGGATGATGGTGTTACAGCTGTTGGTACACTTGTCTTAGCAGCTGCTAAAATGAGGCTAAGCATCTCGGACGCCCAGTGTTCCCAATCACATAGAGGATGTCATTGCAGCAGTGCCATGCTGGGGAGCACAAGGGAGTGGAGGCGGGGCTCATCTCCCTGCTCACAGCGCATGAGCTCATGTATGGCTCATCTCTCAACATATCTCATAGTGTTGTTCTTAGAATTAAATGTGGGGGGAGAGAAGATTCATGCATTCTACCCTACCCTAAGCTCCTTGGAGGAAGGGGCAAGACAGAAATGTAACCATAGAACATACCGTATTTTTCGCTCCATAAGATGCACTTCCCCCCCAAAAAAAAATAGGAGGAAAAAGTGTGCGTCTTATGGAACGAAGGTTAAAAATGTAAATAAAATACTTACCGGGGCTTCTGGGAGGCCTGCGCGAGCCTCTGCAGGCCTCCCCAAAGCCCCCACAAGCCAGGTAAGTGGAAAACATTTTTTCCCTATTTTTTGCTCCATAGGATGCATGCGTCCTATGGTCCGATGCGTCCTATGGAGCGAAAAATACGGTAAGCAGCGGCTCTAATTCAGAACTTTCAGAAAGTGTGCAGGATAATCCTAAGCATGTTTACTTAGAAGGAGTAAGTAACCACCACTGACCACCACTGTCAGACCCATCAGGTAAGTGGTAGGGAGCAGGGCAAGCCATGGGGATGAGCTGTGTGCCACCTTGAATAGAATTCAGTGACATCTCTAGGTGCCACCCTGAAGCCGTACACTATGGAATGTAGGCCAGAGCATATTTTATGAATAGCACAGAAATAAACCTTGGATTGCAGACTATAGAAGTAATTAAAGCTGTTCATTAGATTACATAAATTAAAGCCTTTGTTCATGTGAATGGTACATGACGGTTGCCATGCAATCAACAGTTTTTACTCGTTATCCTCACCTTCCTTATTTGGAACTGGCTTGGGAGATTTGAACTAAGGTGGCACAGTAACAAAACACTTCACGTTTCCTGTTTGCTACATAAAGCGTAGTAGGCCCTTCATTGTGCCTGCAAGAGAGCTCTGTGAGACCCAAATGATCATATTTTCTTTCACTGGCAGAGGTTGGCTCAATACAATCAATCACTTTGGCAACTATATGTCTCCTATCCTGGATGAACATGGTAGTAATACTGATTTAAAGCTCAATGACTGAGAGAATGGGATCTTCTTAGTGAGATTATAGCATGATATACTGTAAGTAATACCAGTCATTTTCTCTTCTCTCTCAGGGACATTTCTGATTCATTCTTCGCATTCCAAACAAGGGATTTTATTTTCCTCCGGAAGTAAAAGCATTTTTAAAAATGGTAAGGACAAAGTTTCCAGAAGTTGTATAATTACTAGAACTGTCCCTATTCAGCCAAACATAGAATTTTTTTTCCCCAGATACTGTTCGCTGGTATACCTTCTGCATCTTTTTTAGATGTTGTTGTTGTTGTTCAGTCGTTAAGTCGTGTCCGACCCTTCGTGATCCCATGAACCATATCCCGCCAGGCCTTCCTGTCCTCCACTATCTTCCTGAGTTCGCTCATTTTCATGTTCATTGCATCGGTGATGCTGTCTAACCATCTCATCCTTTGCCTTCCCCTTCTCCTTTTCCCTTCAATTTTTCCCAGCATCAGAGTCTTCTCCAGAGAGTCCTCTCTTCGCATTTGGTGGCCAAAATATTTGAGTTTCAGCCTTAGTATCTGTCCTTCCAGGGAACAGTCAGGGTTGATTTCATTTAGGATTGACTGATTTGATCTCCTAGCAGTCCAAGGGACTCTCAGGAGTCTTCTCCAGCACCACAGTTCAAAAGCATCTATTCTTCGGCGTTCAGCCTTCCTTATGGTCCAACTCTCGCAACCATACATTGCTACTGGGAACACCATGGCCCTGACTATACGAACTTTTGTTGGCATGGTGATATCTCTGCTTTTTATTATGCTATCTAAATTTGCCATAACTTTCCTTCCAAGGAGTAAGCGTCTTTTAATTTCATGGCTGCTGTCTCCGTCTGCAGTGATCTTGGAGCCCAGAAAAGTAAAATCTGTTACTGCTTCCATTTCTGCCCCTTCTATTTGCCAGGAATTGATGGGCCCAGATGCCATGATCTTAGTTTTATTAATGTTGAGTTTCAAGCCAACTTTTGCACTCTCCTCTTTCACCCTCATCAAGAGGCTCTTTAGTTCTTCTTCGCTTTCTGCCATTAGGGTGGTATCATCTGCATATCTGAGGTTGTTGATATTTCTCCCGGCAATCTTGATTCCGGCTTGCGATTCATTCAGCCCTGCATTTCTCATAATGTACTCTGCATATAAGTTAAATAGGCAGGGTGACAATATACAGCCTTGCCGTACTCCCTTCCCAATTTTGAACCAGTCGGTTGTTCCATGGCCGGTCCGAACTGTTGCTTCTTGACCCGCATACAGGTTTCTCAGGAGACAGGTAAGGTGGTCTGGTACCCCCATCTCTTTAAGAATTTGCCAGAGTTTGTTGTGATCCACACAATCAAAGGCTTTTGCGTAGTCAATGAAGCAGAAGTAGGTGGTTTTTTGGAACTCTCGGGCTTTCTCCATGATCCATGATCCATGATTTTTAGATAGTGAGCCATTTTGGGATAGGGAGCCACTTTTCTTTATTTTGTTATATAAACCACTTTATGATTTAGTGTTGTTGAAAAGCACTATATAAATGCTCTTAATAATATAGCTGTCCACAGTTGTTATAGTGTTAATAATCTAATTGTTTTCAGATGAGACGACAGAATCATTTCTCTTTCATAAATCTGAACTGGCCCCTCTGAACTGGCTACCCTTAAAGAATCCTTTACTCAAGTAGTGCAGTGGTCCCTCGGTATCTGCAGCGGGGGGCTGGGTTCGTGCCCCCCCCAGATACCATGAATCCACGGAGTCCACAGTATCACAAATGCCACGGCTGGGTCACGGCACCACAAATACTTTGTGGCTGCGCTAGGCCCTCCGAAGGTTTGCGGGGTCCACGGCCCACTCTATGGGCTTCCACGTGCCTCAGAACACTACCCTGATGCAAACAGAAGCTACTTCTGGTTTGCAGATGTTACTTTCGGTCACGTCCGGGAGGCGTTCTGGGGCATGGGAAGGCCATCCACGGTTGGTCAACTCTGTGGATGGCTAACCCACAGATAATTAGGGGCCACTGTATATACAGAAAAAAGTGACAGTCTTTCTCCTGGAAATGTATAGAATAGACTAATTGGAATTTTAATTCTAACATTTAGCATTTGTGTTAGCACACTGACATCACAGCAGCGGTGTACCTTTTGCAATACTGCTGCGGCACTTATGGCGGCAGACCAGGAGTTCTGCTGTCGTAAATGCCCAATAGAATTCAGCTGTAATTCAAGGTCCACTCTGTGGAATCTGGGCAGTCTCAGGAAGTGCCCCCAAGTTCTAACGTGGCCACTTTGGGTAGCTTGATATCACGGTTCTTCCTGGGGTTGGGCCTTCTTCATCGAGGCTGATGTAGTCTCTCGTTGGCTCCCTCTCCTCTCAGCAGTAGCACTGGCACTAGCAATATCCTATCTTCCTTCCACAAAATTAAAAGGAGCTATCGCCTTCTTCACCCACTTGAGACAGCCCTCCTAGGTGATGCCTCTTCAGGCCCATCGCACCCAAGGCAGCATCCCACATATTATCTGCTTTAAGAACATAAGAAGAGTCCTGCTGGACCAGGCCAAAGGCCCATCTAGTCCAGCTTCCTGTATCTCAGTGGCCCCACCAGATGCCTCAGGGAGCACACAAGACAACAAGATACCTGTATCCTGTTGCCATTCCTTTGCATCTGGCATTAAGAGATACCCTATTACTAAGACCAGGAGGTTGCTTATCCCCATCTTGGATTGTAACCTGTGATATACCTTTCCTCCATAAATCTGTCCAATCCCCTTTTAAAGGCATCTAGATCAGGTGCTATCACCACATCCTGTGGCAAGGAGTTCCACAAACTAATTTCTTCAGAACGAATGTCTTCTGCTTTCTTCAGAACCTGGTTGCTGACCAGACCGCTGCTAGATGTTTGGATTCCCTGAACTTGAAGGCAGTTTCACTGGTTACTCTTGAGGCATCCCTCAGCTATTCTAGTTTCTAGTAGCTCAACCACAGCAATAGAAGATATGGGACTAATGTCACTTGACAGCATGTTTAAAGTCTCTCTGCTAATCCTCTGTTGTTCTGCAGCTTGCTATGGAGCCAAGACAAAGTCCCACATATATACCCCACCTTCTTGGGAACTTTGCTGCTGGCTAAAGCCTAAGATGTTTTGGTTCCCCAAAAGGGTTGCTCCCTCAACACCTTTCATGCATTTTCTCATTGATGCTCATTCAAGCTGTATAATCCACCATTAAAATCAGTCAAGACCTTACCATTGTGTTTAAAATAGTGACTACGTATGAATGGAACCTAGTCATGCTCATTATACCTCTGGATCTTTGTGGTTTTTCTAAACAGTATTCGTGAATGACCAGAGGGTGGTGATGATTATGTATCCCAAAATTCAGTGGCTCTTGCATGCACATACAGGGCCCCCATATCCACGGATTCGCTATCCACGGATCATGGGGAACCCCCCCCCCCAGGCTTTTACTTTTTCCCAGTAAGCTTCATTTCTTCCTTAAATAAACAGGAGAAGCAGCCTCTGGCTGCTTATTGCAGGCAAGTAGAACGAGACTAAGTCCTAGAGAGGTTCTGCAAGGTTAACAGAAACCTTGCAGAGCCTCTCTAGGACTTAGTCTCGTTCTACTTGCCTGCAATGGAGGCTGCTTCTCTGTTTGTTTTAAGAAAGAAACAAAGCTTGCTGAAAGAAAAATAAGAGCTGGGGGGGGACGCATGCCTGCCCGCAGGGGAGGCAGGGCGGGGGGCCCTCAGGAAACCATGGAGGGGGTGTTCGCTCCTATCCACCGTTTCAAGTATCCACGGAGGGGCCTGGAACATATCCCCAGCGGATATGGGGGGAGTACTGTACTCTCACATGAGAGAGTGGGAAAGACTTCAGAGTTTCATGAAGGGACCCCAAGCCCTGAAATGTAACAAAGTTTCTTTTACTTGCTGCAAAGGTGTAAGATGAACGTAGGTATCTCATTCTCACCTAAATTCAGAGAGTGCTCACTGCCTGCATTCTATTTGCACTTCTGCATAATCTATTCCAAGTACCTTGCTTCCTTGAAATCTTCATGATTACATTGCCAGACTTCAAGAGTCTTATCTGGAAAATGTGAGATAAGAAGATAGCATTTCCCCCCTCTTATCCTCTGGTGAGCTCTTCCCCAGTCTAGACCTTAGCTTTGCTAATGGAACGTTGCCTTACCCTGAGGAGGCCTCTCAAGGCCAGAAATCCCCCACGGGATGCAGCAGACACCACGTTAGCACCGCGTGGGGAATTAGGTAGGATTGGCTCTTGCTGGTGGTGATGTTCTCGTCTCATAGCCTCACCAGGGAAAGACCCTCAGTTCAGCATGAGCTGACCACTGATGAAGTCTTCACAGTAACCTCTTACCATGAACCTCATTGCAACCCAAAGTCGTCCTTTTACTTTTTCACAACAAAAGTGTCTGGCCCTTGAAAAGAGCTGAAGGAAAGAAAATACTTTTTTCCCAATTAACAGATCCATCTTTTTCAGAGTCTCTGTAGAAAACATAGACATATGAATGACCCCATTCCTAATGAGAACTTAAATTGGATATGGAACACTGTCCAAAATGTTTAGATAATATCGATCTGGAAGAAAACTGTTTAAAAATATTACAGCAGTGGTGTTTGACTCCTTTATAGAATTAGATTTATAGAAACTGAAATGGTGGTTGTTGGAAGCGTAGCATAAGGGAGGGGGACAATTCATATATTTCACAGCCCAATTCAATTAAAAAAAACACCTTCCAATACAGCCAAGCCAATGGAGCGCACATGGCATCTTATTGGGGGGGGGGGCAGAGAGGTCTCCTTAGTAAGGGAACAAAAGTGTTGGCTGGAGACCAAACACTTTAAGACCCAAGGATGGCCGGAGGAGGAAAAGTTGTTTTACTAACAGCTTTTATTGTTCCCGGGCCCGCGTCTCACAGCCCAAAACAACGGCAGCTGAGAGCCAAGAAGCAAGCATGGACTTTAACCTTTATACCTTCAGTACGCATGGCATACACTCAAAAAGATTTGGTTCTCCTAATTGGCTCAGCTACCCCTATGCCCTCATGCCCTTATTTGGGCACATGCCCACTTTCCTACATTCCATTCTCGAACAAAGAAAACTCTACTGCGCAAGCGTGATTACAAAAGCGGAGACTCAGCATGTTTAAAAAACTTTTCACCTAGTACTTTCCATTCTCCAGCCTGTGCCTCAAAACTCTCCATGACTTTTATCCTACATCCTACATTTCCCCTCTCAAGAATCAAAAGATATCTTATATTGTGATTCTTCCTTATCCATAGCCGTCCCGTAAGAGGTGACCTGGTTATTTTCCTCCTCCTATTTTCTCATATAGTGCTAACATTGCTGGGTTAGTCTGCTGCTGCACAATTCTAGTTACACAGCCAGTTACAAATTTCAGAATGCAAGGAATCATACAAGGCAGGATGGCAAGCAATAACAGCATTAAGAAAGTGAATATCACTAGTCCCTTGAGCCACCCGAAATTAGGTAGCCATGACATATCCCACCCATTCCACTTCTGATCTGGAACATAGGCCACCTTATTGATCTCCACAACCAAATTTCGGATGGCTTCCCCTTATGTGTTTATCCTGGGGTTGAACCCACATGGGTGGTAGCAGGTACGCCAAGTAGCACGCACCTTTCCAAACTGGAGGCAGTTTTCTATATGCGGTTCTCCCACAAACCCACCAAATTGGCTTTAACATAGTGGATTGTGGGCTGGTACCACTTAAAAACAAGTATAGTGTGGTGGAGAACACACTACAATGGCTATGGGTGACGTTTACTTCTGTAAGGGTAATATTCCACAACTGTTTCCATATGGCCCAGAAACAAGGAAGACGGAATTTTTAGGGGGTTGATGAAGGTGAGGTTTCCATATAAGTAATGTGACCCGTTATACCTTACATGATAGGAGCACCGGGAGCGTCCCACCCATGTTCCTCGACCTGTGTTTCGTTCATAACAGACCCCCCCTTTTCTACCCCAAACTGCTAGGGTATCTTTCCACTGGTCTTGGCTTAGAGGGTCGTGAAAGTTATCCTGTGCATGTTCCGTTGCGTTAAGTGGGAGTGGTATGAGGGGCATCCCGGATTCGGAGCTTTCGGGGCCCAGAGTACAAATCCAACAGCCCTGGGCACCTATGCTATTGGTAATGTTTGCTACTGTCTCAGCCAAGAGGGCCCATTGGTTATTGAATGTGTGTCCACCCCATCCCTTCAAGAGTTCATCTGTGACCATATTGACCCCTTTAATCGGTATCCCACTCACTCCGTGGTCCGGCAATGCCCCAGTCAGTAAGAAACCCCCCAGTAACAGAGTCCAAAGGGACATTATACGTGTGTGTTTCATTTTGAACCTGTGAGTCTTGCCGTTGGTCCTCAATCTTCTCCCGTGCGTTGAGTGTCAGCTTCCGGTGTGACACAGCAGGGGGTTGACTTCTATGTTCGCCTGGAGTTGCCTGTCCACTCCCGGTGGGACAGTTGCCTAGGATCTGCTGTTTTTTCTCAGAGTCAGTTTCGTTGGCCCCACCTGGGTGCTGGTCCATCGATCGGGTGGTGGATCTGCCTTTTAGGTCCTGCTGTAATGGGTCCAAGACTTAAAACCAAAACATTTAATAGAAGAGGGCGTGGTTAACATGACCTGGTGCGGCCCGCTCCACTGAGGCTTGAGTGGATCTGACTTCCACTTCTTTACGTATACCCAATCCCCTGGTTCAATATTATGGACCGAGTCTGCAATAGGCAGGGGCACCTCCCAATTCAAAAAGCTTCTCAGCTCCCTCAGTCTTTGGGCCCACGGTATCACCTCCCTTGGCACGTTATTCCCTGATCCCAATTCTCTCCACAAAGGGGAGTGAATGTTCATGTGGCCTCAAATTTTGGGCCGACAGTATTTCTAGTTTTGACCAAACACCTGTGATTTTCCTTTTTGTCTGTGTTCTGGGTCAGCATTTTCTTCTTCAGTTTGGATGCTGACAACTGAGTCCATCTAAATTATTCTCCTCATCTGATGACATCTTATATTGTCTTTAGTTCTAAATTATTTCCATCCTTTACCAATGCTTTTTGTTAAAGCAAAAAACGAAAACTTTATCCTTTCCTTTGTCTATACAGAAACTCAATTCCAAAATATTCTTATAGTGCCTGTTGACATACTGCACCTCTTCTGCACATTCTCTTAACTGAAATTTGTCCTTGTCCCGCCTGGTCTTATTCCTGGACTGATAGAACACTGTGTTTTCTTAAAACTGAAAGCTGTTATTTTATTCCTCCAAACACTGTAATCTTCTGCTCTTTTCAGTTTTGTAAAACAAGGTCCTTTGCATTATCTCAAAAAAATACACTACATAAAAATTAACTCTTTTGCTTAGCTTTTATATTCCCAAGTTTACAAGAATAATACAAAATTTCTTGCTTTAATTCTTCAGGCAGTTTTGGGCTGGGCATAATCAATAAGGAATTCCAATAGACTTTGGTTTTATTGATGCTAGATGTTTGCCTTTTGTTTTATATTGGCACCAATATTCACAGGAAACTCCTTCCAGGCTTTTTAATTCTGATCCCAGCCACATTTCCCAAGGCTTTTACAATTTCTCTTTTCCTCCAATTTCTTTCTGCTTTTGTAGCAGAAACAATGCTGGGTTCCTCATAATGTTTGTGCCTATGTGATTTTATACCTTCTTCCTTGAGTGTCTCTCCTGTTTGGTTACTGCCATTTCCAGCTAGCCACTTCCAACACTCTTCCTTAACATGTCTTCTTATGGGGTGGATGGTCACAAGAAGAAGTTAACTTGCAATAACAGGGACCTTAAGGTGCTGGTTCTCTGGGGTTGGGGCTCTTTCTTGCTTCATCGCTTTTTCCCATAACGCCTCACGTCGGCATACACTCGGAAAAGGAGGACTACCATTGTCTCACCCTGTTGTGTATTCATCAACGTGCTGTCATTGGCGGCCTGCGTATTTCTCTGCGTATCTTCGTCCCCTCTCTGTTACTCAGCACCCAAGGATTGCTTCTTGGTACGTCTTATGGTCCCTGACATTTTCCCTTGCTTCTTGATCTGGTCTAAGTACTTTTTCGTAATTAGGTATCCCACTTCTGACACCAAATTAGACCTGTAGATTTTCCATATTGTTATATTTTCTTCGCCAGTTCTCTTTTAGTTAATTGGCAATGCTGGCGGTATCTTCACTATAGGGCAAAGTTTTAATTGCTGACAGTTCATATGTGCTCTGTCCTGATTCAGAGACTTTCTTCACTAGTGGAGCATTGGTAGCTGACACTGTTGTTCCACTGTTAATCATGAATGCCAAAATTTTGCTTTTGCATCTTTACGAATGGGCCCTGGGGCAATCATGAACTCGGGGGCCTTTTCCTGGGGAAATGATGATACTTTCCCTTTGGTGGCCAATTTAACAATTGCCACGTTGATCCGACCTCAGCAGTAGCCTGTTACCTTGCACCTTTCCCTCGTTCTGGTTAGGGCTTCTGTGGGTTTCTGGCTACTGGCCTCTCTTCCATCTTGTCGGACATTCTCATAAGGGGCATATTCCCATTGTTATACTGTTCTTCTAAAAAAACTCCAATTTCTTCCATGTCTGTAAGTCTGCTCTGCAGCAGTTTAAAACTTACAGAATACTTCTTTTAGTGTTCACACAATTTCAAATAGGGATTCTTCTTATAATGGGCTCCTTTAAACTGCCCTTTTTCTTGTCTCTAGCCCAGACTTATAAATGCTTTTCTCCTGATGTTACTTCATATTTGCTGGGGCTTTTTACTCTTCTAACTTCTCCTGTTGTATTGTCCATATAACTATAATTTTTCTCATTACCCAATTGTCTTGCCAATTGCTATGTGCTTGTTCATTAAACTTCTGGACAATTACTTCATCTTGGTGACTCTTTATAAAACTTTTCTTTCTCTGCTTGTGTATTGATTTCCCATCCTTATGCTGTAGTTTTCTCTTTCCCTCGTGGCTCTTGAACTGGTCTTTCAAGGGGGGCTTTGCTAGCCCTGCTCTGTCCTGTGTTCTGGTATTCGCTGACATCCGTAAATCTTGTGAGGCAGCTTGCTTATGACATCTCCTTTGGTTAACCCTTTCCTCTTCCTTTGCTCTTCCTTATTCCCTCGTGCACTGTCCTTCCAACCTTCTCTGTCCATCTGTCTCCTTCTTTCCTCTTCCTCTCCATCTCTGCCTTCATACTCTGCCCTGCTTCATTCTCCACGTTGTTCCCTCTTTCTGGTTCATGCGGCATTCATGCGGCATTTTCTGTGCCTCCCCCTCTCTGAGGCTTCATTCTCTGCCATTTCTCATCTCCAATTTCTAACACCTCCTCTTTCCTTCTTTCCTTTCCTGGTCCTTCTTTCCGGTAACGGACACATTGGTTGCATCCTAAAGGCTGCCTCTGTCCTTCTATTTGCTGCGTCATCTGGATGAAGGGGGGTATAGAGCCGATAGGCCTCTCTCAGGCGCTGTAAAAACGCTCCAGGGGACTCTGTGGGGTCCTGTATCACCTCTGCCACTTTGGACATATTCATAGCCTTCTGGCCTGCTCTCCGCACTCCTCCTATCATGAGTCCACACAGCTCATTGCGATCCCTCCCATCATTACGAACCTCTGGGTTCCACAGGGGGGTGGTGGTCTTCATCTCTTATCAGGGCGTCCCTCCGCTGCTCTGCTGTTCGGTTATTATGTGTCCCTTGATCCCTGAGTTCCTGCTCCATATACTGCCTTTAATTTAGATCTTTCCTCTGCTGTTAACAGAGTCATCTCCAAAGTCCTTAAATCCTGCTCAGTAGGGTTGTGGGTTCGAATTATGGTCTCTATTAAACTTCCCATTGCTTTGGGATCTTCAGTTAGAGACTTCCCCTGCGGTTTCCAATTAATCAAGTCAGTGGTGGTAAATGGCACATAAGTTAGGCTCAGACCATTGTTGAACTCGAAGGGGGGCCTCTGGGACAATTTTATATCCTAGGGGAGGATGGGAGGGGGGACTGCTTGCAAGTCCTGGTCCTGCTTTCTGTTTAACAACTGGTGGTGTTCTCCCCTCTTATGCATGCTTGTCATCCCTTTCCGCCACTATAGGTGATATCTTTTCCAGCAGAGGGGGTGGGGGTGTCTGGGTCTTATCTGGTCTATGCTCTTCCTGTTTGGATCCTGGGCTCCCCATTCCTTTCCCTCCTACTGTCCCTTCATCGGGTACAGCCGTCTGTAGTAAGGTGGTGGGGGCACCAACTCCTCCTGTGGCTGGGACTGGGGTGCTGTTGCCTTGACAAAATTGGGGTCTGCCACAGTAGCCTTACAAAAGTGGCATTGTTGTTGGCACCTTTGCTGCATTCCTTCAACCACCCAGGCATTTCTTGGCAATTAGTCAGCCACTGGTCTCTGGGTTTTCCACGTTTTGAAACACAGTTTTACAGCTGCCTTTTCTCTCTGCTCTGGAGTGGGGGCTGAGGTGATGTCAAGGCTTTTGACGCTGGAGTGGAGAGGTGAAGGGGTTTTACCCAGATCTCTAGCTGTTAGCTCCGTTTCTCTCTTTTTCCCTCCGTTAACAGGCTGTTCCTTTTCTTAATTCTTGGAGGGGGCTATAATCCTTTTCCTGACACTGTTTGGTTTGGTCAAGATAGGAAACACTGACCTCTGTTTGTTTTATTTCAACTGTCTCTCTTTTGTTGGAACTTATTAAAGAGAGAGAAAAATAACACTGACAATAATGAGTCTTAAAACTCTAAATTACTGCACTTTTCAAGATAATCATACTCTTAAAATATAAACTTTCCTTTAACAGACCAATGGATGGATTTATTGCTAAATCTGTTGCTACTTGGTTCTCCTGCCTGCTTACTCATAAATCTTTGCCAGGACCTCACGTGGTCTCAGCTTCCAAACACACACACACACACACACACACACACTGCTCCCTCCTCCCTTCATACTGCTAGCAGGAGCTGTGAGAAAAACGGAACTCTACCGCCTTACTGAATAGAGGGAGACAGCTCTGTTCTCTAGCGTGGTGGTGAGGAGAGGGGAGGGGGAAGCTGCCGGCGTTTTCCGCTCCTGGCAAGGCTCTTCCCTTGCTCTCCCTCGCCACAAATTCACCACTCTGTTAAAACTAGGAGGAGGAGGGGGAAGAGGGCTGTCCTATAGAGTCCTACACACACACATTTTACTTGGCAGGGCTCTCCCTTTACACCATGACAGCATGTTCTTACTCCTAATCCCTTCCCCAATAACCACAACAATACGACACTCATTCCAGACAAACAAGACACCAAGGGGGTGGGGTACGTGCCGGCCAGTAGGGGGTCTGGCTTGGGCTGAGAACAGCAGGGTACGGACAGACAATTCAAACGCTCGCTCCGTTCGTGGCTTCCCCAGTCGCCCAGGAGAAGAACCGCACTATAGGAGCTCCCTTTCGCTTTAGGTTTGCTGCTAATCAGCGCCCCATTCACATCCACCCAATGCTCACGCACACTCTTTCATACACCAACCCAACCTGGACCACGAGGTACACAGGACGTAGCCGCATCCCACCTCTGGTCTCAGCGACAGATGGCTAGTCTGTGCTATACCTTGAGACGTCTCCCACCTTGTGCACACACCTATACTGTACCTGCCGGCAGGATGTTCCCTTTGCTGTAAACCTCGTCCGTCAGGTCCGGTATCAGCGGGCTCCCAGGGCGTCTCCTGCGACCGAAACTCCTAACCTGTCTCCGGAAAAGCGGAGTGGCGCCACAGGGAGGGGCTGCAGCCGCCGGAGAGTCCCGGCTGGGGGCTTCGCTGAGGGACAGGTAACACACCACTGTAACCATCCGCAGTCACGGCACCAAGAAATGTTGGCTGGAGACCAAACACTTTAAGACCCAAGGATGGCCGGAGGAGGAAAAGTTGTTTTACTAACAGCTTTTATTGTTCCCGGGCCCGCGTCGCACAGCCCAAAACAACGGCGGCTGAGAGCCAAGAAGCAAGCATGGACTTTAACCTTTATACCTTCAGTACGCATGGCATACACTCGAAAAGATTTGGTTCTCCTAATTGGCTCAGCTACCCCTATGCCCTCATGCCCTTATTTGGGCACATGCCCACTTTCCTACATTCCATTCTCGAACAAAGAAAACTCTACTGCGCAAGCGTGATTACAAAAGCGGAGACTCAGCATGTTTAAAAAACTTTTCACCTAGTACTTTCCATTCTCCAGCCTGTGCCTCAAAACTCTCCATGACTTTTATCCTACATCCTACAAAAGTTCCCTTACCCTGGGGAAAGCTTACACTTCCCCAGTGGGCCTCCTTGGTTCTGCACCAGCCATTTTGTTGGTGCAGAACTGAAATGAGTAAGGGAGAGGCAGCAGAGGACACTGGCACATGCATATTCCACCAGTTACTGCCCCCTCCCACCCCCCATTCTGCCCCCCACTCTCTCCTCTCCCTGTTTCAACACTCCATCCCTCCCCATCTCTTTCCTCCTACCACCTGCCCCCACCAGTGCCGGCAGATGGTGGCCTCCAGCCCTCATGCGAGGCCTATTCCCCTTCTTGGGCCTGATCTGCCAATATGGGTGCATGCGGACTTGAGCCAGCCATATGGCAGGCGCAGGTCCAAGTAGACCCGTTGTGTGGTCAGGGGCTTTCCCCGGGACAAGGGGACAAATGTCCCCTTACTTCGAGGAGACTCACCACCTCCTAAATTCTTTCACAGGATACGGTGTGGCCTGTGCCTGCCTTGCTGCATCAGTGTGGGGAAAGTTAGGTAGAACTGGGCTGTGAGGCCAGCTAGGCCACCAGCTGGCAAACCAGATGCAAAATTACATACAATCTAGACAATCCCTTTTTGAAATATTATTGGTATCATAGATAAGAGACTCAGATCTCTCCCCCCCCTCTCTCTCTTATTTGCCCTGTGCAAAAATTAGCATTGCATAATTGGAAACTAAAGAAATAATCCCATCTATTTGGTTGGTACTCCAGAATCTGCAATCTCACTCACAGGAAAGCTCACAAACTCACTAAGAAAGGTAAAAGATGACAAGTGTGTTGAAAAGTGAACAGTTTTCACTCCACTAGTATTGTTGTGTTGTTTAGTTTCGCGCCCAGGGCTGCCAGCCATTCACGCAGGTGGCTCCAGTCCATGCGCTGTTGCTGTGGATGCCACACCAACAGCCCAGGCCTTGCACTGGTGGAACATGAGTTCTGTCAGTGCAAGGCCAGGATAGAATTGGGCCATTACCGACTCATCAATGGATCTCCTATTTCCCATTAAGCTAGAAGGCTGAAATTTGGCATGGTTGTTGCTTATGGATCACTGATGGGAAGAGCCACCATATTGTTTGTCATTGACTTCAGATAAACTCTGCCTCTTATTCCAAGGGGTACATACACTGATGACATGAAAGCCAGTTTAAAATCTTCATACTTATGATCCCAAATACAAAAGTTGTCCCTTTCCACAAATATGCGAGTTCTTTGGAAAGGTGACTAAATTTGTGGACTTATTGCTGAAGATCAGACACGGCCAGTTAGACGAACCAATGGCAAAATTGATGAGAACCTGTGTACAACTGTGAAAACTGTTTACTATCTAATATTCGAGATCCATCCAGACATCAGACTTCTGAACAACAATCTAGTGGTCTGCCCTGGCTGCGTGAAAGAGCTATTTTGATACTGAACAGTGATATGGCTGCAGAATTAAATGACATACTCTGACTCGTTTTGAAGCTCAAGCAATGGTGTAAAAGTCGCTTGATAAGATGATAAACAGAAATGAGACAGTGAACTATCCTGCTGAATTCCTCAACACATGGAATCCCCCTGGAATGCCACCCCACCGTCTCCCTTTAAAGGTCTATGCACCTGTAATGTTGTTACTTAATTTGAATCCGCTGAAACTTTGTAATCGCACAAGACTTCGGATCAAGGTCCTCACACACAATGTCATCAAGGCTGCAGTTTTTACAGGATGTGCAAAAGGAGAAACTGTATTTATGCCATGCATCCCAATCACCCCATTAGATTACCCTCTTGAATTTAAAAGTCTGCAGTTCCTGCTCAGAGTATGTTTCGCGATGACTATGAATAATTCCCAGCCAAGAGGCTGGCATCGATGTATAGCAAGATTGCTTCTCTTATGGGCAATTTCATGTAGTATGTTCAACAGTTAGTAAACCGAGTAATTGGTGATATTAATACTCAAGAGTAAAACTGCAAACGTAGAGTACCAAGAGAAGCACTAACCACGTAGCCATGCAGTTCTTGAAATCTTAGATGTTAGAGACCATCAGCAGGGTAGAAAATAATCAGTTTTTTCAGGTCCTTCAGCTTGTGTGTGTGAGTGCGTGTAAAGGAGAAACCACTTGATGCTATTTTCACCTGTTTCACCTGTTCTGTTTCACATAGTTCCTGTTTTGTGCAGAAACTATGAATTCTCATTTTTATTAGTATTAAGAAGTTAACTTTTAGTTACAAGAACAGAATGAGGACAATTTAGAACAATGGCGTTAAAGGTGAATAATCTAAGGACCATGTGGAATTCAGATGATGGAGCCCTTCAACTTGATTTTTTAAATGGACTTGTTCCTATTAAAGACACGCTTACATTGGAAATCTTAAGGGTGCTTCGGGGAATGTAGTGCCTTTCCTCATGTTTTCAACAACGTGGCAATCTACGAGAAACAGAAGCAAACCTCCTGAATGGGATAATTACAAGCTGGACCACAGTTCTCAGACCTTAGTGGAAGTAGGCAGACATCCTGATTCTATATGCATAGCTATTACCGAACTTGTAGCAGTTTGTTGCAATGCAGCTAGGGGAGCATCCTGTGTGGCGCTAGTAAAGCAGATGCTTCTTATGATGTTGTGTATCAATTGCAAACCCATTGAAATACCATACTATTTGGAGAGTCAGTGTTGTTTAATAGTTAGCAGGTTGGACTAGAGCTGAGGAGACCTGAGTTTAGATATCCACTATGTGACCCTGCATCAGTCATCATCTCTCAGCCTAACCTACTTCATAGGGCAGCATTTCTCAAACTGTGGGTCGGGACCCACTTGATGGGTCGCAACCTGATTTCTGGTGGGTCCCACAGAGGCTCCAATGAAGGGTGATGGAAGATCAGATAACTGATTGCCTCAATCTAAAATAAGGTAGCTGCTAATTGCCCTGCAAAGAGCTGAGCTCCTGCAGTTTGCAAGCTTGTGTAAATATAGGGAGTAAATACAGTACGCGCTCCGCCCTCGTTCCGCCCCTGGCAGGGTGCTTGCCAAAGACTTATCGTACATAATATGAAAACATAACCTTGCCAGTTTAATATATGTTTAAGATTCCCATCCCAGCCTCTGACCTTGGGAAGTGTGCTTGGGGGCATTGCACAGCCATGTATATTCTCATTTTGCTTGTTATTCACTCCCCCCCCCCCGTCAGGAATTCTGATTTCTTGTGTACACCATGTTTGCTGTACAATTAGCTCTGTGTTAGCACTGCTGTTTTCTTCAAAGGGTTTCTGTTTCTTAGTTTTATCTGCATTGTTTTTGTCTTCACCTTTTACTGATCTGTCTGAAATGATTGGTGGTTCTTGAATTTAATGATGTACATAGAGACAGGCATCCAGTCAATGTCTCCTGGAGAGACTGGGAATTCATGCATTTTTAAAAAAGAAAATGTCATTATACGGGTTCACAGATTTTTTTAAAAAGGCCAGACACGACTATTGTGATAATTGACTCTGCATATCATAGCCTATTGAAATTCTGCCAGCATTTGTCTGGTTCAACGTTCCAATACTTTTGTTGCAGTTGAGCAAAACTTTTTTTAAAAAATCTATTCTTGATTTAAAGATTTATGGGGCAATCTTGCAGACTGTTCTTTTCTAATACATTTATCTAGAGGCTTAAAAACTTTGCCCTGAGAGAGGTAGCCAAAATGTTAAGTGTTAACTACAGACATCCATACCACGTTACTAATGGAAGCGGAATGAAATTGCCTTGGCTTAGCAATGCAATATGATAATAATTTATTAATTTAATTTTCTCAATTCTTTCAGAGTTGGGGGAAATGTGCTCTCTCCCAATAGTACTAATTGTGCAAACAACTGAAGCATAAAGCAATAAAGGAAAGAAAGTGCCATCTACAACTCTTAGGTTCAACAGTGGTCTTAAGCTTGACTAATGCTGTACAGTGGCCCCTCCGTATCTGCGAGTTTGGCTTCTGCAGATGTGTCTCAGTGTGGATGCTCGCGGATACAGGGGTCACTTTAAAAGCACATTAAAAAGAAAAAAGTTTTAAAATACTTTCCTTCACGTGGCAAAATCACTCATTTTGCAGGGCTGCAGAAGAGTCTTCAGCATTCCAAAAGTCTTCAGCATTCCAAAAGTGAGGGCGCGCACACCGCCCTAATGATCCCAAACTCGCCGCGCCGCCGACCAGGGAGGATGTCATCCAAGCCGGCAGCAGCAGGGCCCGGGAGTAAGACTTCCACCGCGGCTGCCCTTTTGCCCCCAGAAACGTTCTGCGCAGGCATGAAAAACCTAATAAATACCGTGTCGCCGCATTGGGCCTCGTCAGAAGGCTGCGGACAGCCGCCCGGGGCGGATGCTCCGAGGCCTTCTCCCGGCCACGGAGCCTCCAGAAGGGTGACGAACAGCGCGCACGGGTGTGCGCGTCACCCTTTGCGCACGTCACCCCCCTGGTGTTCCGCCCCCCCCGCCACGCTCCAGTGACACGCGTGACTTCTGGGTCGCGTGACCCCCACCCCTTGACCCAGGCGTGCCCCAGAATGCATTGCACTTACCCCAAGGAGGTCTCCAGAGGCCAAAACTCCACTTCAGGATACAGTGGGTGCCAAGTTGGCACCGCTGCATCACCGCATGGGGACTTAGTTAGGATTGGGCTGTATGTGGCCTTAGGCAGCTTCCCCCCCCCCCCCGCCGCCTATCTACAACAAGGTGATAATAATACTCACCAGCTTTACAGGGTGATTCTAAGGATTTTCTCTGAAGTTCTTTGAACGCTTCAGTGCGCCCTATAAATACTTATTGACTTACGTTTTTTATCCTGCCTTCCCCTAAGGTGATAGTTTTATACTGTGTTTTTTGTATGTATTTTTTTTTCTTTCCTGTTGTAAGCCACCTTGGGTCCCTTCGGTGAGAAAGGTGGGATATAAATACTGTAAATAAAATAAATAAATAAAAATAAGGCACTCAAAGCAATATATCCCCCATTTTATCCTCACAAGAGTTCTGTGCTAGGTTAGGATGAGGAATAGTGACCAGCCTAAAGTTACCCAATAAGCTTCATAGCTAAACAGAAAGTTGAACCTGCGCCCTCCGTCCTAGACCAACATGTTAACCACTACCGCATAGCACGTCTTCAATGTCACATTCTGCGCTCAGAGAGGTAAGGTGCCTTAGGCATCCAAACCAAGGGGAAGGTGGCAAACTGGTCTGCAGTGCACATGCTCCCTTTCCATCAGGCATGTGCCTACTTCCCTCATGGGCTCAGAATGCTGGATGGACAGAAGGTTGCACATTCTAGCCAGTATCAAGGCACTTTTCCAAGCCGCATGAATGATGTGGGGAAATCAAGGAGAGCCATTCACTTGGATTATATTTGACTCTCACAGGTACTTACATAACAGGTTCATTTAAAACAACAACAACAAAAAGAGGTTAAAGAGATGTTTCAGAAATGCCTGATCAAAAGAGCCTAATTTCATAGGAATCGCTGCTAAACTTTACTGCCATGCACGTTTCCGGGAATCTGTGTTCCATGGTGTGCCATTAATGTTTCCAAGAATTGTCAGTAAAAATACTGGTGTCTGTAACAATTGCCATAATTATCAGCAGTCTAAAGCTGTTTCTTCTTGGTATTCAAATATTCCCTAAAAAAGATGTTGACATTGCAAAAGATTATTTTAGTCAGTCATTCAATAAAAATACAGAATCTTCCAAAGCACATAGTCAGTCATCGGGGACAACGGCTAGCTTCCATGCATTTTAATAAATGCAATTGTAAGGTGACCCACTGGGTGTGTTTGTTTTAATTGTTTTAAATACCTGTTTTAATTTTTTTTTATTGTATTGTATTTCATTATGTATTTTAACACGTTTTAATTGTAAACCACCTTGATTGCCCTTATCGGAAGAAAAGCGGGATAAAAAAATTCTTTAAATAAATAAATATTCTGCTGCATCCGCTGTGATGCCGACAAGCTGAGGGCACCCACACACACAGCCTCTTAAGATGCTGGAAGGAGCTGGATGGTGTCTCTGGTAGCAGTCAGCGTGTAATTTGTATCCCACTGCAGGGCCATTTTTCACCTTTCTTTTTCAAGGCATGAGTAATCCCTTGTAAATCATTGCTTCGGCTCTCTCTCTCTCTCTCTCTCTCTCTCTCTCTCTCTCTCTCTCTCTCTCTCTCTCTCTCGTTAAACACACAGTTACATTCGGATCAGTGAGAATTGAGTACACTGTCAAAAGCTGATGCCATTAGGAAACATGTGTGTTTATTTATTTATTATTTATTTATTTAAATTTATATCCCGCCTTATCCTATGCCGAGGCAAATGCCCAAGACGGCTTACAACAAAGATTAAGAACAGTTTAAAATACAGAAAGTAAGTTTAAACAATACATACTTAATTTAAAAACAATAAAAACAATAAAATCAATAAAATCCACTGAGGGGGGCAACAGTAGGGAGCACAAAAGCAGCATGGCAGAGCATCTTGAGACACAGGAGGCAGGCCACAACCCATCACCCAAACGCTAGACGAAACAAAAACGTTTTGAGCCCTCGCCGAAAAGTCATGAGGGAGGGGGTGGTTCTCAGATCCCCTGGCAGGGAGTTCCACAGTTGTGGCGCCACAGCAGAGAAGGCTCGCCCACGTGTTGCCACTCCCCTAACTTGCGATAGAGGTGGTACACGCAGGAGAGCCCCCTCAGATGACCTAAGAGAGCGGGCCGGAATGTATGGGAGAAGGCGGTCCCTCAGATATCCTGGACCCAAACCGTGAAGGGCTTTAAAGGTCATTACCAGCACCTTGAATTGGGCTCGGAAACGAATGGGCAGCCAGTGCAGCCGCTGAAGCAGAGGCTCAACAGAGACAAACCGCCTAGCTCCAGCTACCACCCAGGCCGCCGCATTCTGCACTAATTGCAGCTTCCGAACCATCTTCAAGGGCAGCCCCACGTAGAGCGCATTGCAGTAATCCAGTCTTGAAGTCACTAAGGCGTGGACCACCGTGGTCAGGTCCGATCGACTCAAGTACGGCCGCAGCTGGCGCACCAGCCGAAGCTGGGCAAACGCACCCCTGGCCACAGCCGCCACCTGGCTTTCCAGGGAGAGCTGTGAATCCAGAAGTACTCCCAAGCTGCGCACCTGTTCCTGCAGGGGGAGTGCAACCCCATTCAGAATGGGCAGGTGACTCAGTACCTGCATCGAAGCTTTCCTGACCAGTAGGACCTCTGTCTTTTCTGGATTCAATCTCAACCTATTAACCCTCATCCAGAACCCAACCGCCTCCAGGCAGCACTCTAGGACTTCCACAGCGTCCCTGGAGTGAGATGGCAAGGAGAGGTAGAGTTGGGTGTCATCAGCATATTGTTGTTGTTGTTGTTGTTCAGTCGTTAAGTCGTGTCCGACCCTTCGTGATCCCATGAACAATATCCCGCCAGGCCTTCCTGTCCTCCACTATCTTCCTGAGTTCCATCAGCATATTGGTGACACCCAACTCCAAATCCCTGGATGATCTCTCCCAACGGTTTCATGTAGATGTTGAAAAGCATGGGAGACAGAATTGAACCCTGTGGCACCCCACACTGTAAAGGACACGGTGCCGAACAGGCATCTCCCAGCATCACCATCTGGGACCTGTCAGCCAAGTAGGAACGGAACCACTGCAACGCAGTGCCCCCTAGTCCCAACTCGGCCTGTCGGCCCAGAAGGATACCATGGTCAATGGTATCGAAAGCCGCCGAGAGGTCCAAAAGGACCAGCAGGGATGCACTCCCCCTGTCCAGTCGTCGGCGAAGATCATCCAGCAGGGTGACCAAGGCTGTCTCTGTCCCAAAGCCCCGCCTGAAGCCAGACTGAAAAGGGTCCATATAAACTGTATGTGTGTTTATAAACATGTGCTTGCACTCTGATTCTGTGGCACGCTTTCCTTTTTATGTCGGGAGCAGGGGGCAGCCCATCCAGGAGGTGAGGAGATGCCAGTGATGTAGACTTGAGTCTATTCGCTCGGAATCGAGTCAGACTCAAGTCACATCAATGACTTGACTCGGACATGTCTCGGCAATTGTAAAAGACTCGAAAGACTCGACTCAAGACTTCGAGCCTTTTACAACAAGTCGAATTTTATTCAGGTTTAAACCCATTTTCCCCATTAAATAGATAGGGACTCACAACCCACAACCAAAGACTCGGGACTTGGGGGCAAAGACTTGGGACTTGACTTGAGACTTGGAGAGAGACTTGATCCACATCCCTGGAAGATGCAGGTTGCATCAGGGGCAGATTACGAAGGGCGAGAGGGGGACAGATTCAGGGTGCCCTTCATCTCGAGTCTGCTGCTGCCACCTCCCTGCAACATGCTGTGGATGTGAGCTGCATTGGTCCACTTTCTGCCCGCTAAAAGTGAGTGGAAAGCAGATCATCCACCTACTTGCTCCGCTCCTTGTGCAGTTTCTTCAAATTCCTTTATTCACATGGTCCCTTTAGATAAAACTGGAAGTCCTTCCACATTTGAAGAAACTGCACAAGGAGCATGGTAAGGGGCCTTGTGTGGGCGTGTTTGTGTATAGTGCAGAGGAGGCAATGGCAGACCCAAGGTGGCATCGGGAACCCTTCTGGGTCACGCCACCCATGGCTGGGAGGGATGCCTGCAAATGTCTTCAGCTGGTGTAGTCCCTCACCACTTTACAGAATGCAAGCAACTTACACATACCAGTCACATAGATGGATTCAAAGCTGTCTTTGAGATCTTGAGTACACTTGTACAAAGTTGCTCGGTATCAGAGTCCATAATATAGTATAACGAAGAAGGAAACATAAGGAAAAAAGGGGGGGGGGAGATGTACTAGTAACAATAGAACATGACCGTGGGCAAAATTATCCAGTCTTCTGTGGCTTTGCATTCTTTTTCTGCATGTTCCCATATTGTTTGAGGTCTGCTTTGCTGATTCCATCCTAGTGAGATTTTGGCTACTATTGCTTGCATATTCCCCCTGACCCCATAACTCAGCTCCCACAAACCAAAACCAAACTCAAGGAGGAGGAGATAAAAATCTAGGAAAAATTGGCTTTTGTGCCTTTGTTCCTTTCTTTGGCCACTGGAATAAAGGATGCATCTTTTTTTGTATTTTGATCTTTGTTATTAGCTGCCTTGGGCATTCCATTTTTATGGGAGGAATGGCAGAATATAAATATACTGAGAGAGAGAGAGAGAGAGAGAGAGAGAGAGAGAGAGAGAGAGAGAGAGAGAGAGAGAGAGAGAGAGAGAGAGAGAGAGAAGGGAGCTGGGGGGACCCTGCAACTTTCCTGGGACTTCGAATAATGCACTGTGACCATTGTGTACACCCAGCCTTACAATTTTATAGCTCTATTACTATCCCCTTAGAGGGAGTCCTTAAATATTTCAGACACAATGAGAATTGACCACCGTCTGGAGACTTTTAAACTCCACTGCAGTACAAATAACGAGCAGAAGATTCAGCATGCTGGGAAAGAAACCTCATTGACTTCTTGACACGATTGGATCCAGAAGACTGTTTTCCTCAGCTGGTTGTGCTGATGCAATTGGATGGCACAATTACGTTCAAAACCAAATATGTTTCGCTGAAAATGGAGGCAAAATCCCCATATCTAGAAAGACTTGCACTGCTCTCCAGCCATTCCAACTTCAATAAATGAAACCAAAATGGACGAATACAGCAACATAATGCTTCTCTCCTTCCATGAAGAATTATTAAATTGCATATGTGGATGCCCATTACCTTTTTCTTAAGCAGCATTGTAATAAAATTCAGGGTGTACAGTAAAATGTATTTTGGAACTATCACTACCAGCTCTTTTTGTGCATAGAAGCATTAGCAACAATTCTGATGGATTATCTCAGACATTACAGGCTTTTGGTGTTGACCCAATTTGGTCTGTGCAGCAGCTCACTGAATTACTGTAGGACAAAGCCAGCTATCTCCATTCTACAAGTATTTTTCCACTCTAGGCCCAGCCCAGGCTTCCCTGGCAGGAAAGGGAGTGATATATCATGGGATAGTAGATGTATAGGCTAAGATGTTGCTGCTCTAGCCCACTGCTACTCCTCCTCATGTTGCTTCCTTCCCGGCTGTCTACTTTTGGAAAAGGTAAAACTGAGTGCAAGGTGGTCAGTCAGCCAATGGACAGTCTTAGGCACAGTGAGACAATAGATGAACTCAGGGCATCACCTGCACCAATCATTCAACAAAGTGATTACTTTACTGTGAACCCAATCCAATGCCGACCTTGGTAGGTGGGACTGGGCTCCACAATGTCACAAACATGCCGTTAAGCACGTTGCGACAGCGTGAAGGCCTGTCCCACTGGCATGGAGGCCAGTGCTGACAGGCCTCCACTGGTGAAGGAGCTACGCCTGCCGGAGGCAGGTAAGCTCTCCACTGGCCGGTAGGGAGGCAGGGAGGAGGCATTCCAGGGCGGGGAGGAGGGCAGATCACGTCCAGGAGGCACCTCTGAGTAGCCCCATAGGGGCTGCTGGAGCTCAGCACAGGGGAAGGGGATGATGATCGTCCCCTTCCCTCAAGGAGACCTCCGACCCCACGCTGAATGCAGCGGAGCCTGCCCCGGTGGCACTGCATCCAAGCGCGGGGCTTTGAATAGGATTGGGCTCATCAGCCAGCCGCCAGCCATATTTCACACCTTTGCTTGACCTGCTGCTTATAAGTTTTCTGTGGAACAATTACTCATGTGGAGAAGCTAGACAATGTTTTATTCTGGGAGATGGAGCACAGGAAGGGCACAATTGTAGAGAAAGTAGCAAGGGGAAGAGAAAGAATTGTACAGGATTCCTAGATGGGACAGGGCTCTCTCATTTGGACATTGTTGCCCCAGAAAGACTTCTGCCAGCTCTGTCCCACCATTCCGTTATTAGGGATCTCAAAAACACCTTGATATCCCAACACCTTGGTATCCCAAACCTGTAAAATGAAAATGTATTTTTCTAATGAAATGTATTTTTCAAACATCACAATAATAATTAAGAAGTTTGGTATCTCATTTTCCTTTCTTCTCATATTCTCATTCATCCCCCAAGATTAGGCATATGTAAACTCTGACTCTATTAATTAAATCTGGTAGAATGGATTTATTTTTATTTTTTAGATTGCTGTATGCCAGTAACATTCCATTAGGGCTCTCAAAACCACCATTGAGGCATGTAAACAGAGACTTACAAATTATAAATCAAATCAGGTTCTTTCTGAATTATTTAAGGGTTGAATATCATCCTCACGTGAGAAATGAAGTGATACATTACATGTAAATTTAGTATTTTCCCCTTAATATGGGGGTTCTCAAACAGTATGGAGGGTAAATGTGGATTGTTACTTTCTTATTTTTTAAATCCTAATAATGTTCTTCCACTTGCTCCTAATAACGAGCAAGTCTGTGACGTAAAACCCTTTTTGCAGTATCAGACTGAAGCTTAATCCAGACAAGAGTATTGATCTAGGGGAGGGCTATTAGACCTTTTCTTCTGAGAGTTACACTCCCTCATAAAGATCAACATCACAGTTTATGGGGGATGTCTAAACCCAGCTGTGCTGCTGAATCTGTTCCAGCAGCAATGGCTTCCATCAGCTTTTGCTGATGTGCCAGCTGCATCTCTTCCTGCAGAGAGATGCCCTGGCCACAGCTAACCATGCTTGATTACTAAATTGTGTCCTATCTGGGGCTTCTTCCAGAAATCGTTTGAAACCTGCAGCTGGAACAGTATGCCACAAAAAGATGTATAACTGGGACTGACTACACAAAGGACATCACACCATTACTAAAATGACTTCATTGGCTACCATTTTGTTTCCAGGCTCAGTTCAAAGTTGTGATTGTCAAGGGGAGGGGCCTTGTACCCTCCTCCCCCCATCCTTATTCCAGAATAAAAAGTAATTTTTGCCACCACCAAGGCTAAACTAGACAGAAGGAGGCTGCCTTAAGGTCATCTGGTCCAACTTCCTGCCTGTACCAGGAAATCCTCCTAGAGCAGGGGTTCTCAACCGGTGGTACTTGTACCAGTAGTGGTATTCCGGGTGACCAGAGGTGGTACATGGACTGCTGGTCTTCTGGAACCCCGCTTCGATGCAATGTTTTCGGCTGTATTTTCGCACCGCATTTTAGCTTCCGAGAGTCTCCTGCCTTTGGCCAAGCCTCTTGGAAGCACTGGGAAGGATTCTCCTGCCCACCCTGATCTTCCTACCTGCGTTTTCTGGTTCTGAAAATGTGAAAACCTGGAAGTAACTTGTGATGACGTCATCGCAAGTCACTTCCGGTGGTACTTGAAGGACGAGCGGCAAAGGTGGTATGCAGCCGGTCAGGGGTTGAGACCCTAATCCTAACCCCCACCCCAAAACGCCCCTGGAATGCCCCCAAAACACCCATCCCCACCCCTACACCATACGGCCCAGTCGCGGCTTACCTATGCCACATGATGTCAGGATCTGGCCTGCAGAGGCCGGTGCAGACCTTTGCACCAGCCTGGGGCTGGCGCAACTGCCTTACAGCAGCTTTTGCAATGGTCCTGGGCCAGCACAGTCATCCTACACCAACCTAGCGGCCAGATAGGACTGTGCCATACAGTATGTCCCCTAAATCCACCAGTCTTTACACGTCCTCCTCATTCAGCTCAACAGTCACCTGGTGCTGGTGGGAAAGGCCCTGCAGGGTGAGCAGCATCAAGTGCACCACTGCAGTGGTTGCTGCAGGAGTCTCAGTCCAGGACCAAATCTCCTGGCAGCTCTTGGGACACTGGCTTTTCAGATTCCCCAGCTTGTGCCTCTTTTGAAAGCTGAGGCCTGGCAGGTCCATGGTGGCAGTGTACTGTTGCCTTAGGAGGGAGACTGCCCCTCCTCCACACACTGTCTGCTCCTCCTCTTCCTCCTCCTGTTCGCTGGATGGCAAAGGAAGAGGGAACTGGAGAAGAAGAGGAAGTGTGGGTCAGAGAAGAGTTGTGGGCTAGAGCTGCAGAGACAAGCCAAAGGAGTCAGCAGGAAGGATGCAAGGATCTGCCTGCCCACTTGTTTGCCAGCCCACCCACCCCCCAACTGCCACTCCCCCACTTACCTGGGTTTGGGCGAGAACAGAGGTGACAGCCTGAGCCCCACCCTCCTTACTAGGCCTGTTGGCTACCAACCTGGTCACATTGGCCACTGGTGAGAAGGAGGGAAGAGGAATGATCCCTACCAGAGCCAGAGACCAATTGGATGCTCCCAGGTGGTGGAAGTCTCACTTCCTGGAAACATCACTGGCTGCACTGGTCTCTGGGTGGTGGACAGAAGCACTTCTTCTCCCCTTCCTCCCCCAAAGGCCAACTGAAATCTAGACTCTCACCTTGATGCCATATTTTCATAATGCATAAGAGCCCCGGAAGCCCCATCTCCTGTCAGTCCCCACCTGGCAGGAGATGCTTTCACTGTAATACGGTGGAACAACAGGATGCAGAGTTGAGGAGAGACCAGGAGAAGGCTCTCCCTTGCTGTAATAAAAGATTAATTACACTGGTCAACACACTTTTACTGGCATAAGGTATTCCAGTGGTTTTAAGGTAATTTTGGGGCGCTGATTCCAAATCTGGCATCAGTTTTTGTCTATCAGGTTTTTGAGATATCAAATATTGCATTTGATAAAATCAATGAAAAACAGCAAATTTACAGTGGTCTACAATTTTTTTTTCTGGCCTGGACATTTGCAGCTGTTTTAGACTAATTTCAGGGTGCTAATTCCAAATCTGATCTCAGATTTGCTCTATCACATCTCGTTTTTATGCTATCGGCATACCACATTTTCATGATGCCAAACCCGATGCCAGATTTGGAATCAGCGCCCCAAAATTACCTTCAAACCATTGGAATACCTTATGCCAGAAAAAGTATGTTGACCGGGTACCCCCTTATCACGGTCCAATTTTCTGAAGTACCCCCTGCTAATTAACTGCTAATTAATTGGATTAATCAGTTAATTAATTAGGTAATTAATCGTTTTTTACTAACATAATTTTAAATGTGAAAAAATGTCTTATTTAACTCGTGTGTGTGTGTGTGTGTGTGTGTGTGTGTGTGTGTGTGTGTGTGTGTGTGTGTGCGAGAGAGAGAGAGAGAGAGATGCAAGGATCTTGCAATCATAAGTGACAAAGAGTTAATTTTGGGTAAAATAAATGAAAATGTGGTATGCCGATAGCATAAAAACGAGATGTGATAGAGAAAATCTGAGATCAGATTTGCAATCAGCACCTTGAAATTAGTCTAAAACAGCTGCAAATGTCCAGGCCAGAAAAAAAATTGTAGACCAGTGTAAATTTGCTGTTTTTCATTGATGTTATCAAATGCAATATTTGATATCTCAAAAACCTGATGTTATAGACAAAAACAGATGCCAGATTTGGAATCAGCACCCTGAAATTAGTCTAAAACAGCTGCAAAAGTCCAGGCCAGAAAAAATGTGTTTTTTTGTAGACCAGTGTTAGCTGATCTTGTGTGCCATGCCTCTCTCCTCCTCAAACGCGCCAAGCAATTACGTAGCGCGAGCTAATTTGTGGTGCAGTCTCTTATCACCAGTAGATGAACACATCCAGAACAAATCTTGTAACTTGGCTTCCCTCTGACAAAAAAATATCCCGCCCTCATTTTGCCTGCTGTATTCCCAGCATTCTTATTATTCCACCCTTTGCTGGCCCTCTGCCTGGGCCATCAAATGACTTCCACTGCACATGTGAGAAGTGTGAAATCTCTTGCACATGTGCATTGCATGAACGTCATCTGCTCTTTATTCCCCTCTCCTGTGTGTACAGTGCTTTGTTGTGTTTTTCAGTTTGGCAACCTACATGCACAAAGAAACATGTTAATTCCAGGTTTTTCACACTGCTGTGAAATCGCCAGAGAATGCCTGGATTTTGAATAGGCTTTGTATTTATTTCAAGGACAAAGTTGAAGCCATAGAGAGAAAATCATTATACTATAATTCCTAGACTTCCTCCTCCCATGTCCTTGATTATTCCTCAGAAGAAGGACATTGTAATTATATTGTAGATACTATATTACTCCACTGTAATTAACTGTGGAGCTAATGAAGTGACACAATTACTGGCCAATGAATATATGCCTTCCTCTTGTTTTAATTGACCATAAATCTTACACTCACTGTACCTGCCCTTAATATAAATGAAAGTTAGACTAGCAACATTAAACTAAGCATTCATTACTGCCCACTAATTTAATACAAGATCCACCCAGAAATGCCTTTATTTAAAACGATTCAATTATCAGACACGCTCAACTTCTCTGCCACAATAATGTTATTCTACTACCTATAGTCATTTAAGCATATTAGCGAAGTTAATAAAATGAGGTTCTTCAACAGACATATATCTAGCAACCATATACCTAGGTACCTCGTAAACCGGTCCAGAATTCACTTCACCAACTATTTTCAAAATATTCCACGTAGAATACCAGTAGAGTATCATTTTGAGAAAGGCATGCTGATGTTTTCAAAATTAGTATCATCCACAGAATGACCATCATTGCTTCCAGATTTCTGGAGGTGCTACGCAGTGTTTCCTAAATGTTTTAGACCTGCGGCTCCCTTGACTATCGGCAACCATTGGCCGCGGCTCCTCATTACATTACGTTGATGCCTGCCAATTGGTATTGCACTGTATTCCAAGAGGAACCTGTGGCACTCCACGGCTCCCCTGCCTGGTTTCCGCCTCCCAGCTTGGGAGCCACTGTCTAAAGAATTGGAGGAGCGAGATGGATAGCAGGCTATTCATTCAGGTCCTCTGTAGTTTTGTAAATGTTTATTGATAATGAGAACAAAATATTCAGATTGTCAGGAATAGGAATACGCCCACAATAGTATGTGTTTGAAAGTTCATGATAGTAACGCTTATTCATTTCAAACGTTCACTTTTGACTGGTGTTCACTAAGGGGGAAACAAGAGCCCTCGGAATCCTGATGCTGCAGTCTGGTCTGCCTAGAACTCCTCTTTCTGCAGGGGTAACAAGCACTCGGTTGCTTGCTCTTTCCAGACCACTCACTTCTCCAGGAGCTGCCACTGCTCCTTTCAGCTGAACCTTGTAGTCGCATTTTCGATTTGGACTTCTCTTTTGCTCAGCCTCATCAATCACTGATGAGAAAAAAAATCACATTGCTGCCGCCTCATTAACCCTTCCTTTTATGTGTAGCCATAACAGTAGTTGCTGCCATCTTTTGCTACATCTGGAAAAAATAGCCGCAACAGAGCTGAAATGCAGCTGCCTACAGTTAGTCCAATAACAGCTGTTGC
Organism: Plestiodon gilberti rubricaudatus; assembly: GCA_026170595.1. Classification (NCBI taxonomy): domain Eukaryota; kingdom Metazoa; phylum Chordata; class Lepidosauria; order Squamata; family Scincidae; genus Plestiodon; species Plestiodon gilberti. The sequence goes on along the minus strand of JANXHW010000004.1, from coordinate 65,278,203 downwards.
ATATTTTTCCAGAATCAAATACAAAACAATACTAGAGCAGGTCATGGTGACGTCGATGCTGATTATTAACCTGTAGCAACAGTTTCTTTGGGAGCCTGCACAATTGTTCAGTAGTTGATTTGCCCATGACCCGTTGATTCCACCCTGCAGGTACCCCTACCCCTTGGTGACCCCCTGCTGAGTTGCATTGCACCACATTGCAGAGAGGGACCTGGCAATGGTATTTGGACGCAACCAGATGTGAGCAGGAAGAGAGCCAGTGTGGTGCAGTTGTTTAAGTGTTGGACTAGAAATGGGGTGAATGCCCCCTCCCCAACCATGAAGCTCTCTGGGTGACTTTAGACCAGTCACTGCCTCTCAGTTTAGTTTACCTTGCAGGGCTGTTGTGAGGATAAAATGACATCCCATTGTACATCTCTTTGGAGAAAGTGTGGGATGAAAATCTGTGTAACATTGACATGGGCAACAGCCACCATTTAGAAATGCAGAAAGAAAAAGACAACCACTTTGCAAATCTTTGGTTATTTTTAAGGGGCAGGATTTGCTGCCTAATAAGTTTTGTTTTGTTTTATTTTTAAACAAAAAGAGACCTCATTGACCAGGTACAGAACAATTAGTATGCTACAATGCTAGTAATGCAGAAAAGAAAAGCTGTAAAATAATTGCTGTAACTGTAGCTGTAGCAGTTGTGATGGGAGAGTTTTTCTGGTCAACAGCCAAATCACATCTATCCCAAGTAACTCGAGTTTTTTGCTAGGCAGCAAAGCAGGCTTTCCCCTCTGGGTCAATACATCAGCATAAATGACATGATGAAGATGAATTCATCTTTCATCCAAGAAATTGTGGCTGCTGCACAGATACCTGGAGGAAAATAATGTGTGGAACGATGGAGGTGGACCAGTCAACCAACATAAGTCATAGCAGATGGTGATCTTTATGCACCATTTAGCACTCCAAGGATCAAGAGCCTTGCATGGCTTCCAGTTAGTTATATTTCTATCCCATCCTTCTTCTGAGGAGCTCAGGGTGGCACACAAGGTTTTCCTCCTTCCCCATTTTATCCTCACAACAACCTTATTGGATAGGTTAGGTTAGGTTAGGTTAGGCTAGGCTGAGAGAGGATGACTGACCCAGGCTCTCCCAGTGAGCTTTACGGCTGAGTGGGAATTTGCCCCAGTGTTCCTGGTTCATCCTCCAACAATCAAACCAGCACAGTGTTCTGGGTGCCAGGAAGGGAGACTCACAAAAAGATCTCTAGAGAAATGTTGCTGTTGCCACTCTCCCACTATGAGGTAAGTTAGAGGGAAGGGTTTAGGGCAGTGATTCCCAAACTGGGAGGCACGGCTCCCAGGGGAGCTGTGGAAACCAGCCAGGGTAGCTGCAGAGTGCCACGGAATCCTCTTGGAAAACAGTGCAATGCCAATTGGCAGGCAACAACATAATGTAATGGGGAGCGGTCCATGGTCGCCAATGGTCAAGGGAGCTGCAGGTGGAAAAAGTTTGGAAAACACTGGTTTAGGGGTTCATTGAGAGAATAGGATTTCCAAATTCAGAACTGAGGTGGATAGAATATAGTGCACGCTGCTGCCACCGATCTTACCCTGTGGACCAGTGTGTGCTTGTGGAGAGCCACCACACAAATGTAAGCAGCCACCCAGAACGTACAGTGCCAATGTGGAGGTTTTCAGCATCACAATGGTAATTAGAAAATTGTGGTGTTCCCAGTAGCAATGTATGGTTGCGAGAGTTGGACCATAAGGAAGGCTGAGCGCCGAAGAATAGATGCTTTTGAACTGTGGTGCTGGAGAAGACTCCTGAGAGTCCCTTGGAGTCCCTGCTAGGAGATCAAATCAGTCAATCCTAAATGAAATCAACCCTGACTGTTCCCTGGAAGGACAGGTACTGAGGCTGAAACTCAAATATTTTGGCCACCTAATGCGAAGAGAGGACACTCTGGAGAAGACTCTGATGCTGGGAAAAATTGAAGGCAAAAGGAGAAGGGGAAGGCAAAGGATGAGATGGTTAGACAGCATCACCGATGCAACGAACATGAAAATGAGCGAACTCAGGAAGATAGTGGAGGACAGGAAGTCCTGGTGGGATATGGTTCATGGGATCATGAAGGGTCAGACACGACTTAACTGAACAACAAATGATCAGTGGAGAGCCACCACTGAACTGAGGCTCTAACATCAATGAATGGGTAGTTTCTGATCTGTGCCATTTTTTATATCAGTCAGAAGCTACATGAGACAATACGAGACCAGCCAAATTCCACCCAACCCTAACAACATGTCTAGATGGAGAGCTTGTGCTCTCTATGATAATTGTGCAAACGAGATGATGGTGTCCATGCTGTATCCCATGATCTGCTGCCCACTGTTCCTCTATATACCACTTCATTTCTTCCATAACTTCCATCGTCTTTTACGTCAAGTCTTTTGTTTTCTTACTTCATTTTCTTACATGTTCCCCACCCCTCAGCCTCCAATAGCATGGCCTTATATATTTTACAATCGAATTTGCATCAGTTGCACATCCATGCACCAAACAGACAGCTTGCTAATTTCATGTGCCCATTATTATGAACATTACATAAGCTAGTCCTAATTATCTGACAGATGTGGAACAGGGCCGCTTTGTGATCCCACTCCACAGCTTCCCTGTTGTGTACTAACTCTTTAAAAGCCATGCGCAAATGTCCTCAAGATGAGACAGGTCATGCAAGAGAGCTAGATGTACAGTTTCGGTGCTGTGCTTGTTGTTTTTCCAAGTCTAAGCTTTTTTTTTTTAATGCCAGGGGCCTTTCGCTTTGAAAAGCAGCAAGTGCTTTTTCCTTTCGCTTTGAAAAGCAGCAAGTGCTGGTGGGATGTACCTCAGTTCTCTGACACTCCAGAGAGAACAGAAAAAAATGGTCCAAATACATTGTCTGAAGAAAGCATTTCTTAAAAGCTCAAGCTTAGCTGAACTGTCCCATGGTTACCATTACAAGGATGATTAAAGTACGATGCATACCTAATGGGATATCATGCCAAATACAGCAGCTGGTTTCATGCACTTTTTAAGATATAAATACTCAGAGCAGCACACTGTGGCATGCACATCTACACAAATGTGATTATTTTAATGTTACCTTTGTTCCCACTGCTGCTTTGAGTGAGAGAACTTTATTCACGCCACGATTTGGATGCACAGTGAGACTAGCAATTTTGAAAAGAGACATGTGGTTTGTACTGGGAGAGCACTCTGATCACGGGCAGATTGTCTTGGAAAGTTGTTGCCAACGTGAAGCTCAATAGAAAAACACTTCTCCTGGATTTCAGTAGGCATTGGATATGCCCCTCGGTGGGTTATTGTATTCTAGGCTGTATTGTATTTAAACAGTTCCTTTAAATAATGTTGCCAAAGTTTGCTGGGTTCAGAATATGAATTTATTCAGCTTGTGAATGGAGCAGCATTTCCCCTGGAAGTTCTTCTCCAGGAAAAGAGGTGCATGTTTGTTTGTTTTTTATTCTGAATATTCATCAAGAAAGTTTGTAATTACTGAGCTAATTCTGAATTTTGCTGAGGGAGGTGACCATGACTAGCATTCCTGATCACAAGGAGAAAGAGTGCTCAAGTACCTTACTTGCAAACGCAGGCAAACCCTGTTTGTGGGGGGGGGGGTCAGGACTTTGGAAGCAAGTTGGCACAAGAAAGTTGCCCACTCTCAGGGCCCCATCACAGCACCTGCACGATTAGAATGATGTAACAGGACTCTAGTATAGAAGATGCACTCACTTTATGATGATTTGAGTACTGTATTCTCAGGACACATTTGATCATTACCGATTGTCAACATGTGCAGTTTGCATGGTGAGGCTCTCATATTCCCCCTCAGGTACCCTCAATTGATTCAAATGTGTGAATTCTTATTCTCATGCCATTTGTAATACTTAAGGCACAATCCTACCCAGCCGCTGGCCGGCATTGGATGACGACACTGACTCAGGACCATTGCAAAAGCTGCCGTAAGGCAGTTGTGGCAGCCCCTGCAGGCCGGATTCAAATGGCATGCAGCGCAGGTAAGCAGCAGCTGGGCCACATGGCGCAGGGGTGAGAAGCGGGCGTTTGGGGGCAGGGGGATGGTGGGGAGGTGGGCAGATTGGGCCCAGGAGGAGATGGGATCGGTGGCAGCAGCGTGCGCCATATCCTATCCACCTCTCAGGCCCATTTCTCCCATCACAGGTCTCCCAGACGTATGCCAGGTAAATAGCTGGTGTGGATCTGAGGAGACTCTTTTGAGAGGCTGGGGTAAGGGAACAAACATTCCATTCTCCCATGGTGACTTCCAGCCCTCCTCTTTGCACCCTGGATGCAGCATTGGCTGCACCAGCCTCACTGCATCACAGGGCGTAAAGTTAGGCAGGATTGGGATGCCCATGTGTCCACACTTGTTCAGTGACACATTTTAGGTGGTTATATTTACAGTAACATTTCTTATAAATGGTGCTAGACCTAGCAAGCAGAGAGGGGGGGGGGAGTTGCAAACAGCCCAACCTTACTAGTGTTCTGCCAGTGGAGACTGCCTTACGGCAGTTGTAAAAACTACTCCGGCAGCGCATGAAGCTGCACACTGCCAGAGTGCTGACTGGGAGGCCACAGAAACTCATCATGCTCCAGAGGACAATGGAGCACCCAACAACAGTGCCAGCAGCGGAGGTGGGATGGGGTGGGGTGAGAACAGGAGGTGGGAGGGATGGCACCCATTGTGGGCAACTTGCACCAGATGCTATCCCCTCCCTCACCTCCCGACATGCTCCCTTTGTCCCTTCATTTCAGAACATGGCAGAGCTCTCTAACAAGCTGACTATTCACTATAAAATATAGCCTTAGAGTAGAGCATAGGCTTAGAACACAGATGCTAGAGGAACACAAGAGCAGAACAACATTCTATGCCAATGGGCCATCTTCAAGAAATTGGAATACAGGGAGAAGGGCCAATGGCCAAGGTAACTCAATTTGCTGAGACAATCTCTTTGGTGAGCTGAAACACAGTGGTGGAAAGGGAACTATTTTCAAGGCCAAGTTATAGCAGTAGTAGTCCAAGTCTAACTAACATCAGTTAATAACACCCAAGCATAACGAGCATAACTAACAATACTCGAGCATAACAAGCTAGATAAATTCATACTCTGAACCCAGCAATCACAAACTTTGGCAACATTACTTAAAGAAACTATGTAAGCCTAGAATACAATAACCCACTGAGGGGCATATCCAATGCCGACTGAAATCCAGGAGAAGTGTTTTTCTGTTGAGCTTCATGTTCAAAGAAAATCTGCCCAAGATCAGAGTGCTCTCCCAGCACAAACCCCACGTCTCTTTCAAAATTGTCAGTCCTACTGTGAATCCAATATTGTGGCATAAATAAAGTTCTCACTTTCTTCCCTTCAGATCTTAATGCACTTCAAAGTTCTTATGGGTGAAGACTCTCTTGACAGTACACTTTTGGGAATTACTACTGTAATTTTAATAGATTAACCTGCAGGGAACCACGCACATGTATTCTACCTGTACGCAACACTTCCTCTGCAGCTTATATCACCTTGGGAGGGTGGAGGGAGTGCAACATGTACTGAGCAACATCCACACAACCACACACACACCACAAATGCTTTAGGTTAATAAAAAGATGTCAAGAGACCCAATCACGAAACGCTCACATCACATGTAGTTGGCCCTTCACCCTGGCAGTTCCTATTAAAGGATTCCAGGACGAGGATAGACCTCTTCTTGAAACAATAGAAAATCAATCAATGCCAAATAACGTAGGTATAAAAAGGTAAAGGTGACCCCTGACAATGAAGTCTAGTCGTGTCCGACTCTAGGGTGTGGTGCTCATCCCCATTTCAAAGCCGAAGAGCCAGCGTTGTCCGAAGACGCCTCCGTGATCATGTGGCCGGCATGACTCTCCTTGCCGCAGTGCATAGTATGCAGCTGGAACACGGAGCGCTGTTTACCTTCCCGCAAGTGGTACCTATTTATCTACTCGCATTAACATGCTTTGGAACTGCTAGGTTGTCAGGAGCTGGCCAAGCAACGAGAGCTCACCCCGTCGCGGATTCGAACTGCCAACCTTTCGATCGACAGCTCATGGTTCAGTGGTTTAACCCACTGCGCCACCCGCTGGCCATAACGTAGGTATACGAAGCAACTATCATCAGAGAAGCATTTCTCAATTATATTGTGTGTGTCCCCCAATATTTGCTGGGAATGTTGGCCCATGAAGTGACACTGTCCCATACCAGACATTCAGGAATACCAGGACTAAGGTTGAATATGAGGAATGTGTTGGATGTCCACCTCAATCCCAGGCCACAAGTTACACATAAAAAGGTCTAAGTAATGCTGGATCAGGGTAAGTACTAACCATTGCCTGGTATCTCTCATTATGTTCATAATGTGTGAATTAAGCCATGAAATTAGCTATGGTTTTACGGCTCTTCAAATGCTTCATTCTATGTCCACGTATAATACTTCACAAAGAATCTCGCTCCTTCGTAGAAGGTTAAGGATCATCAGAATAATATATGTAATGAAATTAAGCAGCATAAAATAGCTGAGAGGAAGGGAAAAAAAAACACACTTTCAGCACAAATTGAAAATGCTACCAAGCTGCAATCAAAATTAAGAGGTATCTAATCTGTTTACAGGTGCTCTTGGGATGTTAGTTTAACAGGAAATAAGCAATACAATAATTGCTGTTGTATTAAAAAAAAAAAAGAGCATTATGACTGAAGGTATAATGTATTAAGCCATCATGCATCAGTTACCGCACCTTACATCTCATAATCAAAAATGAAATTACCAGGAAACAAGATATTTGAAAGCTATTATTAACCATTTACTTTTAAAAGACCAGCTGTTAGATTTTTTTTTTCTGGAGAACTACACAACTTGATGTGTGATTCTTGGGCCACTGAAGTTATCACAGGTGGTTGGTTGGTTGTACAGAGACCTCTAGCACCTGATATTTTAGGCAAAATTTCAGCAGTGAATTGCAGCTTCGGGGCAAATGGCTGCTGTGGGGAAAGGCTGGTTTTCATTGCAAAAATGGCACAGGAACAAAATGTTAATAGTTTTCTCTACATATGCCATGACACCCCTCCAGATTCCCTCTCCCCCTACACCTACTATGCAGCAGCGTCACTGCAGGGGGGGGTGGAGCTCCAAGTTCCATCAGGCTCTGCCCCTCCGTTACACGACGGGAGATAGCGGCTCCGCCCCCTCACCTTTGGAGCCATTCCGGCCGACGAAAGCACTTGCTTTCGTCGGCCGGAATGGCTCCAAAGGCGAGGGGATGGGGCCTCTTTCTCCCGTCGTGTAACAGGGGGTCAGAGCCCGACGGAACTTGGAGCTCTGCCCCCCCTGCAGTGACACTGCTGCTACTATGTCTTTTCTACTTTGATTCTCAGCCACATGCTCCTCTCATGTTTGCAGTAGAGCAGGAAGTGACACCAGAGCTTTCAGCTCTTTCTTATCAGAGAAGCTTCTTAGCATGCATGCTGACCATCTATTCCTCCAAGCTACAGAATATTTCCCAGATTAAATTTATGATGGACAAGAGAGGCACAGAGTAGAATGGGAATGAAATCTGCAGCCAACTCAAATGCCCTAAGAAAATAGGGCTACTGTAAGGTGATGATTTACCCATGACATGATAGATAACAAAATTGGGGCATTTTACCAGAAACACTAAGACTGTAGCAGGTATGGAATGAGATGTTGCTCAACATAAATTTTCTCAAGCGTCTCCATGCTGATAAGCTTTGGGCTGCATGCCTACACAATACACATGCATTCACCCATTGTGAACTTTTGGTTACCATCCATTCTTCCAGCTCTAGAGTGTTAATGGATTACAAGTCAGTCATGAAAATGTGACCATGAAGCCTATTCTATAGGAGTGCATCTGGCCACTATCTTTCTAGCTTCTTGGTTCAGGGCAAAATCAGAAGCATTCCAGGAAAAAATACCAGATGCCTTTTGAAGGTCACTCTGCATTGACACATGCAAAGTCAATGTCCAGGCTACCAGACCTTATAATATACCTCAAGTGCAAAATGGACAGGCAGAAATCCAGCATGTAGTTTTTCCCACTTCTGGAGACTCTTCTGACCCTGTTCCGAGCTATGCCATGGATGCTCCCTAACCATATTTTTGTAGAATCAGTCATTTGACCTTGAGTCCTTTCAATATTAGAACAGTGAGGGAGGAAATTACTTGAGCCATTTTTTTCCTATGTGACAGCCCAATCCAGGATTGGGTCCGCGCGCGCACACACACGGGTTTACAGCAGTGGATCAGAGTTGTAAAATGTAAAATTCTGCTGTTATAAAATGGTTTGTGGCAGCACATGCAGCGCACCGCCAGCAACCGTTTTGTGCATACTGCCACAGCTGGCAGCAACTCAGGAGGCCTGCTGCTGGACCAGCGAAGGTAGTTGTCATGGTGGCGGGGGCAGGAGGGGGAGAAATGATGGTAGTCCCAGGCGGGGCAGAGGCCAGGGAGGGGGGCAAGCTGGGGGCAGTATCGGCAGCACTCGGATGCGCCGATATCCTATCCTCATCCATCTCCCTTACCGCCACCATTACATGCCTTGGACTTTTGCCTGCTAAACAGCAGGTGTAGATCAGAGAAGTCTCATGGTGGTGGAGGAGGGTTTTCCCAGGTAAGTGAACAAAAGTTCATTTACCCTGAAGAGACCTTTCAAACTGCCCCCTCCTGTGAATGCAGCATGTGCTCAGTTGGTGTGGCTGCATTGGCGAGGGGGCGAGGGTTAATCAGTAGGCTACCCATTTAGTAAACACATGGCACAGTACTGACTGGGCACTTGGCGAAAGTCTCTCAGAAACCAAGAAGAGTGTTTCAATTCTGCATTCCTTTACAGTATGGCTATCTTCTAAATCTTTCCCACTGGAATATTAGTGGAAATGGAATCATAACTTTCACCCAACAAAAGATAAAATCCCAATTATAATTCACAATGCCTTCAAATAATTCCATTATGTCCATTAGCTGAACAGCTAATGAAACTGAGAGTGGAATAATAGTTGGTGTAAGTGGTTTTTCCAGCAAATATAACTGGTGTGGTTTTTTTCAGACTTCCTTTCCAAAAGCCTGTAATTACAGAACGTCAATAGATGAGATTGTGGAATTTGCCTTGCTCTTGTACTAAATTGTCATTTTCATGTTGAGATAACGTATTTTTCTTTTCCTCAGCATATTATTCTCTGTGAGAAGCACCTGTGTGTAAAGGGTGACTAGCTCTAGGGTTACCAGATTCACAGCCAGAGAACAGCCCCTTGAAATCTCCTGCTGCACTGAGAGGAAATGGCAGCTCTTGTCCATTTCTTCCCTAGTCATGAGTTTCACTTCCTTCCCCATGCTTTAAAGCCGATATACACTGTGTGGCAGGGAAGGAGAGGTAAACTCCTGTCTTGACCACCCGACCCTGAGAGGTAGTGGTGGAGGAAGGGGAGGAGGGCTGTTGCTAGCACCATACAAGCACATGGTTGCTGAGTGGGCAGGGACCCCTGCAAGTGTAGCCTGTACTCTGAACCATTATGTTTTGGGTTTTTTTGCCAACATTCAAGACAGAAAAATAGACACACTACTGTAATATAGTCAGTGGCGTCGCTGCGCCCGGTGCGGGTTGGTGCTGCACCCCCCGGCCCACCGGCCCCCCCGGCGCCCAGGTGCCCCCCATATGTTTTTTTTGCTTTTTATTGTTTTAGGGGTATATGTATGCTTTTCCCCCACTTATCTTGAATATTGGACTCTTCCAGCGACGATTCTCTTCCTGCGCCGGGCACATTCTTCTCCCTGCGCCCAGCGCGAACTCCGTAAAGCACCCAGTAGCGCTTTCCAGAGTTTGCGCATGCACAGAATGACGAAGTTTCCAGTCGACGTTCTGCGCCTGCGCAAACTCTGGAAAGCGCTGCCGGGGGCTTTACGGAGTTTGCGCCCAGGTGCAGGGAGAAGATGCGCCCGGGTGCAGGAAGGAGATCGTCACTGGAAGCGTCCAATATTCAAGATAAGTGGGGTAAAAGCATACATATACAAAAAAACCTCCCCGTTAACACTTAAAAATGCCCAAAAACAATTTAAAAAGCCAAAAACTGCGAAAAAAACCTGAAACCTAGGGAGCCCCGCCCCACCCCCTGAGCCCTACGCCCTGGGGCCCCCCGCCCCCCTGCCCCCTATCAGGCGACGCTTCTGAATGTAGTCAAATATGCACCTAGGCTGCCTCTCTCTCTAACTACCCTATCCTATAAGCCTTCTCTCCCCCCCCCCCCCCGCTTCTCTTCCTTATACATGTGCTAATACAGGGGTGGCCAACCTTTCAACATGAATACTGCTGGCCCTTTAATGGCTGTATAGGTGAGGGCATTTCAGCAGGTGCAGCTGCTTTAGCAGCACCAACAGTAACTGCAGCTGCCAAGATTCTGTCTTCTACATAACTCTTAAGAATGCAGAGGCCCTCATGGTGGAAGGTTGGCCACCCCTGAACATAATGGGGCTTGCTTCTGGGTAGACATGCCTAGGATTGTGCTCTAAGGGTTAACAAGCTACACCTCCCTACATTCCTTCTCCTAAAGGTCTAGCACTCTGTCCTGGTTGGAGATCTGGTAAGCCTACACATAGCTAAAGGCACCAGGCCAATATTTAACAATATCCCTGTTTTGTCATGTTCGGCTGCAGTGAAAAGGATGAAACCATCAAACAGCTAGGTCAGCATGGGAACATTGGATTGCCCAATGGCCTTGACAATACAATCTGTGTTTGTTTGTTTAAAACATTTATATACAGTCTTTCCTATATTCAAGGTAGTGTACAATTAAAAAATAAATATATAACCATAAAAACATATAAATAAGGCAAACAACTGCATGCTGCGGTGGGAGAGGCATCCTGAAGGGAAATGGGAAATATATTATTATTTTTTAAATGATTACTTCCATGTAATCCCTCAGGCCACCTATGGGTCTCCTCAGACATACACCACCTATTTTGGTGGCATATGTCCAAGGAGGGGAAAGGGGTGGAGAGGTTTTTGAAAGAGGGAATAAGATCTGGTGTGCATGACTGCCACCCACTGGCGTCACTACAGGGGGCGGGCGGAGCTGTAAGTTCTGCTGAAATTGGAGCCTCCCTTACACGGAGCAACGAAGCAGCCCCGCCCCCTCACCTTCAGAGCCTTTCAGGGAAGCGAAAGCAACGCGCAGGAGATTCCCTGCGCGTTGCTTTTGCTTCCCTGAAACGCTCCGAAGGTGAGGGGGCGGGGCTGCTTCGTTGCTCCGTGTAAGGGAGGCTCCAATTTCAGCAGAACTTATAGCTCCGCCCCCCCTGTAGTGACGCCAGTGCTGCCACCAGATCCACCCCTCCCTCCCTGCCCCCTATTTCCTCCCCAAAGTGCCCCGTTCCTCCCACTCACAGTCTGCCCCCTGCATCAGCCAACCTGCATCAGAGCAGATTACTGGCTGCAGAAGTGGGCAGCCAATGCTGCTGCCCCTTTGTCGGGGTGGCTCAAAAATGGCCACCACCAGCACACCCCATGCATCAGCAGTAGCTGTCCCACTGCCGTAAATTGCATGATAGGATTGGGCTGTACGTTTTTGTCCTACAAAGGCCCATGGAGCAGCTCACAACCCTAACCATTACATAATTACAATTTTAAAACTTTTAAAAAGGTTAAAGAGTCAACAACTGGAATGATATTATAGTCAAAGAGCCAGCATCACCCTCAAAGGTCATCAAAAAGTGCAAGAACTTTACCAGCAGGGACATAACTGGCGAGCCTCTAAGGAAGGAGTTCCACCGCTCAGGTGCCCCTATTAAAATGGCCCTTCTCTTGGCCACCATCTGTTCGGTCCATTTGGGTTGCATGGGAGGAGTGAATGATTCAGTAGACAGAGGATACATTGCAAAGTGAAGAGACAACTTTCCTTCTACTAATCTAGGGTATAATGTCAGATAAGTGACAGAAGAAGCAAGGCAGGCAGGCAGGCACACCACTGTCTCAGGGACTGGGTAAGTAAAGGGAAAGGGGGAGGGAAATAGGTCCAGTGCCATTCTACTTTGAATTGGCTTACCAAATCGCCGCCGGGACGGGAGCAGTCTACCCTTAAGGGGGAGGGGCGTGGGGGGCCCAGAACATGTCACGTTCTGGCCCCCCCACACCCCGCCCCCTTAAGGGTAGACTGCTCCCATCCCGGCGGCGATCTGGTAAGCCAACCTTTGAACCTCTAAAGCTCTTCTCCAAACTTGAAGTAAGCAAAGTTTACAGGCATCTCTATCTCTGTCTGCTACCAATACTTGTCATTGGTAGGCTTACCAGATCCCCAACCGGGACAGAGTGCTAGACCTTTAGGAGAAGGAATGTGGGCAGGTGTAGTTTAAGTCCTAGAGCACAATCCTAGGCATTTCTACTCAGAAGCAAGCCTTATTGTGTTCAATGGGGCTTGCTTCTGAGTAGACACGCCTAGGATTGTGCTCTAGGTTTAACAAACTAAACCTGCCCACATTCCTTCTCCTAAAGGTCTAGCACTCTGTCCCGGTTGGAGATCTGGTAAGCCTAGTCATTGGTCAGTGCCAAACAACGAAGTACCGTATTTATCGGTGTACAACACGCACTTTCCCCCCTAAATTTGTGGTCCAAAATAGTAGGGTGCGTGTTGTATGCCGATACTAAAAAATCCCTCCCCCCCCCGGCTGTTTTAAACTTACCGTGTTGTTTTTAACCGCGTTGTTGTCCAAGACGCGAGGCTCCCAGGCGCTGGACGCGACCAGGGAGCCCTGCACAAAGATCGCAGCAACTGCGATCTTTGTGCAGGACTCCTGGTCGCGTCCAGCGCCTCCGCTAAGTTGCTTGTCGCTAGACGCGACTTCAAAGCCCTGAGGAAACATCCGAGTTTCTCCGATGTTTCCGAGGGCTTTGAAGTCGCGTCTAGCGTCAGGCAACTTGGCGCAGGCCTTCACCCTCCGGCCTTCACCTTTCCCGGGCTGCGACTGCGGCGGGAGCAGAATTTGGTGAGTTTTAAAGTGCTTTTTTGGGGTGGGGGGGAGTTGGGAGAGGGACTTGGTGAGTTTAATACATGTTTTTTTACGTGGGAAAAGTGCTTTTTGGGGTGGGGGAGTTGGGAGAGGGATTTGTGTTTTTTTAAAGAGATCCTGGCATTTTTATGCCTTTTGTGCATGTGTCTTATTGCTGTGTGTGTGTTTTTAAAGAGATCCTAGCATTTTTGTGTATTTTTGTGCAATTTATGCAAATTAGCTAATTTTTGTGGCCCAAAAATGCTTAAAAAATTTTTTTCTTGGAACCCAGGACCAAAAGGAAGGTGCATGTTACACGCCAGTGTGTGTTGTACGCCGATACATACAGAAACAGTACAATACTTCTGTATGATCATTTTGGCAGCCTCCTGTCTGTATCTTCCTACCTTGATTGAGCAGCTATTTTGACTTTCTCCTCCTGTATCTTCTCTCTGCTAATGAGATCCCTTCCCCTTCAGATAGTTTTTCCTCCTCTTGACCTTTCACCATTTCTTGGCTCTGCTTGTCATGCTTTTGTGTAATGCCAGCTTCATCCTGACCAGGATCTGTCTTGTTGCTGTCCTCGGCCATCAGCAATGATCCTGCACATATGGGTAGCTTGACCTGATACTGTTAAAAAGAACCTGAACCTGAAGTAGGATGTATGCCCCAGTCAAATATCAAGGCAACTCTAATGGACCTATGGGTACTGGAGGGAACCTTGTGATGTCCTGCCTGATTGGAATGTCTAATCAAATCACTTTCCACCCAGGGATGGAATGTACAGGGCTTGAGGGTGGCCAATCAGAGAAATGCATTTGAAGCTCTGAATGGGAGGGGGAAGAGCAGGGGGGAAGAGCAATTAAACCAAATCTGAGAGAGCTGGTGGTGGTGGAGGTGAAGAGAGTTACAGCCAAATCCTATCAAAATCCACCACTGCTGATGTAGCAGTGCCACTAGAGTGCATGCTGCATCCTGCGCGGGGGGTCATGGGGGTCTCCTCCAGGTAAGGGAACATTTGTTCCCTTGCCCTGGGGTAAGCCTTTGCTGCCTCAATGGATTTACCCATCAGCAATTTTGCTGGCACAAGTCCAAGTGAACCCAGGTAGGTGGATTGAGGCTGGGAAGGAGCGTAGGCTATTCATAGAGCTGTTGCCACTGATAAATAATAATAATAATAATAATAATAATAATAAACCAGTATTTATATACCGCCTTTTCTTTGGTCATTGGATTTCTCCTCTGACTTTAATTCAAAGGCAGTTTACATGAGCAGGCTTTGTAAACCCCAAGGGGGGTTTACAATACAGTAAGTCCTCGCTTTCCATCGTTTTGCTACACGTCTTTCATTTTAAAGTTGTTCTTCAAGCTGCAATCACTTCCACATTGTTTTCGCACTAAAAAAAAAAAAAGGGAGCCCAGGCACTCGCTCTGACAACAAGTATTGCTCCAGCCTCTTGTCTCTAACAGGCTGATGAACACAAAAGCCCTACAGCTAAAGCAAGGAAGCTGAAGGCAATTAACCCCTCCAGCTCCAGGAACATTGTGGAAACTATGATATTGATCCTGCAACTTGCAAGTTATGAGCTTGCCACTTGAAAGTTGGTGAGCCTGCCACTTGTCATTGTTGATAAATCTTTGATTTAACCCTGCTGCAATGAGTGGGAAATGTGCACCATGCCCCCCCGATGTCTGTACCCCCCCCCAAAAAAAACAGAGAAAAAGTGTATTATTAGAAATGTTTTGAGTCTTTATTTAGAAGTTTGGTGATGTTTTTGTGACTAGAAATATATGTTATAGGAACCTAACTCTTGTTTACTTATGTTAGCCTATGGTAAAACTGGTTTCGTTATAAGTTGTTTCACTTAAGGTAAAGGTAAAGGTGACCCCTGACAATGAAGTCCAGTCGTGTCCGACTCTAGGGTGTGGTGCTCATCCCCATTTCAAAGCCGAAGAGCAAGCATTGTCCGAAGACGCCTCTGTGGTCATGTGGCCGGCATGACTCTCCTTGCCGCAGTGCGTAGCATGCAGCTGGAACACGGAGCGCTGTTTACCTTCCCGCAAGCGGCACCTATTTATCTACTCGCATTAACATGCTTTGGAACTATTTATCTACTCGCATTAACATGCTTTGGAACATGTTTCACTTAGGTTCCTGGAAACTGCAACTTTATCTACAATTTTAGTGAGGACTTCCTGTACAATAATAATCTTTTGTAAAACCCTTCATTCAAGATGTTTCTTTCACAGTCCCCCCCCCTCTCTCTCTCTGGCGTTCGCCTCACCACGCTTCAGCTGACAGGCAACCTTGACTCTCAGTCAACTGCAGCTGCAGTTCCACTCCCCCACAGAGGCTCTGCAACTTATCAGCTAGGTGTGCCGACAGCTCTCCGACAGACACAGACACTTCAGGCCGTCTTAAACTGCCGTCCTTTAGATCTTCAGGCATATATGAGACAGTCGCTCTACCAACTGAGCCAGAACTCCTACCCCTTCCACCGCCTTCCTGGATATCCGGGGGGGGGGGTATCCACCTCCTTCCTAACCCTGACACACCCTCATCCCCACATGGTGCCTAACCCCATTCTTCCGCCTTCCCAACCCCCTCCTTCCTCCTGCCTCCTGCTTACTCCCTCATTCCTCCTGCCTACATGCCATCATATCGACACCGAGTTTCCCATGGTGGATGCTGTTGCCCGGCTGCCACTGCTCTCCATTTGCGGCACCTGCCACACTGCGCTCTATGGCACATCGGGTTTTGCGAAAGCCATAAAGCACACTGCACTGCCAGAATGTGTGTTTCAGTGACATGGGATTGGGCTCTTAGTTGTTGGAGTTAAGCAGGAGTGGGAGTGGGAGAGTTTTAGTCACAGTCTGTTGGGACTGTGTAGAAACTGGAGTCAGGAAGACTCACAATTGCCAGGCTGGTCTTATAAGTGCAGGCTCCAGTAGGAGTTATTTTGTTAAAGAAAATCACATCCTGTAACACAGTCTATTAAGGTGATAGTGCTATGAGGAGCAGACCGAGATCTTGCCAGATCCGTCCTCCCTGGGCAGTTATAACGCTTAACGAATACTGATCATCTCAGTGTAATAGGAAGCTCTCTGCAACGAGCAAAAGCAAAAGCTCAAAATTCACACTTTGAAATTTGTTTTCTCTGACTCACTCGACCAGTCAGGTTTTAATCTCTTATACCAGAGTAATCTGCATTCAGCGGGAAGCTGGGAAGCTGTAACATTGTGTTAAGTCTAAAGAAACAGTCACCAAATAAGCTGTCTCCCCATTTCTAGGAGATAATAAACTCTGTGTTGTATTCTTTCAAAAGCTAGCCTCCCCTGCAGTGTTCCCTCTAATTTTTTGTGCCGCTGTGCAGACCCCTTCCATGGCTGCACAGCAGCACCTCCAAAGCACTAGTAATGACAACGCCATAATCACCGACTTCCAGAATCCAAGTTCCAAGCTGCGCAGAGCTTGATTTAGCGCTGCGACTGCACAGCTGCACAGATTATCTTAGCAGGAACAATGTCCCTGCATACTTTGGAAGAAAGGTTCCTAACCAAAAACCTAGTCAAACTTCTTCAGCATCCTATAAGCTCACAGAATAGAATCATCAGAGCCACATTCTATATAAAAAGTGTTCCGCAACCACAACACACACATTTTGTGTTCACACATGCATTTGTGAACACACATTTGTGAATTGTGACTCATTTGAAGGTAATCTGTCCAGGGACGTGTGGTTTGGGGGTGGCAGGGGAGGCAGAACCGCCCTGTCATAGTCCATGGAAAATACCTGCTTTTGCTTTTGTGGGTGGAGCACATGTACAATCACATGGGAGCACATGCGACTATTTTCCGTGGATTACAACAGGGCGGTTCTGCCTCCCCTGCCTCCCCCACACCACACATCCCTGAATTTGTCACAAATCCATCTGTGAGTCCCTGGCTAAAGAAATAAGAAACCTTTTCCTGCCTCACTGGGAAAATCTGACTCATCTCTAATTGTAGTGATGCCTACACATACCCCTCCCATAACAATCACTGGCATCTTGCTTATTAGTGTGTCTTATCCTCCATCCAGTTTACTTAATTAATTTCCCATCTGCTTCCACACTTCCTATCTTCAAATTTACTGAGATGCTGGCATCTATCACTGTTTTCTGTTGACATGCATGCCAGTCTTTCTTATCTTTTCTCACAGTTGTTAACCTCCAGTCTTGACTTTGTAGAAAGCTACCACCTATGTGGATCTATCTTCTATCACATTACATTCAACAAATCTCCCAATGGTTATTAGCTGTGATGACCTGCATTTTTAAAACAAAACCTCTGAAAAGCCTCCCTAACACTTTTTCCTGATGTGTGAAGATTCTCATGGCTTGTTATCAGTTGCAGCGAGATCGGAAATATGGGTGAAGAAGCCATGTACTATTTTGTTGAAAGAACAAATAAAATTTATTTATTATCAAAAAGTCTGATGATATTCCTTTAACGCAAAAAAAAAAAAACCTTCAGCGAACCGAAGAAAAAGGAACTCCAGCGAACCAAAGAAAAAGGAAGCGCATAGGATTATCCAGCAGACCAAAGACGTTAAAATAAATTCCCCAGTCTTTTCGCAACGTTTCTCCCCGCTCCAGGGGTTTCCTCAGGCAAGCTGACCATAGTCAAGTAGATGTTCCGATACCTCTTCAGAGTTCAGGCTAGATTTAAACTGGAGGAGCGCTGCAAAAGCGCGGGAAACTGTCAATTGGTTAATTGAAACAGGAAACCAGTTTCCTCCTGTCCGTAGGTAACCTTAGCGACGGTGTAAGTGCTTGTGCTTTCTAAGAACCAGGGTGTCAGTTTCCTCCGCAGCGATCTAACTACTAATGTTATTCTAGGAGCCGAAACTGTCAGTTACCCTGCAGCGTGTCAGGATAATCCTATGCGCTTCCTTTTTCTTCGGTTCGCTGGAGTTTTTTTTTTTTTTGCGTTAAAGGAATATCATCAGACTTTTTGATAATAAATAAATTTTATTTGTTCTTTCAACAAAATAATACATGGCTTCTTCACCCATATTTCCGATCTCGCTGCAACTTTTTCCTGATCTGACACGGTGACAGTGAAAGATGGGCCACCATCTTGAAATATTTGTTCCAGGGTACCTCTGCACGGTTGCTGTACTGTTCTCAGCTGGAAAATGAGAAGCGATTGGTCGTGCTGCCCAACCAACTGGGCACTGATGGTGTTGGGAAGGTGGGCCAGTATAATAGTGAAGAAGGGCAGCATCTTGATGAAGTGGGAGAAAGGTTTGCCACACACTGGCTAAAGTAGCTGTGGGCAAGTTCATAGTAGAAGGAGAAATGGAGGCTTATCCCTACTTGTTGCCTCTACATTTGCTTGCACATCCAAACTGGCCTTCATCAAACTACTGTACATTAAAGTATCAACTGTATAAGGGGCTGGTTCACATATTTTGTCCCCATGGGACTATGCAAACTGAGGATTCGTGGCATGTGGCCCATTATGTTGCTCTTTGCACAATGGGCCACAGCAGACACAGCAGTATTATCTGAACTAGAGCAATCTGTATGTAATTACTGGGCAATTGGGCAATAGCCCTTAAAACCAAAAGCCGCTTTTGCTTGGGAGTCTCTTGACTTATGACTTGACTCAAATCAGGACAAAGGTTGGTAACAGACTATACCCAAAATGACACATTTTAATGAGTCTTTCATTCAGTTATTGCTTTTTGTTCTAATACTTCCCACCTCTCAAAGGCCTCTTAGGTTGTGGTTTTCATTAAGTTCTCCACTAGCTCTGTGAAGATGTTACCGAGAAGCACATTTGTTTGTTATTTTCATTTTCAGCAGGAGGCATGAGCTCCGATAAAAATTCTGATGGGTATTCATTAACATCTTTATTAGTGATATAAACCAACACCACAATTTGATCAGGGTAATTTATAGGTTGGGCAATTGCTGAGAGTTAATTGCAAAGAATGGATTTGTGCTTAATTACATTAGTTTGTTTCTTCTGGATTCTACTCCTGTGTATGGAGCGAGCAAGACTCAATCAAGTTTCTAAGCAGGGACTGCTGCTGGTGCTATAATCATTTATGGTTTCTTCATTAAATGAGATAATGGCCCAAATGTTTGATTCACCTGAAAAAGAGATGGAAGTCAGTTCCCACAGCAACCAGGAGTTGCTTGACATATATTTGTCCATTAGGACTGGCAGTGATATTTACCAGAAGGAGGTAAACTTCCCAATTAGTTACTGGAAAGATGAAAGTGATTTTTCAATCTGAGCAATTGGAAATATATTTTTCTTTTCAAAAATCCTTTCACAAAAGGTTAGATCAATTCCCCAAGGCCATCCTGTCAAGATTAGAAATAAGAGCATAGCCATTTTCTCTCTAATTGCACATCACTAGTAAACTTGACTGTGGCACAGAACTATAAATCCTTGCAAGTATGTGATAAACAATTGATATCATGGATGGGTGAGGAATTTTTAGCCATGACCGAAGGAGTGGCTTGAGGTGGACCAATCAAATTTTTACCTTTCTTTTTTCTTTGAAGTGTAGACCTTCCGCATGTCATCAGCAGCTCTCCTTTATGGCGAGTCTTTTGCTATGCAGCATTTAGTGGGGGGGGGGGAAGAGACTCATTAAATGAAAAAACAAGTCCAGAGCACCATCTATTCAAGATAAACACACCCAGATGTTAGTCATAGTTATCAATTTTGGGTCTGATAATTATGGCAATATGGACCAGGCCATAGGAGGAGACAGAAGAGAAATATGGAGGCTTTGAAGAGCATCTTCTGATTTTAGGACTGAACTGAAATGCTCTACCCCCCTCCCCCAATTTTGCAAGCTCATTTACAGGTGGTGAAATTAGGAAGAGTAAAAGGGCAAGAACTTAATATAAGATTCTCTGTCATCTGGGAAACGGGCAGCTGCTCCTTCCCCCCCCCAACAGACAAGCAGAATGAGGGTGGGGCATTGGCTTCACTCTGATTGGCTTCAGAACAATGCCGGGTCATCATGAAGTGTTGTCCCTGAAGGAGATCAGAGTAGGGGCAATGCAGCCCACTCTTACCCAGCCTGCTGGGAGGGAGGGAATGGTAGCTATTAGATATCAAATAATGACACACCAGGGAAGAATATGAGCCAAGAGAGGCTTGGGAAACTTTCACACACACACACCTCATTTTGAGCCAAATGTTCTGTTGAAAGAACATTTGACTCGGGTTTTGGGTTTTTTTTTTTATTAATAGGAGCTATGAAATGCAGTTGGGCAGCAAAGGTGAAGATAACTGAGACAAATGTCATAGCCCAATCCTTGCCCTAGCCCAATCCTAGCCCAAACTTGCAGCCTAATCCTACCAAAATTCCCCCCATCGATGTAGCCACACCAATGGACCATGCACTGCATCCTGAAGGGCACAGTCCTGGAGATCTCCTTCTGGTAAGGGAACATTTGTTTCCTTGCCCGGGAGTAAGCTGTTGCAGCCCCATTGGGCTTACTCAGACCTGTGCCAGCGATTTAGCTGGCACAAGTCCAAGTGGACCCTAGAAGGTGGATCAAGGCTGGGAAGAGAGATATCATATCGGCGGTGCCTCTGCCGCCAATACTGCCCCCTTCCCAGACTCGATCCGTCCCATTCTCCACCCTATTCCTCCTCCTCCCCACCCTGTTCCACCCATCCCCCTCCTCCCTCGCATCCCCATTCTGACTTACCTGCACTGGGGCTCCTTCCCTCTCCACTGGCACATGGATTTGGCTGCTCACTGCTTGCGGTGGCAGCCCAGCTGCACAGAATGGCCTGTCACCTTTTGCAACAGCTGTAAAGGACCTTACACTGCCAGAACTAGCATTCTGGCAGCACAAGGCCCCAACAGGATTGGGCCATTGGGCAAGTTGTATGAATTCACATCAGTGAGGTCTGATGGCTTTCGAGCTGCTTTTGGTGTCAGCAGACTGGCAAAGAGCAAGTACAAAAGCTACCACTAAGGAGTTACAAATCTTTTAGCATTGCGCCAGTGCTTAGGCAGATATTAGTGGAAGTCACAGCACCATTCATTTGTAGGTGCCGCAAGAAAAATGGTGATTACTAATAGCCCACATAGGTTTGTTAATGATCATGACACACCAACATAATTGCCTCATTTAGTAAGATAAGTCTTCATAGACAAGGAGAAGAATAACATATCATGACTTCAGCAAGGCTGTTGGCTGGGTGCCATCCTCCAAAGTAAGCATGAGAAATGACAACTGTAGTCTAGGGCTCATTCCTGTCTGTACAGGAGTCCCAGCAGCAACGACACTGCCCCAATTCACATAAGAAACAGGAAGAAAGCATCCAAAAGTGCTGCTGAAGACTGCTTTATGTCTCCCAGCACATTCCCTATGTTTTGTCAAGGTCACAGAGTTGCCTACATATACTGTATGAAACCACAGGCAGGGTTAAGCCATAATTACAAAACATGGTTTACATTAATCATAGTTTAGACTTCAAACCATGATTTGTGTTGTAGACAACCAGCCAAACTATGGCTTGTACTCTTTCCCTCATGTTCCACATTCACTTAGAATGTATTTACTTATTTACTGTACAGTACTTGATTTCTGTTTTGCCTTTTTTTACCCAAGGTGGTGAATCCCTGAAGGATACCCCAAATCTTTTGGCATTGCCCAGTGGCTGGCAAAGCTTTGCCACGTGAAATGCACTTTTACAGTTGGCCAGTAGTAGAAAGGGGGTGGTGTAGAGAAACTCAGTGTAGCTCAGTGGTAGAGTACATGCTCAACAATGTCTGCAATACGCAGCCTACTCCTGTTCCCTGCCAGTCCAGAGCATGCAGTGCTGCCGATGGAACATGTGCTGCATGCTATGGTGGGGAGGTAATCAGATGGCCAGTAAGAGGTAAGTAAAAATATTTTTACTTACTTCCCAGTAGGCCTCTTGGTCACCAATAGGTCTCCTTGGTCTCCAGCTATTTTGTTGGGGTAGGCTGAGGAGAGGAAGGGGCCGGGTCCAGGCTGGGAAAGGGGGATAGGGTCAGGCATGCATGACTGCTGCTGAGATCCACCTCTTCCCACCCCAAATCACTTCACAGTTTGGCCCACTCCTTGCCCCGATCCTCCCCAAACCACCCATGAAATGCCCCTCCACCACCATACCTATACTGGCAGAGCACATACACGGATCCTCCAGCTGTTTCTGCCGGCAGCTCCATAGCACGTGATGGCAGTGTAATATTTGCACTGTCACAAGGTGACTTATGGAAGCAGATTGCTAGATCTGCTACCATAAGTGGTCCATTATATCCCAGTCCTCTTTTCCAAAGAAACCCTAAAGCAACTAAAAATCGGGACAAATTGTATCAATACAACAATATTAAAATATCAGTATAACAATTAAAAATAAGTAGGAAATAATTCAACAAATATACCACACTCATATGACCTCACATGGAAATTCCTATGTGAAACCCGTTTCCCATGAAACATGATTTCAATTTTGGAACCCCTTCATCTTTATCACCCATCTTCATGACATCATCCAGGAGTTCATTGATCACAGAAACTGCATTCTGGAATATGCCACAGTAGAAGCTCCCAGAACGAACATGTTACTCAAAGTCCTGTCACAGATGTTGAAGGCCAGCTTGTTCTGGATGAAAAATAAATAATAACAAACCAGTATTTATATACTGCCTTTTTTTGGGTCATCGGATTTCTCCTCCTACTTTAATTCAAAGGCAGTTTACATGGGCAGGCTTTCTAAGCCCCAAGGGGTTTTTACAATACAATAATGTTCTAATTTTCGTAGATTTCACCACGCTTCAGCTGACAGGGCAACCTTGACTTTCATGGAAGTGCTGCAGCTGCAGTTCCACTCCCCCACAAAGGCTCTGCAACTTATTAGCTTGGCGTGCCGGCAGCTCTCCAACAGACACAGACACTTCCGGCCGTCTCAAACTGCCGTCCTTCAGATCTTCAGGCATATATGAGACGGTCACTCAACCAACTGATCCAAACGTCCTGCCCTCTGAGCCAGATGTCCTGTCCGTCTCTTCCACAAGCACCAATAGACATACTCCTGCAAGGTGGGAGCTATCAAGATCCTCCAAGGTCATTCTTTGAATTCTGGTAAGGTCATCTTCTGATGCATGCTGTGTCCTCCAACATCAGATGCCCCACAGCTTTATAAGTGATGCCAGCCAAGCAAGAGCTCCATCATGGACATGTTCCCTGCTACTCTGCAATGTAAACACCAGGTGGCTGTTGATGGCCCCAGTAAATTTCCTGTGAGCAGCAGAATTTCTAACCCAATCCCTACCTCTCCAGGATATTACTTTGACCTTTGAAAGTGTTCTTGACAAGTGATTCATTTTACTCCAAAGGAGAGGGGGGAAGCTGCCTTCTATAATGACATTTATGGTCTGAACAGGCAATGGACTGGGTTGGAAAGAAAATATCACCCTTCAGTGATGACAGTTACTAGCTGAGAGGGCAAGAAGGTGATACTACAGAATTATATTAGCAGTTATAAGCCTTATAAAGGAGGGAACACCTGATTTAGGACCGTTTCCTTTTTAAGACTATAGGAAGGATAGAGAGTGGAAGAAAAGGAGCAAGCTAAAGTCCTCCAGCAGTGAAACTATGCTCTGTTCTATTGTGTGCAGGGAGAGTCTCTCATGGCACCTGATGGTAGGGCACCTGACTCGCCGTCCTCAGGTGATTGTGTCTCAATCCAACTGCCATACACAGAAAAAAGATCTGGTCAGGATAGCAATATTGCACTGCCAAATGGAACACACAACCCTTCCAAAATGCTGCATCCTTCTCCTTAAGATACTGTATACCAGACATGATGACCAGCGGAGATAGAGGTGGTCAAGAAGGAGGGGGAAAGAAAAGAAAACCCCTTCGGACAGTCCAATACTGTATCCTAGGCCTATTGCAGCCTGCCCCGGCGTGGCCTGGGCACACCCCGGTGTAAGTGGCACAGGCCACCATGGGCCTCCTCAGATGCACACTAGCTCTGAAGGTGGCACACAACTGGGGAGGCCGTGTACGGCTGGCCTGGGCTGCAATGGGGCATAGCATAACAGTAGATTTCAGCACTGATATTCCCACCCCCTCCCAGCCCGGGTCGGCCAATGGCCCCCTTCCTCGCTGCCCCTGCCCACCCTCCCCATGTCCCCGCCTGCCCCCTGCACTGACTGGTGCAGCACTCACCTGTGGTGCTGGAGTGGGTCCAGGTAGGTTGCGGAGTGAGCAGTGCTGGCCTCCTTTATGGCACATTTACGACACCCTAGGCGGGCAAAGCTATCGCCTATAATTGCGCGGGATTGCACCGTAAGTGTGCAGCACATTAAGTTTTCCCAAGTCACCAATCCTTCCCCACTGCTCTTCCTTTTGTACCGAAGAGCTGTTTTTGTACTTTTGTGCTTGAATTTTAAAAAGATAACATGCAGCACAGAGTGTTCCTTATGACGCTCACCCAAGAGAGATTCCCCATGAGACCATGCATCTTGCCCTGATGTTCGCATGGGCGACTGGCTTCCATTAGTAGTGCAGCACAACACCAGCACACCTTCAATCAACCCCACTATGATCTCTGTTGAGAGTTTTGGAGGGACGAATCCTTCTCCAACCATGCACTTAGACATGGGCTAAAACTGTACCTCTCTATTGAAGATTTGAAATCCAATACTTTGCAGAGCTCAGTATCACTGGGGTGGAGGCAAAATACCCCCTCATTTTTGTTAGCATCGCTGGTTTACATAGCAAGTTTTGGGAGACTTCTCGTATGAAGATCACTTCAGGGCATGGGGTCATAAAGAAAGGAAATTACAGCAATTCCTCACTTAAAGTTGTTTCATTATGAGTTGTTTTGTTTTAAAGTTGTTGAGAGAGAGAGAAAACAGTTCCCAGCCAGGGCCACTGTCTGTGTGGAGTTTGAACATTCTCCCCATGTCTATGTGGGTTTTCTCCAGCCCAGAAAGCTCACGTTTACTTCAATGTTTTAGATTAGAAGTATTTGGGGTCTTTATTTAGAAGTTATCTTGATGGACAGGAGAAACCTGAGAACCCTGCAAAGACAAGGCAAGATACAAACTACTACATGTGTTCATGCAACCATAGATGACTTTATTATCACTGAACAGGTTCCAAGTTCTGAGTCCTGGTCAGGCCTGGAAATAGGTTTAGAGGTTGGGTCCTGGTGAGTAAAGGGTCAAATTGACTCTGGTATTAAGCCCCTCCTGCCAAGTAAACATTATCTGCATTTACACTGTATTTTGTTGTACACAAAAAGAGTTGGATTATTCTGGGGTTGAATGAGTGTAGCCATGCATGCATGAATGAATCGATATTTAGTACGTTAATTAATCCTGACAAGTCAGGCAAATAAAATGATTGCATCAGGAACAAATGCATACACAGATATCAGTAGTCAGTTTGCACAAAAGGCAGCTAATCCACCACAGTAATTAATGAAATCAGGGTCATCACCCATGCCCAAGCAAACTGGACAGCTGCTTGAAGTCCCATCATCAGTACCAAGTGGCCAATGGACATTCCCAAGGACAAATCTCTTGCCGTACAGACTCTGGCAGTAATGAAAGTGGAAGTTCCCTGTTGCTCATCCCATGCTGCAGGATGATTGGCTCCCAGGTCTTAGCTTCCCAAGCCATATTCTGTGAACATAAGTTCCAGTACCAGAGAAAGGACAAGGCTGAACTCCCCAGGGTCGGTTCATAATTTAACTCAGCAAACCAAGCTATTTTTCTAAAACGTCAGAAAAAAACCTAATTATGCCCAGCTGTGTCACCCAGGTCAATGGCACCTGGTATGAAGGTGCGGAGCACCGCGACCCAGAAGTAGGTTGGCGGTGACATGATGATGTCATGATGTCACTGTGTCACCACCACTTGCATCTATTTTGAGCCAAATGGCGGCAAGGGCGAACGGGAGGACTCATCCGGCATCAAATGGTAGGCTCGAGCAACGAATGCATCAACCCCCCCTCCCGTCACACCAGGTGCAGCCCACACCAGTCGTACTCCCATAGCGATGCTACTGCTTATGCCAGTTACAAAGCAGACTCCAAATTAGATCCTGATGATGTTATGAGGAGTGCAGTGAGATTCATTCCCTCCCTCCCAACCCTCTCTGAATCTGCAATCCTCCCAGTGGCGTCGTTAGCGGTGGGGGCCTTGGGGCGGTGGGCCTCTGGGCGTCGGGATCAGGCCCCAGGCAGCAGGAGGGTGGGGGGTGCAACAGTGGTCGGCAGCAGCGCGGACCGACCCGTTCGCCGGGGCGAGCGAGGAGAGCCGTTGGTATGTTTGGCCCTCCCACCCACCCTGCGCCTCTTAGTGAGCAATAACGGCTGCTGCCGTTATGTCACTTCTGGCATGGGGGTGGTAGTCATTGGAATGCTACTGAACCCTCCCCAAGCTCTATTACCTAACCTACTGCCTGCAATCCTATGCTGGTAGCAGGAAAAGGTGTGTGTTTTTCTCTCTCACTCTTCCTGGGAAAATCTGCGAAATGACAAATTCGCAGCAACAGTGTTTCAGATGCCAGGCCCTGGGAGGGAGAAGGAGGGACAAAGCACCTCCCTCCTTGCCACTTCTAGAGTAGGAGCTACCGGGTCAGCGAGTGAGTAGAATGTTAGGATGGAGGCATTCTGCTCTGTCTTGGCTTTAAATAGTCAACTGGAAGAAGCAACTTTAGAAACAACTTACAGGTATCTGCAAAGAAAAAAAGAAAAGGGGAATCAGAAACCATTTAAAACTGTTTTTTAAAAGGACTAGGTCCACTGGTGTCACTACAGGGGGGGTGGAGCTCTAAGTGCTGCTGAAATCGGAGCCTCCTTTACACAGAGGAACAAAGCGGCCCCGCCCCCTCACCTTCGGAGCCTTTCAGGGAAGCGAAAGCAACGCGCAGGGAGTCTCCTGCGCGTTGCTTTCGCTTCCCTGAAAGGCTCCGAAGGTGAGGGGGCAGGGCCGCTTCGTTCCTCCATGTAAAGGAGGCTCCGATTTCAGCAGCACTTAGAGCTCCGCCCCCCCTGTAGTGACGCCAGTGACCAGGTCAGATGATACTTTAGCACGCACACACACCGAACCACCCTGACTTGATAACCCTCTCATGGTCAAGGAAACCTCCCATCTCACTTCTTGGTTAATGTGAGGGAAAGAGCCAACACACAATCAAGGAAACTATCCCAGATGCAAGGGGAGGGACTGCCCTGTGACACTGGCGTTGCTTGAGGTGGGGTAGAAAGCTAAGTTCTGCAGCTTTCCGCCCCACCGTTACTCTCCGGTATGAGGCACCCCGCCCCTTCGTCATAGGAGAGTCCCTGCGCATTGCTTTCTCTCCGCTGACGGGCTCCTAAGACGAGGGGGCGGGGCGCCTCGTGCAGGAGAGTAACGGTGGGGTGGAAAGCTGCAGAACTTAGCTTTCCGCCCCATCTCGTGCAACGCCAGTGCCCTGTGATGGCTTGCACCTGTCTGCTAAACCCCCTCCTGCAGCCTCACCACCCGCATTACAATCCCTCCCCAACCCGTTTTATCCCTCCCCTGTACTGCCTTACCCTCTCTGGCAGGTGTAGGCAGCTCCAATGACAGACTGGGAGTGTTGCTGTGTGGCCACCGATGGAGCACTGTGTGCTCTGTCGGCAGCCATCTTGCAACAGCAGAACTCATGCTCCACGCTCCAGCTGACAAGCGGAAAGGCGCTCAGGAGCTGAATGCTTTTGCACTTGTCAGCAAGGACTGGCGGGGCATGCTGTGGAGAGTTCGTTGGCTGAAGTGCAGGCCCTGCCCACGCTCCAGCTGACAATCAGAAAGGTGCTCAAGCTTGTGAGCACCTTTCCGATCATCAGCTGGACAAAAAAAAATCCACCACTGCCGATGCCGCCAACGCCGCAACAGGCCTGTTGTCACTTCCCTCTGCCTGGGTCGCCCATCACCCGGGGACAGCCCACACCACTGCACCCCCCTTGGTACGCCACTGCTGCCCTTCTGAGCTGAACGCAAGAGCAGTCATTAGGTGGTGTCGCCCAAGATTGTGTCTAACACCTAGAGTGTCTAATCAACATGAGTCTGCTAAGTCCTCCTCTACTCTATCTTGAGTCTTTTAGGGATATTCCCCATGTCCAGCCCCCCCTTTCTTTGCTAAACAACCAACCTGATGGGCTTTAAAGAATTCTAAAGCTTTCTTCAGACTCATCAAGTTAGTGCTAAACAGTGACTTTTGGCCTTTTCTAATGGATTAACACAACCGCTTATGTATTTTTTTTATATATTTCCAGTTTTATTCCCTCTGCCAACAGTTCAGATGCTGCTTGCAGATACTGAAAAACCAAATTCAGTTTGGGTTTTTTTTATTCACAGGGAAAAGAATTGAACACTGGGAAAACAATCCCGCCCACCCCACCCCCCGCCATCTCTTGCTTCTTCCATCAGTTCAGATTTCCTCCACTACATTCATCCTTTTCTCCAGGGGTTCTGCCTCAGCCATCTGCTTAATT
Organism: Plestiodon gilberti rubricaudatus; assembly: GCA_026170595.1. NCBI lineage: Eukaryota > Metazoa > Chordata > Lepidosauria > Squamata > Scincidae > Plestiodon > Plestiodon gilberti. The sequence goes on along the minus strand of JANXHW010000004.1, from coordinate 65,249,594 downwards.
TCTCCACACTGGCTCCCTTTGGCTTGTCACTTCAACTTCTGAATTAATTTGTGTTAAAACTCTACAGAGGTGCACTCTACCTCAGTCAGATTTGTAAAAGTGTACAGGGGAAAAAAGCATTCACCCAATAAGAGGAATAACCAGGTCTCACTGGTCCTTCAATCCAGCTTTGTATATTGGAAGAGGATGCAAAGGCAGGAAAGGTGAGAATATCTGATGTAAAGTGAAACAGAAATTTGTATTTGTTAACCTGGTCTTAATTGAATAACACAGAGGAGAAAGGAATCTTGAGGATGCTGGAGGAATGGGGACTGCTCTGGGTTGCCAGATAAGGAACAGCACACATAGGCATAGATACACCCCCAGGGGGCGGTCGCCGTGACACCCCATGGGTGTGACGTCACAAGCCCCGCCCCTTTTCAGAGGCAATTCGGCGGCGCGTCAAAAATGCACACACACCTGGTGGGTTTTTGGCTGCTTTGAGGCCATTTGTGTCGCCATGAACAGCCTAAAAGCGGCCGAAAAACCTCTGGGTGTATGTGTGTGTGTATTTTCAATGTGCCGCCGAATTGCCGCCGAATCCGGCGGTAAGTGCAACTCCCCCCCAGCACATGTCAAACCCCCCTGTGCCCGGGGAGCCCACCGCCCCCTAACGACGCCACTGATAGCACATCTGCTTGTTATTTCATTCCTTTCCTTCAACCTGTAATATAACAGCAAACAGATGAGGGCTAAACCAGCATGGTCAATGAATGCTTCCTTTTAGCAACAGCATGCACATATAAATTGTACCAGTAAATGTATGGCTACCCTTACTAGAGGAACTCTTTTTTTCTCATTAGTGTGCAGGTCTTGTGCACACAAAAATAGATGAAATGGTAAGGCTATGTAATAAGGAGCAATTAACATTTGGAGTCTGCAAGGGAACTAGTAGGGTTCTCCCAGGATGCTTGTAATTGCTGACCCAATTCCAAAGTGAGCTGAGATCAGACTCCCTATGTCAGGGAAGGAACAAGAGAAGGCAGGTTGAGAGGGGAGTAGCAGCTAATGGTTAGCACTCACTCCTTCCTACACTCCATGTTCCCTTTTTATGGGGTCAGCAGCTGAATGGGGAGAGAAGCTGGTAGTTCTATCCACTGCCATCATCCTAGTCTAAGGATATCTGGCAGAGGGGGTCTGTCTGGGAAGCCCCCCCCCCCGGAAAGTACAGAACTTTGGGGTTCTTATTAAAATCAAATCGCAGTGGAGTACATGAGCAATCAGATGTGACAACCCACTGAATTACATGTGAACATGGACTAGGTATGCCAGGTGTCAAAATACAGTCAGTTTCTTAAAACCCAAATGAAAAAGGAATGAAACAAAAGGGATCCATAGCTCAGTGGTAGAGTGCATGTTTGTCTAAAGAAGGTCCCAGCTTCAGTCCCCAGCATCTCCAATTATATCTCAAATAAATACTGGTGATGACCCACTGTCAGCTAGAGTAGGCAGCTGAGATGGTTGTGCATTGATTCAATATGAAGTGATTTTCATCCATACCTTTTTCAGTTATTTATGGTCCAATCCTATCCCCCACCATTTTACACTATGCAGCTGTGCTGCCAGAGCATGTGGGCGACCAAACAGCCCAGGAGAGGAAAGTAAAAATACTTTACTTACCTTTCTGTAGGCTGCCTGGCCAGCAATGGGTCTCCTCGGACCTATGCCAGCTATTTAGCTGGCGTACGTCTAAGGAGCCTCAGGGGGCGTGTTGAGATGGAAAAATGGAGATGGGATCTTGGTGTGTGCTAGTGCCAGTGAGATCCACCCCCTCCTGCCCCCATGCCACCCCCTGCCTTCCCCACTCCACACCCCAATCCTCTACCAATGAACTACCCCCACTGCCAATGTACCTGCTCTGGCATGGCATGCCAATGTACCTGCTCTGGCATTCACTGGGAGGCACATGGAGCCTCCGGCATTTGTGCTGGGAGCTCCAGATTGTGTGGCAGCACACCTTTCATGCCATTGTAACAGGATTTATGGCAGCAGATTATGAGATCCACTGCCATAGGCCCTGCATTGGATTGGGCCATTAGATTATTATTATTATTATTATTATTATTATTATTATTATTATTATTATTACCACCATGAAGAGGCATTATTTAAGTTTTCTACCTCAGGTACTCAGTGGAAGATCCTGCCCCCAGGTCTCAGATGTCACCTGTGGTTTGTCCCTAAGGGTAGGATCCAGCAGAACGTTTTCCTGCACAGACCCCATGGAAATGAAAGAAGCAGAGGCAATCCATAGTCAGAAAGAAGCATCAGCTGGTCAGACTATCAAGCGTCTGTTTAGCAGGGTCAGGGTGTATCACCTGAGCTATTGTGCATTAGAAGTATTCAAAGGCTTCCTTGTTGCTGTGGGTGATAATATCCCTGTAGTTCTCTCCTTTGACTAGAGCAGGTTAGCAGTACAAAGATCATCTGATTCCCTCGTCTGACATTTCCTAGGTTCTAGGTGCATGACACACTGTACACTTGCTTGACTCCTGGCAGGGACCTGCACAACGTTGCAATGGGATTTATGCAGGATAGAATCTGAGTTAGCTGTGCACTAAATTTCTGCAGAACCCTGAGCTTAACATTCAAAAAATGCACATGCTGATATTAAGTGGTTGTGCAAATATGTCACTGTCTATATCTGTTGTTATGCCAACTCGGTGACAAATACATTTTGCAGTGCTGTTTATCTAATTATATTTAACCAGGATGGCAAATTGATCATTTCCATTGTTTACATTTTGTAAGAGCTCTGCTTGCTTCCTTGCTGAAAGCATAATATTTGCTTTAGGTTCCAATTTGTACACATGATTTAGATGACGTTACTAAGAGTTTGCTACATTAGAGACTTTACCAGCTTATTGAATTTAAAAGAGTATAATGAGAAGCAATTCTTTATAGCATCAGTAACAATGGAAACACTGAGCGCTCAGCCTCTGGTCACCTAAACTTGTTTGCTTCACTAGAAGTGACGCTGATGGCAATACATTTGGCTTTTTCCAAAGTCAGATAAAATAGCGCTGGGCACATCCAATATGCGACCTTGTTTGCAACATGCAAGGACATGCATGAGTCGATTGAGGAATATTTGAATTTATTGTTTTTTACACTTTGATATACAGTGTGTCATTTAGTGAGAACAGATGTTAGAGAGCTTCATACTTTGCAGCCTGACCTCAGGTCAGCTTGCCTCAACGGTCTTGGGTTTGCCTGACTGTCAACCCAATCCTATTCAAAGCCCCATGCTCGGATGCAGCGGCGCTGGGGCAGGCTCTGCTGCATCCAGCGCGGGGTCGAAGATCTTGAGAGAAGGGGACAGTCGTCCCCTTCCCCCGTGTCAAGCCTCAGCAGCCCCTATGGCGTTACTCAGAGGTGTGCCAGCAAAATAGCTGGTGTAGTGAGAAGCCCTGTGTCAGGCTTTCAGACACGGGACGGGTGATAGGATTCCGCGGAGGCCTCCTCCATCGATCCCAACCCCCTCCCTCCCAGACCGGATCCGCCCTCCTCCCTGCCCTCTCCCTGCCCCGGAATGCCTCCTCCCTACCTCCCCTCCACTCAATCCCCCGCCTCATCGCTGGCTGATAGAGAGCTTACCTGCCTCCGGCAGGCATAGCTCCTTCACCATAGGAGGCCTGCTGGCATTGGCCTCTATGCCAGCAGGACAGGCCTTCGTGCTGTCGAAACTTTATGCTTTATGGTATGTTTGTGACAGTGCGGAGCCCAGTCCCACCAGCGGAGGCTGGCATAGGATTGGGCTCTGTGTGTAGGAGTGGACTGTTAATCTGCCAATGAAGTTCCAAGATCCCATACAACAACAACAACAACAACAACAACAACAACAACAACAACAACAACAACAACAACAACAACAACCAGTATTTATATACCACCTTTTATTTGGTTATCTGATTTCTCCTCTGACTTTAATTCAATGGTGGTTTACACATGCAGGCTTTCTAAACCCCAAGGGGTTTTTACAATACAATAATATATTCTAATTTTCATAGAACCCTTCATTCTAGATGGTTTCTTTCACAGTCCAGCCTCTCTCGGGGTATATATGCAGAAATCCACCTCATATATATATGCAGAAATCCACCTGATGCTTATGCTGAATTATTAATGCCAGCAAATACAGGGGGTCTCAAGAAAATGTACACACAGTTCATCGTGTCAAATGTATTATGCTATAATTCACACATATCTGTATGCTATCATGCTATAATTCACACATATACTGCATATGGTGGACTCAGAAGCAGTTGCTTGACCCAGTTATTTAGTTAGTCAATTAATTAACTTTTCAATTAATTAATTAATCCATTAATGAATTACACCAAATGCTCAAAATGTTTCCCATTGGCGTCTATATGCCACTGACATTGGTGACTAAGGGATCCGCAAACATCCACTAACGTGTGTGCTGGGATGGTTCCACACATCTCTTCAGTTGCTTCCCTTAGATGTTTGAGTGTTGCAGGTTTTCTACAAGGAAGTATGTATGAATTAGGGCTCATTAAAATGTGTGTACATTGTTTTGAGACACCCTGGTTTTGTGTTGATTATGCAATCCTTGTAATGTCTGCTGCGTAACTAGAGACTCCAAAAGCACTGCATGTATTCCAGGAAGAGTCAGATTGCACAAATATGGCTGCAACAGTGTTATTTTGAGCAATGCAAGAAACCGAATACACATAAGAGAAAACGTGTCAAAGAATAATGAGACAACTTCCTTGATTTTCACCCTGAAACAACCAACTGTGCCTTGCTGTATGAATGTCCTGATAACAGTTCCTTGAGGGACATGAAGATCCATCTTCAGCTTCCCAAGTATAACTGGCAGGCTGTTGAATATTTACTCTCACAGTCTAAATTGTGGCTTACGGGAATTCTTGCAGTAACAACATATAATTTGATTATTCTCTAGTTGTATGGGCCAGCAGAGTCATTCTTTCAAACAACTTCTATTTGGTAGCCAAATGAGAAGACGCTATTAGTGCTATGCCAAATTATGCTTCAAATTTTGATATGAAAAAAGTCATTTCAAGGAATGAAGAGTTTCTGAAAGCCTCTCCAAATGGCCCTCCTTGCCTTGCCTTTTCTTGTACTAGTTTCTTGTTATTCACAGCCCTTGCTTTTCAGTGCTGTTTAAAGAGAGAAAAAACAGTCTTCTTCCAGAAATCAGTGAAATTGTCATGTACTTGGACAGTCCAATTGTACTATGTATCAGGACTTCACAGGTTCAAATCGCATCACTTTCCAAAGCTCACAGGCAGCCCAAACCTACTTTACCCCCCCCCCCCACAAGCCAATGCAGACATGCCACCAGAGTGCACACTTCATCCTGTGGAAGGGTAGTCCCTGAGATCTCCTGGTATGGGAACATTTATTCCCTTGCCTGGGTGTCCCACTGGGTCTTTTTGGACCTGCACCAGAGATTTAGCTGGCGCAAGTCTGAGTGGACTTAAGGTGAATCAAGACTAGGAAGGGGGATAGGATATTGGTAGTGCCGCTGCCACCGATACCTTCCCCTTCCTAGCTTCGATCCACCCTCCTCCCCTCTCTGGTCTCCCCCCGTTCCTCCCCCCACCCCATCCTGCCCACCCCCTGTCTCCCTCCCCCCAGCCCGACACTGACCAGTGACAGGGGTTGTTGCAAGGCCCCTAGTGCACAGCCATGGCCACTTTCCACTTACGCACGTGCAAGCCCCAATAGGATCCTTAGGCAAGCCAGTCCATCTCAGCTGCAATATTGGGACAATAATATTTAGATTTTAAAAGGTAAAGGTGACCCCTGACAATTAAGTCCAGTCGTGTCCTACTCTAGGGTGTGGTGCTCATCCCCATTTCAAAGCCGAAGAGCCAGCGTTGTCCGAAGACGCCTCCGTGGTCATGTGGCCGGCATGACTCTCCTTGCTGCAGCGCGTAGCATGCAGCTGGAACACGGAGCGCTGTTTACCTTCCCGCAAGCGGTACCTATTTATCTACTTGCATTAACATGCTTTGGAATTGCTAGGTTGGCAGGAGCTGGCCAAGCAACGAGAGCTCACCCCGTTGCAGATTCGAACTGCCGATCTTTCGATCGACAGCTCATGGTTCAGCGGTTACCATACAAATGCTATACTGTATATTCCTCATCATTGTTTATAATGGGAGAGGTACTTCTGAGAAGGATGTAAATAAGTTATATGGTCCTTGCTTTTGTCATTGTATAGTTTGTATTGTCCTTTTTCACCCTCTTCTGTTTTGTTAAGTTCACAAGGACAAAGCATTCGCAGGACTGAGAAAAGGGGGAAAGTTTATCATGCAAGTCCTTTTTCAGTCGGAATGCTAATATATCACTATATTTCCACACTTTATTTTGCAATAATTCAACCAACATGAGTTATGAGTTATTTGATGTTTGGGGGCAAAGGTTTATTTACATGCTCTTGCTGTATAATATAATCTTTCTGATTCAGAGTCTGTGTGATTGGCTTTCTAAAAAACTCTGGAACGGATTGTCCTGTTCGCTTAGTTCACTGAGGGTTGATTCAGATTATATTTTAAAGTCTGAAGCAGCTCCATGTATTAAATGACGTGCACCCTCCAAAATTATTTTTAATAATTCCCAAACTTAGCATATGTAGTTCTTTAAAGTAAAGAACGTAAGAAACAAGCTGGTTTAGTTCATGTAGAAACAAAATCATCCCATAGCTAGGACATTTAATTGAAATGAAATGCCTTAGCTAGAGTTGAACTCAACTCATTGTAGTGTTTTCATCAAAAACTTGTTTCAGTTATGTATAACATGTTTATTATGAGTCACTTTATCAAGTACATAATATCCAAATATAGCTAATTTTACCAATGAATAAAAGGATGCATGAGCAATCAGCACTTTTTGAACAAACGTAATGGAATACTCTGCATTTTTATACTTAAGGATTTACATGGGGTTTCCCCCTCCCAGGACTGACTCTTAAATTGCTCTTCTGTGTTTAAAATCAAAATAAGGATTAAAAGTGACCATGCCATTGAAAAGTTTGGGTTCCTGTTTTAAAAAAAAAATCATCCATAAGCTCGCAGCATTAGATTCAAATAGACTTTGCCTGACCTCACTGCATAGGCTTACCAGATTTTCCCGGTTCTAAACCAGAACACCCCCAACAATTGATTGATTGATTGATTGATTGATTGATTGATTGATTGATTGATCAACATAAATTCTAAAAATCTTTTGGGGGGGGTGCAAAGTGCCCTTTTGCAGCCCAAAGGGCGCCCAATTTTTTATTTATTTATTTTAGTTAGTTTAATTAATTAATTACCCATTTTAAGGAACCCTCTCTATTATACATTAGCTTGGCACAGAATGCATGCTGGTAAACAGCCAGAGTTTGGCTAAATGTAAATAATAAAATAGTAAAATGAAATAAATAAGAAAACAAAAATTTTAAAAGGGAGGAAAATAAAAGAAATGATGGTCATGGTCACCCCCCTCCTTTACGTATAAGGTCACTGCACAGATGGGGGAGAAGGAAAAAAACAACCATTCCTGTCTCATGGTAGTGCAAAAACACACATGCCAGGATTTTTTTTCTCCAAGTCACACTTCCAAAAATCAGCTCCTCCCTCCCCCACCCCACCAAAAGTGCATTTTTCTTTGAAGCAAAACACACAGGACAAATGAAGCTAGCAGGACAAACGGACATCACATCACAAAAATCAGCTTCAGGGACAGCACATCCAAGTAGACCCATTGGAGGTCATGGAGGACCAGCACAGGCTTCACTGCATCCCGTAGGCAGTTGGAGACCATGCAGGGACAGAGAGGTAAAAAATACTTACCTCTCTGTCCCTGCATGGTCTCCAACTGCCCATAGGATGCAGTGAAGCCTGTGCTGGTCATGCTGCTGTGCCTTGCAGGCAGCATTTCGCTAGGGTTGGGCCTGTAGACTGGTAATAACCTCAGTTTATACAAGGGATACGCTTCTCTCCAACGGGATTACAAAGCAACCTTCCTAGCTGATTTGCAAGTACATCCCACCATCAAGGCTGTTGCCAGGCAGCAGAAGCAAAAAAAACCCACTAGTTTTCTCACATCATTAATTTTCCATTGAGTTTTTCTAATTGTGCATGCTTATGAATAGGGGAGACCCAGAAGTGATGTGTTCATGTTTCTGTGTGTGAGAGAGGGGGGGGGGCTGAATCGCCACTGCAGTACTGCCATGACATGCTGCCTCCTCCGCCAGGGCACTGGAGACAAAGAGGTATCCCAATTGACTCCCACCTGGCAGTCGTAACAGCAGTCACACTATATTGCACTTGACTGGGTTGACTAGCCAACCAGGACAAATGTTTCTTTTTTAATAAAGTCATGGTGGAGGTAGGGGACCCTCAGCGTCTCCATGCTGATCCAGGGTAGTAGTTACTAGTGGTTAGCACACACGCTCACTCCCTTCCTGTTCCCCTCTCTCCCCTATTTGGACATACTTCTGAATGGAGAAAAGCCTTGGTAGAATCTATCTGCTGCCACCAGCCCAGGTGATCAGGCCAGATGGGGTGGGAGGTGTCTGGGCAAAAATATCACAAACGTCTTCTCTGTACTAGACTTCTTTCAGGAACAAGCCTGGACAACAAAGAATATGTGACTGGTTTCACATGTAAGTGACTGATTTCAGCTCCCTCCCTGCTTATTTCAGCTCCCTCCCTGCTCTTGCATGAATTCGAAGGACCTGTTGCTTCTAATCCTTGCCCACGTTTTTTATATGAAAATCTAAGCCCCTCAAAATTATGCATGGGAATGAGAAAATGCCTGGATTCCAAGACTCACGGTGGACTTAGTGTCTGTTTTTTCTAGCCTGTTGCAACCAGGCAGTCACATTGCATGACCCACCTGCTTCTGAGACTCCTTCCCTGGTCTGAATTGCCGGCTTAGATGTTCCCATAAAGATGTGCTTTGGCTCCAAACTCAGCAGAGATAAGGCAGTGAGTTTGGAATGGCACTGAAAACACAGCAAAAATAGGAGGTGATGGAGGAGATATAAAGAGCTATAAATCTCACTGAGCTGGGAAATATTTGGGGCACGCAATGAGGACTCTTGTTTCCCCCCACACTGAGCATTCCCTGGCCTAAAGAATAATCCCAAATAACCTAATATACCAAGCAACAAAATAAGGATTAATGGCTAATTGGCATGTACAGAGTAGTGTATATCACTAATTTATAAAGAATAGGACCTCTCTACATTGTTAAAATGCACAGTTTGATAGAGAATTTGAACTAAAAAAAAAAAGACACAATATTCATGGGATTTCCAGCCATGTGATTTCAGCTCTTAAAATTGAAGAAATAAAGATTAATCTTACACTTGTCAGTTGAAATTCCTCTTCCTTGGTTCTACCGCGATGCTGGAGCGGATAAACGGGACGGATTATCCAAAGCTGACAGAGCGCTGAAAAAGTCTTGAAATCTTCCTCGCTTAACGTTTCTTCCCAGACATTTGGGATTTTTTCAAAAGCAAAAGAGAACTCAGCCACAGGCTGAAAGATGTCCATAACCTTGTCTTGAGGACGCTCAGTTAATATAGAGGACAGACGTTAGAAGCACGGGAAACCGCTGATTGTTTACTTGGATGCGGAAGCTGCAATTTCCTCGATGACCGGGAATGACCTCTCCTTCGCGCTCTGCTCTCCCGGTTCACTCCGCTGTTTGAAAGACTTGTGTAGAGAAGGCAACCATATTTTATTAACATAGGATGATTCTTGCTGACGGTTTAAAAGGAGTTTAGGCTGGCTTTGGGAGATTGAAATGGCTTCAAGATTTAAGCGCTGTCTATTTCTTTGTTCATTGAATAAAGACCGGGTTCTTTGAAAGTCAATCTGGTGTCCTGTTGCTTTAACATGCGCAGCTATCGCTGATTTCTCCTCCTGGTCATTTTTGACAGCTCTCAAATGTTATTGCATTCTGGTTTTAATAGGTCTTTTTGTGTTCCCTATGTAGGACCCTTGTCATCCCCCACAATAAATTTCATAAACCCCTGGATTAGTTAACTCTGGTCTCTTATCCTTGGGGTTGCCTAACAATTGTTCAATTTTAGTTGTAGGTAAAAATATCGTTTTCACATCGTACTGCCTAAATACATAAGCAATCTTATCAGTCACCCCACGCAAATAGGGCAAAGACAGCCATTTGCATTCTTTATTTTCTAGTCTTTCTAATTCTATCTCTCTGTTTTTCTTGTTGATTTCCTCTGGAGTGGGAATATGATTAGCTTTTTCCCACTGTTTGTCCCATACTTGATCTATTTGCCTTGTTGTGTATCCATCCATGTGGACCCCCTGGGCGGGGGGCACCCCCTGGAGCAGCAGCACAGGGTGGCAGGACTTCAAGATACGCCTCTGCCATGATGAAGTGGGAGGAACGGCAGATGCCATAGCTGAGACATGTAACAGGGGCTTGGAAGGGCTGAACAAGACCTGCAACGAGCCATCTGCCCCCCCCCTCCAGTCTGCCTTGTGCCTCATTCCTTTTCAAGGGCATGGAGACAAATTAGCCCTATATGCAGCAGGTAGCAGATGAAGAAGCCCGTTTGTGCATTCCTGCCACATTTTCTTTCCCCTTTCCGTTCTGAAATAGTTGCTACTATAGCTTTGTGCTTCCCTCTTTTTCCCCCTCTTCATTTGGTATCTCTAAAAGGTGGATCGCTTAAGATTTTGTGGGTTCTTGCAAATTACTAATACTTCTTCATTTGTGCCCATGGATATAGCAATATGTTTGCTGAGTGGCCACGATCCAGAGTGTTTAAAAAAAAGTGAGAGATGGTTGTTGCCCAAGTTGATGAATATTATTAATATGAATGGATTGTTCCAAAGGTGGAAAAGGGCTACCTTGTAACTGACGGCTTTCAAATTCTTTAATAACCCCATATGGGACTTCAAGGTCTAATTAAAATCCATTACCTGTATGATAACTTTGAGGCAGGATGGGGAGCCTGGATGGGGGCAGATGGCTCTTTGCAAGTCTTGTTCAGCCCCTCCAGGATCTAATAAAAATCCATTACCTGTATGACAGCTTCATAACAACTAAAGTACTTGCTAATATATTCCATTAATGCACCTTGGGGATTGTACTTCTAATAAATAACAAAGGGCCCAATCCTGTGGGCCTGCTGCACTGCCAGAACTCACGTTCTAGTGGCGCAGTGAGCTTTACAGCTTTCGCAAAAGGTGTCACTATTCAACACAGCCAGGCCACCACCACAAGTGGTGAGTGATGGCACACCAGAGCCCCCAGGAAAAGCACCAGTGACGGTAAGTCAGTGAGGGGGCAGGGGGGGAAGATGATGGAGACTGGAGGGGAGGGCCGGGAAGGGGGCAGTATCAGCAGCAGCACCTCCGGATTTCTTATTCCCTTCCTGGCCTTGATCTGACTTCCTGGCTCCACTCAGACTTGCACCAGCATAATTGCTGGTGGTGCAGGTCCAAGTAGTAGACCCATTGCGGAAGTGGAGGCTTACCCCCAAGCAAGGGAACAACTTCTCCCTTACCCAGAGGAGACCTCTGGGACAGCCCCCCCCCACGGGATGCAGCACACGCTCTGGTGACACGACTGCATTAGTGGGGGGGGTTGGATAGGATTGGGCTGAAAATGTATGTCCTTGGGACTACATTATTCAGATAGTTAAAAATGTGTTTCATACCTGTTTCACAATGAATACGGCTTCAAGATATTCTGGAGGAATGAGAGAGGTTTTTTTTTCCAAAGGACGCTTGCACATCAAACCTAGTTGACAAACAGTGCAAACCTGTGCAAGTTTACTCAAAAGTAGGTCCCATTGTGTTCAATGGGACTGAGTTCCAGGTAAATGTGTATCGGATAGCACCCTTCCTTGATAAGGGCCACAGTGTATCCACCATCGTCGCTAGGGGGCGCGTCACCCTGGAGCGGGGGCGTGCGCATCACCCCTGCTCTAGGATGACGCTTACCCCCGGCTCTAAGAGCGACCACCCTGTCCGGCGTTCCGAGGCCTTCTGAGAAGGCCCGATGCATCGACGCGTCATTTATTAGCTTTTTCGCACATGCGCAGACCGTTTCTGAAGGCAAGGGCTGCCCTTTTGCCTTCAGAAACAGTCTGTGCATGCGCGAAAAAGCTAATAAATAACGCATCGACGTATCGGGCCTTCTCAGAAGGCCCCGGACCGCCAGATGGGGCAGACGCTCCGAGGCCTTCTTCTGGCCTCGGAACCTCCGCGCGGACGGGTGTGCACGCATCACCCTTTGCACGCGTCACCCCCGGCCAGCCAGCCCCGCGCGCCATGCTACAGTAACGCGCATGTGTATCGCTCTGATGCTAAGAATGTGATATATATAGGCTTACCATTCGTCCCGGTTTCGCCGGGACAGTCCCGGAAATCGGACCCGATTCCCGGTCGTGTCCCGGGGGACGAATGGGCGCTGCCATCTTTTTTTTTAATTTCAAACTTCCCGGGCAGCATCTTGGGTCACGAAATCTCGCGTGATCCAAGATGTCGGCACCCAAATCTCGTGAGGGCATGATGCCCTCACGAGATTTGGGCGCCGACATCTTGGATCACGCGAGATTTCGTGACCCAAGATGCTGCCCGGGAAGTTTGAAATTTAAAAAAAAGATGGCGGCGCAGCGAGCGGGTGCTTCTCCCGGTCGTCAGCGCCACCGGGAGAAGCACAGTGCTTGCCCGCGTTGCGCGAGCCTGCTGGAGGCTCGCGCTGGCCGGGCAAGCAGGCTGTGCTTCTCCGGTCTCCCAGCGGCTCCATGCGGTGCCGCTGGGAGACCGGAGAAGCACAGCCTGCTTGCCCGGCCAGCGCGAGCCTCTAGCAGGCTCGAACAACGCGGGCAAGCAGGCTGTGCTTCTCTCCGTGCCGCTGGTCTCGCAGCGGCACCGGGAGAAGCACAGCCTGCTTTTTGCCTGTGTTGCGCGAGCTCCAGGGCTCGCGCAATGCAGGCGAGCAGGCTGTGCTTCTCCCGGTGCCGCTGCGAGACCAGCGGCACCGGGAGAAGCACAGCCTGCTTCTTGCCCGTGTTGCGCGAGCCTGCTGGAGGCTCGCGCTGGCCGGGCAAGCAGGCTGTGCTTCTCCGGTCTCCCAGCGGCACCGCATGGAGCCGCTGGGAGACCGGAGAAGCACAGCCTGCTTGCCCGGCCAGCGCGAGCCTCCAGCAGGCTCGCGCAACACGGGCAAGAAGCAGGCTGTGCTTCTCCCGGTGCCGCTGGTCTCGCAGCGGCACCGGGAGAAGCACAGCCTGCTTTTTGCCCGTGTTGCGCGAGCTCCAGGGCTCGCGCAATGCAGGCGAGCAGGCTGTGCTTCTCCCGGTGCCACTGCGAGACCAGCGGCACCGGGAGAAGCACAGCCTGCTTCTTACCTTGTGTTCTCCAGGGCTGCGCAACGCAGGCGAGCAGGCTGTGCTTCTCCCGGTGCCGCTGGTCTCGCAGCGGCACCGGGAGAAGCACAGCCTACTTCTTGCCTTGCTTTGCCTTGCCGCGGCCCCAGCCTGCTTGCCGTGGCCCCAGCAGCAGCAGCAGTAGCGACCACGGACCGGTGACCAGCAGCGACCAGGTAAGCTTATTTTTAAATTATATATTTTTAATAGAAATATTAATTATTTATTTAAAAATTTCGGCCGCGCTTCGCGCGGCATGAGGGGGCGCTTCGCACCCCCTTTACTTTATTAATTAATTATTTTAAATGGATTATTGATTTTAAAAAAATGCGGCCAAGCTTTGCGCGGCATGAGGGGGTGCTTCGCACCCCCTTTCTTTTACATTTTATTCATTAAAAGGGTTTCTTATTTTTGGATTAATGCTTTGTTGCGAGTTTTATTGGCTTTTTTATTGGCTTTTATTGGCTTTTTATTCGTTGTGCTTGAGAATGGCTTTTTCGTTGTGATTCTGAATGGGACTTTGGCCTTCGTTTGGGCTGCTTAGGATTGATTTTCGGTGTGCTTTAGAGTGGCTTTTTCCTTCTGGAGGGGACTTTGGCCTTCGTTTGCCCTGTTTACGATTGCTTTTTGGTTTACGATTGGTTGCGGTTCTTTGACCTTGCTTTTTCGTTGCTTTCACATTAATTAATTAATTAATTAATTTCCTCGGGGGGGTATGGGGGGGGGTGTCCCGGTTTGAAGTTTGAAAAATATGGTAAGCCTAGATATATAAGCTTTGGCAGAGGCAAGATTAGCTGCTTGCAAACAGGAAACAGGACTCCCTTTCATTGGGCCCGGATCTGAGTCCTGTTCAACCGTTATATGAATGTGGGGGGACGGACGGACTGGGATCATATAAACATGATCTCCACACACATTCATTATAAGTTCTCAAAAAGCACCTACACATATATTGTGAATCCCGAGTCTTTCACCTCATGATTATGAACCCTGTGTATTTTAAAAGAATGAGCTATGAACAATACATGCATATACTCTTCCCAAGCTGCATGTATATTTTGCACTCAAGCATTTGAGTTGGATCCAAAGGACTCTAAACAGAAACCGACTAGTGCTGTTTGGCAAATACTAGCACAAGAGGTTGCACAAGATTTCCTGCAATGCTATAATAGATCAGTTCTATCGCAGCTTTCACAATTTTGCTTGTGCAAGAGGTTGCACAACGTTTTGTGCAAGCCAAAGAACATCTTTGGACTTACAGCACAATCCAACTTAACTTTTGTGCCGGAATTCCTCTTTTGGAGGGGATTTGAATCCCTTTTCCGTTCTGGGGCCTCCCGTTCTCGCTGCGCCGCTGGTTAAACCGGCACAAAAGTTAAGTCGGATTGCGCTGTCAGTCTCACATTTTTTCTCAAAACAATCTAAGGCCAAGTGGAAAGCCCTTCCATGGATCTTCTGTACATGATCTTCTGTACATGAAAGGGCAACTTTGGATCCAACCCTCTGTTCCCAAGTACAATGCATTGTTTAGGAAGCCACACTAACAGCACAATCCTATCCAGCTTACATCACCAGTGTAACTAGCAGTGCAGTGAGAACGGGCGGCCCCAGAACGGAAAGGGGATTCAAATCGCCTCCAAAGGGGGATTCAAAGGGGATATAAATCTCCCCTCCCCTCCTAAATTGGATAGGATTGTGCTGTAAATTTCAGTAGATTACACCCTCAGAGCCAAATCCCACATGCTTTAAACTTTTTGTAAATAGCAGCTGCGGGAGGAAGTCAATCCAAATCAAAATTGTGACAGTGGGGGTGGAGAGTTAATGCCTGCACCCCTGCACCATTCCCCCAATCAAGTATATGCAAATGCTTTTCCCATTTGGGAAAACAGCAAATTGAGAGTGCCAATTTCATCAGAAAAATAATGCCAGGGAAATAATGACAACCACCACCACCCTCTCCATACCTTGGTCCTGGTCTGGAGCACCTCTCCCTTGTTGCTGCTATTTTCAAAAAGTTTAAAGTGACCCAAAAGTGTAAAGTGACTCTTTCATCACATCTGGTTTGGCTTCAAGAATCCAATCCAGCTAAAGTTAAAAAGGTAAAGGTGACCCCTGACAATTAAGTCCAGTCGTGTCCGACTCTAGGGTGTGGTGCTCATCCCCATTTCAAAGCCGAAGAGCCAGCGTTGTCCGAAGACGCCTCCGTGGTCATGTGGCCGGCATGACTCTCCTTGCCGGAGCGCGTAGCATGCGGCTGGAACACGGAGCGCTGTTCACCTTCCCGCAAGCGGTACCTATTTATCTACTTGCATTAACATGCTTTGGAACTGCTAGTTTGGCAGGAGCTGGTCAAGCAACGAGAGCTCACCCCGTCGCGGATTCGAACTGCCGACCTTTCGATCGACAGCTCATGGTTCAGCGGTTTAACCCACTGCGCCACCCGCTGGCCCCAGCTAAAGTTAGTCATGACTAAATTCCATTGAAGGCAATGAGTTTTAAATTATCCATGGCTAATTTTTTTCTCATTGGTTGCACTTGGACTGAAGGAATGGGACCTTTGCATATAAACTATAATTGATGAACAAGAGCAGCAAGCCGTCATTGTGGACTTGACATTCCAATTTTTTTAATGAGTGCTATTTCACTCATTAAAAGTCATTTCTGACAACTGATGGAGGTGAGAGAAATGTTAACTCTTGCTTTAAAGCATGGTATTTTACAACCTCCTAAATAAGGTGTCACAAAATTACCCTAAAATATATTGTTGTGCCAGTTAGGAGAAGCGAAAATCATCATTTCCATACAGATGCAGTTTAAAATTTACATATTCAAAAAGAGACTGAGGTGATTTATTATCAGTTTACGCTTTCGTCACCTCGAGCAAGCTGATGTTTTTTTATTTGCATGTAAATAAATGATAAACCAAGACTAAAATGCATTAGAAAAATAAATTAAGATAACGTCATTGTCTTTGGTGAATGTAGATCTCCAACCACCCTAGCCAGAAAGCAAGAATGATGTATATCAGAAATTTTAAAACATGAGTTGCTAATGCCTTCTCACATCTAAGCTCTCAGATATAAAAAAATATTTATGTGTGTGCGATTCCTTTGCGTTGGCCTCACTCAGATGCATACATTAAGAAAAACAATCTCCACGAAGAGGCATTTTGAATTATCAGATAAGCTTCTCATATGTTGTGGCACCCAAGTGACCTGCAAAAAGCTGAGCAACGCTACATAGTACATATGAGTCTGTTTCCTGGCTGTTAAAACAAATACAAATCCAGTAACTCAATACTTAATATGGGACTGAGGTGGAAAGACACTGTCAATGAATTTTCCAGAATAATCAAGGGATGTGGATCAAGTCTCTGACCAAGTATCAAGTCAAGTCCCAAGTCTTTGCCCTCAAGTCCCAAGTCTTTGGTTGCGAGTTGCGAGTTCCTGTCTATTTAATGGGGAAACTGGGTTAAAACCTGAATAAAATTCGACTCGTCGTAAAATACTCGAAGTCTTGAGTCAAGTCTTTCGAGTTTTTTACAATCGCCGAGTCAAGCCCGAGTCAAGTCACTGAAGCGACTTGAGTCCGAGTCAATAGACTCAAGTCTACATCACTGGAATAATCTCAGCCATAGTTCCATTGCTTTGTGTTCCTTGCAATGTTTTCGCAAGGATTTGTATTTCTCTTCTCTTCTTTAAGAATGTTCTCATGAGGGACATAAGTTTGCAGCAAGCTTTGCTTGATTGTTCATTTTATATCCTGTGATCTTTAACTGTATACATAATTTGAACTTAAGATAACTTTGGACCATGTCCACTAAACAGTCATCTGCCAAGTACAAAAGTCCAAACTTTTTGAAGGCAAAACCTGTTTTGTAAATCAGCCATCTATTTTTGAGAAGCCATTCTGGCCCCTTGAGGTTTTCAAAACAAGAATTCCATGTGTGGTCGAATGCATGCTGATCTTTCCTGGATTGGGTCTGTGTGTGCACCTTTCAACCAATCAGAATACAACAACTTGACAGCTGCGGTCGCCTGCCACCCTTCTTCCCATCAAGTGACCAGCACTATCAAAGATGGAAGCACCAATCACCTACTCCCAGTGCTGCACAAAAGACTGACCCATGCAGTAGTATATGTTTACCCCACTGCTCTGCAGAACATTATGACTTTGGGGGACACTTTAAAAACTATGCAGAAATAAATGGGTGGTTTGGAATGAAACAGACAAGCCCTTATTATTTGTACAAATATGAAAGAGTTTGTGGGGGGGAGGTCCCAAACAATTTGATCCTTAAGATTAAAACAGATGTATTGGAGGAAGCTCATTAAAATGCACAGCCAGGTGTTGTATCGTTTCCCCCACCTAATGCTGTTTATTAAACACACGCCATATACACACATTCATCCTGCTCTCAAAAACACAATTACTCTAGCATACACATAGTCACCCTTTCACAAAGTGCCGGTGCCAGGTTTTGGGGAGTTCTGAGGTAAATCTCTGCCCTGGGCCCCTGTTCGTGCTCTCACCTGCTGCTTTATGGTGCATTGGGTGCTACTACTGCTACTGGAACTGAGATTCAGGGGTTGGCCTGGCGAAGTGGGCCCTCTGATGGGCATGGGGCCTCGGGCAGTGCCCAATCAGGCCATTGTCTGATGCACCCCCTGCTCTCTCATTCCCCCCTTCACTCAGCTCCTTTGCTTCATATTTCTCCCCTTCACCCGTCACTCATCTCCGCCAGTGATGACAATGATGACAATAATAGTACTTATTAATAATAATAGTACATAATGTCTTTGAGTATTCAAGGCATTTCACACACATCTTGTTGCAATCCTTATAACACTCTATAAGATCAGTAAGCATTAGTACACCCATATCACAGATGGGGGTTCTTTGCTGCTCTGTATGCAAGCTGCCTGTCTTACCTTTTTCTGCAGGATCCAGACCAACCCTTTTATTCTTGGGTCAAAGAGTCTTCAGAGTGGCAAGAGTCCCCTTTTCTGGAACGTGATGCATTGCTACTCCTCCTCACTGCAAGTACTGTCCGTTTGTGGCGCCTTTGTGGAAACTTCCCCCCTTCAATTTAGCAAGCTGTTTGAAAACAACTATTTTCCTGGACTTCTACATTGTCTGTTGTATCCTTTGAGACGTAACTGTCAGTGTAATGTCAGCTGCGTAATGTCTCCAAGTTGCTGTATGGTGGAAGATGAAAATAGCATATAGGCTCTCATTTACCAAAGTGTCCATTTTAACAATGAAAGACTTGCAAAGCGCAAGTATTTAATCAAAGAGTTTGCAGCAATTCTTATGTTGCTAGGGATGAGGTGGGAGAACATTTGCCCTTCAAAACAGAGGCGGGCAGAGTACTGGATAGAGTGCTGACTATGACCAAGAAGAAGTCTAAATCCCCCTTCAGCCTTGAAGCTCACTGTATGAATCTGGGCCACTCACCCTCCAAGAGGGTTATTGTGAGGATAATACGGTAGAGCAGAACCCTGTACCCAGCTCTGAGCTCCCTGGAAGAAGGGTTGGGTTTAAATGAACTAACAACACACCTGTATCTATTACCGTAATTGCAACAAAATCTCTCCCAAGATGTTAACAGCTGCATTTTTAAATTCATCTCTTGCGATGACAAAAATGCATCAATAAGTTGTGCAGTTAATTGTATGTTCAATTCTTACTTGATCATGTGCTCTCGAAGAACAACTGTCTAATTGCTTCCCCATTAGAATTAGCTGGGGACACAGGTGCTCTTTGTGCATAGAGAACAGGTGTTTTCTGCAACACGGAAGGGAAAAAACCATCCTCATTGAATCTGAAGGTAGCCCAGATTGTTGTTTACATGGACACATTTTCAGTAAATTGTAGTTAAATGCAATATTATGATGGGAAATATTTCTGTTTACAATGCATTGAATACGAAGGAGAGTTCAAATGTATTTTCCTTTAGCGAACCAAGTTTTCAATCTGTAAGACTGTAAATAACCATTGGTACTGTCATCACCCATCCCTTCCTACTGAGAAAATAAAAAGTTCTATTTTTCTATATTAATGTCAGGTCGGGTGTTCCAGGGAGCCCGGAAGTGGGGTGACCAAGGCAAGTTCGCCCTCGCCGGTCACGGCAGGCCAAGCCGCGCTCTCCAGTCCGGCAAGGAAACGGGGGAGCTTACCTCCAGGAAGCGTAGGAGTCTCTATTTGGGGTGGTCTGAGGGCCTGAGTACCTGAAAGAGGCGTTAGCTCCACCTTTTACCTCCTCTCAGGATGGCCAGCTGCAGGTCATGGGCTTCTGGTACCTGCAACAACCAGAGCCTACCTGTCGGCCTTCATCACAGGCCGATGGGTTCTTTTTATATCCCTTGGTTCTTGCCCTTCCTGCCCTTCCTGTTTCCGCCCGTCCAGTCTCCGCTCCCATCCCTCCTTCTACCTGGAAAGTTAGGTCTCCGCCCCCGGTCTCGTCCCCCTGGCTCCTCCCCGTGGCCTGTCATGGTTCTTTGTCTTTTGCAGGGAGGACCTGGTTCTGCAAGGGCGTTCCTCCCCAGTTCTGGCTGCAGCTACATTGCCAGTGGCCCAGGTCTTCCATCAATGGAATGTGAGTTCCATCAGTGGAAGATCCTAGTAGGATTGGGTCATATGCATATTTAGAAAATGAATGCTAATGCTGCATTAAAGGAGCATTGAGCAATGCAGTAACTCTATATTCTACCAGTTAAACAACCACAAAATGTAGTTAATTAGAATTAATTCTGATGCATACTTAATGAAGTCACAGTGTTCAGAGAAACCTTTCTCCTTTCTCAGTTAATTTACAGTCTTTGATGAAAGGCAGATTGCTCATGAGGTGTTAATAAAGTGTTTACTCTAAAGGAAGCGAAAATTACTTCTGGCTTTATGGTGGCTTTAACGGAGTATGGGAGACAAAAGAAAAGTAAGTTTTTATGGACTTTTAATGGAGTTGAGAAATATTACTTTTTTTTATATGTCTATAGTACACCCTGCAATTCCATCCAGATATGTCCAGGGCAAACATGAGAAATGCAGAGTGATTACAGGGCTTTATTACATGGGGTGGATCAAGGGACATATTTCTTAATTTTTTGTTTTGTTTTTATTTGGAAAAACAGGTACATATCTGAATGCAGGTGAGCTTGATTATGGAGTGAATGCAAAAAGATAATGGCAAAGAAAGATACTGAATTTTAACGAAACCTGAAAAGATTAATGCAGAATGCAAAAAGAACGAAGCATAATACAAAAAGAATAAAGATGGTATAATTGGATTATATAATGTCACTAAACTTGTTGCATTTGTTCATATAAAATAGTTCCACTGCATTGCTAGGAAATAAAATATTGAAATAGCTTTTGGTTATAAATAAATAAATTAGCTTACCTTTTCCCCGTGCTGCTGCTGCTCCCCGAGTCCTCGCGCCGGCAAGCTTCCTGCAGCTCCTGCGCCCGGTCTCCCAGCGGCACCGCACGGAGCCGGTGGGAGACCGGGTCGCAGCCTGCTTGCCCGCGGTGCGCAAACCTGCCGAAGGCTCGTGCGGCACGGGCAGCAGGCTGTCGGTTGGCCCGCTCCCTCACTGGCTCCGTGTCGGTGAGAGAGCGGGCGAACGACACCCGCTCGCCGCTGCCGCCATCTTCTTTTTTAAACTTACCCGGGCGCCGGCAGCAGCTTGGATCACGAAATCTCGCATGATCCAAGATGTCGGCGCCCAAATCTCGTGAGGGCATCATGCCCTCACGAGATTTGGGTGCTGACATCTTGGATCACACGAGATTTCATGATCCAAGATGCTGCCGGCGCCCGGGTAAGTTTAAAAAAGAAGAAGATGGCGGCGGCGGCCATCCCTCCGGAAACCGGGCCGGGACAGAACTGGGAATCGTGGCCGATTCCCGGGACTGTCCCGGAAAAACCGGTACGGATGGTAAGCCTAACAAAGAGGGAACTGTACAATTAACTACAGTTATTTGCAGCTTTCAGTGGTTCTGGTCACCTGTGAGGCCGCTGCTCTGAAACTGACCTCAGACATGATGACACACTTGCAAGAGGCTGAGAAAGGGCAATGGCCTCATGCTTCCTAGTCCACATTATTGTGAGGTTTGAAATAGATCTCTTGGATCCTCTCCCCCACCTCTCTCACCACCAGCACAGGGAGCTTGATTGCACATCAGGAGCTTGTGCTTCTCTCTCCTAGGGAAGGTACAAAAGGACTATCTGGGGCATGTGACAATGTAGGTATTCAGGAAAAGTAACACAGTTCTGCTTCCTGCTTCTTTCACATTGGCATAATAATACCAAAGCTGCAGTCCGTGATTCCATAGCTGAGAGGGAATTAAATCTTGGACCCATCCATGGACGCCATGTTGCAGAAGGTGGATGGTGTCATTTTCAAGATGGTGTCATTTTCAAGACAGCTGCAATTTTCTCTTTGCAGTGAACCTTTGTCTTGTAGCATCAGAGGTCAGCATCCTTGGACAGCTGACAAGGAGCCACAGCCTTCATTAGGGTCCACTGCTAATCTTTGAGACTAACTCTGAGCCCATCGCCTTTATCGGGTGGTGACAGAGTAACTCTCTTGACTGGCAAGGGCAGCATCAAGGAGTGTCCAGGTCAGGCACTGGCTGAGAGCCCATGCCCATCACAGGGTTCACCTGTCTGGACTAACCCCCTGAAGTCCCCAGTGGGAGGGGCTGCCACTTGCTGTCACTCACCACCAATAATCTTGAAGAAGGGGAGCAATGCAGGACTTTGCCCTGGGGCCTCCAGCAACCAGGGCAATGTCCTCTCCTCCTGTCAGGGATCTCTCAGGCCAGGGACCACAATAAAGAAGGGCCCATGAAGGACAGTTTGCGGGAGGCCTCCTGAAACCTGGAGGTGCCCAGTTGGTGGCTTGATAATGACCTGTTGTATTAATTTGCTGTATGTTGTTGAGAAAAAGTATGCTATAGCCACTCTGCATCTTAAAACTCTGGATAACTTCTCCAAATAACTCCTCGAACACCTAAAACTAAGTGTGCAATGGGTATTAATTACCCCCCAAAGTTCAAGACAATCTTATCAGGTGGAGAAATGTATGCCTATCAAAGAGGGACATGGAGGCAGGGGAGGTAGAGAGCCTCTCTGGTCTCAACAAGTAAAAAAAAGAAAAAAGCACAAGGACCCAACAAGTAGAGAGGGGGGAAGTTCCTTGCTTTTCCGCGCCACTCCTTTTCACTCCAGCCCAGTCAATAAAGACTGATCTACACCGCATGAATTCCGGCACTTCCTGGAGTGGTGTGCCTTCCATTTTATCTAATCGCAACAGAATGCGGAAGATCACCACCCTACTGAGTTTCGGCGCATTCAGACATCAGGCATGCTGATGTCTGGCCGTGTGGGTGGGATGCAGTGTGACGCGTTCACCAATGGGAGGGGGGCTTTCAGCCAATCAGAGTACACATGTGCGACCAATCGGAAGGGACATGCAGGGACACTATGAGGGGAAAATATCTGGTGAAGCCAGGGCAGCATCTCAGGGCAGGGTATCCCGTCCCCTATGCTCACGAACCCCCAAACACGAATGGATTTGGTGTAGTTCTGCCTTTAAGCAGTACACACACATGCACGCACGCGCACACGCGTGTGCGCACACACACACAGAGGCAGCAGGCAGAGCTGCTTCTGTGGGTTGGCTGGCTTCCCCAATGAAAAACAGGCAAGGCACCTGCATCAGCAATCGCTGGGGGGGAGGGGCAGGCAGAGCTGCCTCCTATAGCTGCTGTTTGTATAGCAAAAGAAACAGAGCAGAACAGTTCTTCTTCTTTTGCACAGGCTCCCTCTGCCCGAGGGAGGCAACTATCGAGCTGCCTATGGAGGGAGGAGAGACACATCATCCTCATTCTCCTAGTTCTGATTGGTGGAAGAGGCAACTTATAATTTAAAACTATTTCCAGGTCCCTCTGAGAGAGCGTGCTTTTTGAGCGCTGATCTCTTGTTGGCAACAACATTGAGAGAGGCTGACCTGCTGCTAGCTGCATCTTCTTGGTGGACTAGACAACAACAATGAAAACTGGTTGTGCAGAGAGAGAGAGAGAGAGAGAGAGAGAGAGAGAGAGAGAGAGAGAGAGAGAGAGAGAGAGAGATCTCAAGCAGCAAGCCCTGCCATTGCAAATACTGAAAATATTTTGCAAATATTTTTCTCCTATTGTGAAAATTCTTCAAGTTATACACAAGACATATATATTATTTTCTATATTTGACCCAAAGACTGCAATCCTATACACACTTTCCATAAGTTAAATGGGGAAATACCAGGGCCAGACTTGGCACTCGTTCATTCCTTGCTGAGACACCCCCCCCCCCAACAATAGTCTCAGATGCTTCCTGTCTTTTTTTTTCAAACCACTGTGATGGGGATTAGGAGGTTGAATGATTTGCTTTGCTATCAAGCTATCAACTCCCTCCACTTCTCTCCTACTTGGTAATAAATTGCATTGAGAATCAGTTTATAATGAAACTATAGAAGAATATTCCTTTTTATTATCTTTATTGGTATTGATCTCCTTACAGTGCTTCAGCTCATAATCCCACCAGTCGTTCAGAATAACAGTGAGGGTGGAGAGGAGCTATATGGGGAAGGGGTAACGTGCATTTTGTGGCAGTAATGTCTTCGCTGTGTTGAGTTATTTCTAGACATTTCCACTTTTCCTCCTTTTCTCTTTAAGGAAGTAAGTCATTATCATGGTGCTTGGTGAGGGGATTATTGTCAGGAAAGACCCTTGGAAACAATGCATTTTTTCATACAACTTCCAATTGTATTTGTGACACCCTTGTCTAACGACTATTTGGAGCCTGCAGTTCTTTTCTTTTACATATGTCCTTTTATTCTATTTGCCCAGATCTCCAATTGCAGGGTTTTTAATGTTTACTGACCCTATCCTGTAAACTAGTTGCAATCCCGTTTTGTTTTAGTAGATCCCCCCAAAAAAAACTTGATCAAAGGGGATGTTAGTCTTGAAAGATTTACCCCGTATTGTCCCGAGTATAAGACGCACCTGATTATAAGACGCACCCTTAAAGTTTGGTGCTATTAAAAAAATTTAATACCCTCTTCCCTCTGCACCCTCTTCCCTCTGCCTTTCACCTTGGTCACTTCCAGGTTACTGAACTCCACAGTGCTGTTCCTCACCGACATGGGTCCTCACCACATGTCACTGGTATCAAAGGGCACGTGTACAATCTGTACAACCCTGAAAATGCATTGTCTGATACTGACAACGTTAATGTAATAGAACAATATGTTCAAGGGCCTCCTTAAGCATACCAGAGAATAATATCGAAAATAACCACTTGGTGAGCTACATCACACAGTAGGGTGATTATTCACTTGCTCACTGAAGATATGCCGTTTTTCATCGCCCTGAAGTAAACATCTATATATATATATATCGTCTAATGTGGAAGAACAAACGAGTTGTTTGCTGATTTATCTCCTCAGGCTTTTTGAAGTCTGTAGCTTCATATGTTCTTAATCTGCAACCCCTCTTTATCATTCTAAACATGCTAACAAACTCCCCATTCTGCTTGACATATTCTTACCACAGCTGCATTTCGTTTATACAGGGTCATAAATACACATGGCACTTTACAAGTAAGAAACAAAAAGGGTTGCAAGGGATGAATACTTAGATTGTGATTGTGTTGAGAGTTATGAAAAGTCTTTGCTGAGGAACAAATTACTTGTTATCCTAAACATGTAACATGGCTCACCATGTTTGTTGGTTTTCTTTTAAATAGCAGCTGGGGGGGGGGATGAAAGGAAGCAGAACTGTGGTGAGGGGAAAGTCTTAGAGCCACTCAACCCCTCAGTGAGGTTCCACTCCCTTTCATGGCTGGCCCTACCATGAAGCATGGTGAAGCAGGTGGCTTCAGGTGGTAGTTCCGGGCCAGTCCTCCAGAGAACCACAGCAGCCCACACA
The DNA here is from genome assembly GCA_026170595.1 of Plestiodon gilberti rubricaudatus. Lineage (NCBI taxonomy): Eukaryota > Metazoa > Chordata > Lepidosauria > Squamata > Scincidae > Plestiodon > Plestiodon gilberti. The sequence goes on along the minus strand of JANXHW010000004.1, from coordinate 65,224,186 downwards.
GCAGCCCCACAGACGGCCTGCAAAGTGTGGCACCAAGCTGTTTTTCTGAGGAGAAAAAAGGGGAGAGAAGAGACAGGTGTCATTTGGTGCTCATGAGCTGGCACTGCTGGACTGTTTCAAGCTGCTGCTGTCTCTTCAGGAGCTGATAATAAAGAGAAGACATTTCTAATGAGAAGAAAAAAAATAGCACTGAAACAGCAACAACACATAAGGAAACAATGACAATGAATAAGGTAAAAACAAAGCCACTCTCAGTGACATCAATGGGACTGTTAATAATAATAATAATAATAATAATAATAATAATAATAATAATAATAATAATAATAATAATAATAAAGTATTTATATACCGCCTTTCTGGTCATTGGATTTCTCCTCTGACTTTATTCAAGGCGGTGTACATGGGCAGGCTGTTCTAAACCCCAAAGGGTTTTTACAATATAATAACGTTCTAATCTTTCATAGAACCCTTCATTCGAGATGTTACTTTCACAGTCCAGCATTCTCTCTCTGGCGTTCGCCTCAGCACTATATTTGTTGAATCCAAATATAGTGCCCCAATAGGTTTGTGTGGGTCAGGATGCTCATAGGAATTAGGGAGATTAGAAAAAATGATTTCATGTCCCTATCTTTTTTTTTTAAGTTGCAATTTTTTTTCAAAGGATGTATCACATGGCAGACACGTTTCTTAGGGTTTTTTTTTACTTCAGAGGCAGACTATTAGCTTGAACTTATTAAGTTTTACCTCCCTGTCACTTTAATCTTTAATTAGGTAATTAGGACTCAGCTTAGTTTTACTAAAACAACATTAAAACTTGCTGAAATCTTCTCTTATTTCTCTACACTTTTGCGTGCTTATTTAATTACACAGTACTCCCATTAGGAACTACCTGAAGAAGTGAGTCACGGAGTGAGCACACTATAGGAACCCAGGGCCAATTGTGATTTATTGTGATATAAACACATGATATGCATCTGATTAAAAAAAAAAGATGAGTACTACTTTCACATATTACTGGAAACACACAATATGCAGGCGCTGCGGCAAGGAGAGTCATGCCGGCCACATGACCATGGAGGCATCTTCAGACAACGCTGGCTCTTCGGCTTTGAAATGGAGATGAGCACCACACCCTAGAGTCAGACACGACTGGACTTAATTGTCAGGGGTCACCTTTACCTTTTACATGCATGCCACAGCCCTCAGCTGTTGAAAGATCTCCTGCCCCCTCAATTGACTCTGCCCTTTCTCCCTTGGCTACCTTATATGCCTGGAACTTGCTTGCAAATTACCCTCCTCTTACTAGATAGATAGATAGATAGATAGATAGATAGATAGATAGATAGATAGATAGATAGATAGATAGATAGATAGATAGATAGATAGATAGATAGATAGATAGTACCTTTATTGGCATTAACATAAAACAAATAAAACAAACATACACAACAACCACCACAGAAAACAAAACAGCATCTTGCCCTAACATACAATCTAAGCACTATGATAGTTCGCCAAACGTCTCTTGGGAACCAGCTTTAAAAACAAAGCGACCTTCTCCATTTTTCCATCCCTCACATCTGATAAAATATACCAAAATTTTCCTAGATCTTCCCAAACCCCCCCCCATTAATCAAAATCGGATCCAAAAATGCCATTCGAATATCTTTATAAAAGGGACAATGTAAAATCATGTGCTGGATGGACTCCACACCACCCAGAACCTATTTTACTTTCTTCACATGCCACCTCAGAAACCACATTTTCATCATGCTTTTGGCACCACCCCCATGTCCTATTAAGTATGTATACATGAAGTAATCTCATATTCTCATTTATCCTACCACCACTTACCTCCCCTTCCTCCATTTGCAGATTGTGAACCTCTCAGGGCAGGGACCTGTCTGTCCTCTCATCTCACCATACACATTATATGGTATCATATTGAAAATGATAACTCATAAAATAGCCCCATGCCGTACAATTGCTACAACCTTGTGGAGGTGGTTTTTGCTACGACGGGGGTGGAGGGTGGGAGAGGGTGAGATCAGCGGTGCCTGTGTACACTGTATCCTAACCCCCTTCCCAGGTCTGATCCACCGACATGGATCAACGTGGACTTGTACCAGCAATGTTGCTGGGTGCAGGTCTGAGTTGACCCGTTGCTGTTGCTGAGGCTTACCCTGGGGCAAACGGAAAATTGTGCATGTTACACCAGGCCAACTCATAATCTACCAAGCTGAATGCAGCTCATTCATCATGTATGGCGGCCCATTGGGGCCTTAATAAAACTCATGCTTTTGCTGCCTTCCTGGGACTGTAAAAACAGAGTAGTTGTTGTCAAGCAATTTGCAGGCTACAGTACAGAGCCAGTATGCTGCATTCGGCTTGGATAGTCACAAAGAGAGGTATCACATATCAAAGACCTGACGTGTAACTAATGTATTTCATTGATTATTACAATCCACATTTGTCCTATTGATCTCAAAGATGAAATTTAAACATGCCCTGCTAAGGGCTTAAACATGATACTTAACATTGGCTGGGTTGTGCCCAGCATATAGATTATGAATTAGAAAACATACACAAATGCAATATAACTCCCGTGTAAGCAAATTTCAAAACTGAAATGTCACACTCCAGCGAGACCTAACTGGCTTCGACATTCAAATGCTGTCAAAAAGGGGAGTTTTGGAAAGTTCCTAACTTTCACATTTGCACATTTTCTCAAGCAAGTTCCACAAAATGGCAACATGAAAAGAAAGAAAAAAGACCTAGTAAACAGTGAAATTTTGTGCCTCTCTCAGGCTTGCCTTTCAAGATACGTAGTGTTCGCACTGCAGATATTTTTAAATCTGACCTTTGGGCTGTTGTTTCTATTCTGCATAGTTTAATTTTATAAACCCATGTTCTCATTACTATTTATCTGTTTTGTTGCTCACCATCTTGTGTAAGCAGACAGGTCATTTAAACTTTTACATGTAAATAATAAAATTATAGGACAGTTAAAAAAACAGATTATTTTTTTACATGGAATTGGAATGGAAATTTGGCTCTTGTTGAGGTCCAAAATCAGTAAAGCTGATGGATGTATAAACATATATAATCTCACAGGGTGTATGACATTAAAAAATGGATGTTGTGCCGAGATTCTTTTTCCAACCCAAGGCACATCATTTATTAATGTTCCTGTGAGCCTGGCTTTCTGGAGGAAATGGGAAAATGCCTTGCTAGTTAAGAGCCTCACAGCCCGATCCTTTCCATTCCCCCCTCCCTGCCAATGCAGCGGCACCAAAATGGTGACTGCTGCATCCTATGGGGGGGCAGTTGTGGAGGTCTCCTATGAGTAAGGGAACAATCGTAAGCCTTTGCAGTGAATACTTGGACCTCCGCTAGCTAAATATCTGGTGCAGGTCTACATGAACCCATGACTCGGGATTGGGTTTGGAAAGGGGGATAGGCTACGGCGTATGCCTGTTCCACTGATCCCACCCCCGGACATGATCCATCCATCCCGTGCCCGGTCGCCACCCTCCCCCACCTTGTTCCACCCTCCGGCCTCCACCCTCCCTGTTCTGCTCTCCCACCACCTTCTCCCACCTCCCCGCCATCTTCCCTGCTCCGGCAAGTGGCGGGTGCAGCAATGCCACTGGCAGGAAGACACAGGACTTCCTTCCTGGCAGGAAGACACAGGACTTCCTGTGTGACTAGCATACAGTTGGAGCGCCTTTTGTGACTGATGCTGACTGCTTTGTACGGAGCGACATGGTAAGGTAAGGATAGGATTGGCCTCTCAGTCATATCTTCAATTAAGAAGTTATTTAATATGTATAGCATTTTCCTCAGTGAATATGATCAACAAGTTTCAACAGTGCGAAACTCTTGACAATGATCCTTCTCAAAACTATTCGGATTACTGGCAATATTTTACTGCAACTTACTTTGGGATCAACACAGCAGAACTATCATCCCTATTTTCTGATTGTGCACAATAAAACTGAAAGTATGAGCTGCTGGAGCTATAATATCCTTGTACACAAATAGCAGCCCAATACTAACTGGGCTGTGCTGTCTACCGGTGGAAATTGTGGAAGAGCTGCTGCCACAGCATGCACAACATGTGCCACCAGCACACATGGCTGACATGCACAGGCCGTTGGAGAGGCCTCCCACCACCAGCACTGATGAGCTGGCAGTGGTGAGAAACAAGGCAGAGAGGGGGAGGAATGGGGGGGATATCTGGGCTGGGAGGAAGGTGGGCAGGAGGTGGAATGGGGGTCAATGAAAGTGTCGACCCAGTGTGCGGCGGCTGAGAAGAAGGCCAATTCCATGCTTGGGATCATTTAAAAGGGATTGAGAATAAAACGGCCAATATCATTATGACGTTGTACAAATCGATGGTAAGGCCATATCTGGAGTATTGCGTCCAGTTCTGGTCACCACACCTCAAGAAGGATATAGTTGAACTGGAAAAGGTGCAGAAAAGAGCGACCAAAATGATTCGTGGGCTGGAGCACCTCCCTGAGGAAGAAAGGCTCTTCAGTCTAGAAAAAAAGGCACCTGAGGGGGGACATGATTGAGACGTATAAAATTATGTATGGGATGGAGAGAGTGGAAAATTCTTCTCCCTCTCACACAATACCAGAACCAGGGGACATGCACTAAAATTGAGTGGAGGGAAAGTTAGAACGGACAAAAGAAAATATTTCTTCACCCAGCATGTCATCTGTGGAACTCCTTGCCACAGGATGTGGTGATGGCACCTGGCCTAGATGCTTTTAAAAAGGGGTTTGGACAGATTCATGGAGGAAAAGACCATCACAGGTTACAAGCCATAAGCAACCTCCTGGCTTTAGAAGTAGTTTTCTCTGTGCCAGGTGCAAGGGAGTGGCAACAGGATACAAGTTATCTTGTTGTCTGTGTGCTCTCAGAGGCATCTGGTGGGGCCACTGTGAGATACAGGAAGCTGGACTAGATGGGCCTTTGGGCCTGATCCAGCAGCGCTCTTCTTATGTTCTTATGGGGGGGTGATCCCGGAAGCACAGGCATGCGCCAGGATCCTATCCCCATTCCTTTCCCCGTTCCCTCTCCCTTACTCTCCTTGGTGCTGCATCAGCAAAATAGCTGGCACAGATCAGAAGGGTCCCATTGGGGAAGCACAGTTCCCTTACCTTGAGGAGACTTCTGGACTGCGCCCACCACCACCCCCGCTGGATGCAGCGAGCACACTGTTGGCTCAGCTGCATCAGCAGGGGGATTTCGTCAGGATTGGGCTGCCTGAGGCATTCTGTCTCAGACGAGTGGGATGCATTCAGCTAGATATTCAGCTACTTTCCCATGCAGATGCTAATGCTGTAATGTGGCAGGATTTAGAGGCTGCTTTGTCCTGCTAATAAGCAGTTTCAGATACCGTTAATAGCCTGCTCAGAATCAATTGAGGTCACGTTTCCATGGCGGCGTCCTGCACTGCTGTTTTCAGGATGCCAAAATGGAAGGGCAGAAAGCATCACTTGGAAAAAGTGGTACCAGGTTGTCTGGCTTGGAGTGGGGACCTGAAAAACGTTCATTTGGACTGCATCACTTATGCTCACTCTGATCATCCTCAGGATGGCTATTTGGACTAGCAAAGACCTATCCTCACAGGTCTTGGGTGATTCAATTAGTGCAACTCACACATGAAAAGCAAAACTGTTTACCCAGGCACAAGTGTCAGAGTTCCATCAGAAGAGCCAATTTAATGCTGAGTGGGGAGGGGGGGGGGAACCAAGTGCCATAGTCACTCCAAGCAGAATGACATTTGGAATCTTGAGGGCTCAAGGTTGTGGGCATCGTGACCATTATCCAATAACTTACTAATCTGATCACAGGTCAAGCAGGTACAGTACTTACATTTTCTGATTAATAGATGATCAAATTCAGCCGTATGTTAAAAGCTAAGCAGATGTTTACCGATTTGGGAATTGTGGTTAAGTGTCCTTTATCTGGACCTGTATTCTATTATTATTCCATTATACTGAAACAGTTCAAACACAATAATCTTTCATATACAATAAAGATTATTTTGATTAGATGTGATTGTGTTGCCTTCTGTGCTGACTGATAAGAAATCCAGTTGCCTAGTAACCAATTGAACTTAATTGATATTTTACCCAAGTGAGAAAACTACACATTTATATTTTTCCACAGCCAAATGCTACAGTATAAGCTAATCTGTGTAGACATCACATTGTACATTGGTCAAGATCTCCAAGAGAAGATTGTTTTGTATCTGTGCTCCATCTCAGATTTCCAGACTATTTTTCCAGGAAGTGTTTCATGTTCCCACCACCAGCAATCTATGCTTGGAGAATAGATGGTATTTGTAGCTTTCCTCTTCAAGATTCAAAGTCATGATTTCTTGCACTTACCAGTCATCCTAGACGTATTGCATTTGATGGTATGAATACTTATTTGGAGTGATGTGTGCTGTCGAATAAAGCAGTGTAATTTAGTTGCACTAATTCCTTTGGAAGAGCTGGGAAGATAAAGCTCATTTATGATTAAACGCAAACCTTGAGTGTCCAATAGCTACCCTAGGAACTTGGTTTCATCTAATTACTTCCACACTTCAGGTAGACTGAGAAATTCACATAAGTACTTCTAACAAACCCTTGAATGTAATTTGGTTTCTCCCAAGCATCTCTGGAGACCTGAAGAAACCAGGATAACCAATTAGTAATTGTACTTGGCAGTATTAAGTCTTGGATAGGTTTGTGCTCATATTAAGTAGTCACTTTGATCCCCAGTTTACGTATCCGTAAGCAAATCAGTCCTCAATCCAAGAACTAGACAGCAAAGCCACTAAACTCCTTTTTTCCCTCTTGTCTCCAGATCTTTTATAATGAAAGATACCAGTAATTTCTGACAAGATTATACAAATAAAGTTAACATAAATTTTAAAAAAACAATAACTCAACCATAAATTATAATAGACATTTAGTAAAGACACTTAATATTAATTTCTAAATAATAATTCCACTAAAATATTTTGTTTGGTTTATTTGTTCCAATATAACAAAATCAATACCTATTTTGCTAATAATTTCTTATCTTCTATACCTTTTCCCTTTCCTCCCAAAATCTAACCACATTAGTGAACTATAAGATACTCCACTATATTTTCAACACTGCCTCAAACAGAGCTCCATAATCTTTCTTTTTTATTTTTATTTTATGGCTGTTATATTGTTTATCATTGCTTGATACTGTAACACCACAACATTGTCTATGCAGTGCTACAAAATGTAATGGTGTAATTACAAAATGTAATATAACAGATGCATATTATAACTATTGAAGCCTACATTAGGCTGCAATACTATACACACTACACACTATACATTAGGCTGCAATACTATACACACTGGCCACTTAGTAAGTGGCATTTACTATACACTATACACAAAGCTCAATCCTATCCTTCCCTGGCACAGGCTGTTCAGCGTGGGCCACATGGCTCACGCTGTATCCTATCCGGGGAAGGAGGTGGCCGGTGGTCTACTCAGGGTAAGCAGGCATTTGCCAGCTTACCCTGGGTAAGCCACCAGACAGTGCAATGGGGCTACTCATTTCTCCGCCAGCTCTTTAGCTGGCATAGAACCGAGCAGCCCCATGTCGGGAATCGGGGCCTGGGAGGGAGGATAAGATACGACATCCGATGAGGACACCAGTCCCACCCCCTCCAAGGACCGATCCGCCCAACCCCTGCTCTCCCCCCACCCTGTTACGCCCATACCCAACCTCCCAACAAACCCCAACCCCAGCACAGCTTGGACCAGACCTTACCTGCTCCATGGCACAGTCCTGTAGGTCCGGCGCCAGAGGGACAGCTCAGGTTGTCCTGCCAGCGTTATCTCCTCTACAGGTGTTGCAACATGCTTTATGGAGCATTTGCGACACCCAGCACCCCCACTGAGGCTGCAGCGCTGGTGCCAGAGGTCAATAGGATAGGCATTCCTATTTAATTTAAGTCCCATTTAAATCAATGAAATTTATTTCTGAGTCATGCATAGGATTGTCTGTTAGTCTAATTTTCACAGCGTATACAGTTCTTACAACGTGACCTTAACATTGACAGACCACGTTCTCATTGTACAAGCTGTTCCTTTCACCAGTAACCTGAAACAAGTGAACTTCTGTCATCATCTCTGATCCTAGAAGCCAATAATGAACATGCCTTTTCTCCAAGAGTCATTACTTAAGTTTTTGACATCTTTATGCAAGTCACAACCCCATTTAGAAAGGAAAGTTCAAAGTATATCAAGTAACAATACATTTTAACTGTCCTCTTATTGAAGATTTCCTTTGCTCTTTTGATTCGCTGTTATTTTAACAGACCTTATCCATGTATAATTTTTATCTGTACTGTTACCAGGTGTGCGTTTGAATACAAGTGCGCACATGGAGGAAAACTAATTTGTATGCAGAGATCCTGTGTAGTGGCCAATAGCACAGCTCCATGGTTCAGCAGGGAATGAAGAGAGAGAGAGACAATGGTGAAAGGTGCAACAAAACAAACTTTATTGTGTGGATAACAATAAAAGAGAACAGGAATCAAAATAATACAATGGAGCCACTAACCCACATACAGCACTCACACAGAACGGAAGAAAAAAAAAAAAAAACACTAACAGCCAGATCCTGACTAAGGATCCAGCAACAGAACGACTGTTCTGTCACCGGAAGCCATCGCAAATGTGCCATAAGGCATGTTTGTGACAACTCCAGCTGCCCTCACTCCATCGCCGGGACGTCCATGCGGCCGCTGGAAGAAGGTAAGACTCCGGCGGCCGCCACATGGGCGGTCTGGGCGGCGAGGGAGGGGGCATTGGCCGAGCTGGCCTGGGAGGGGGCGGGGATGGTGTCCACCATATCCCCATCCCCGCCAGTCCGGCTCGGCAGTTACACGGCCTCCTCCAATGTCCGCCAGCTATTTAGCTGGAGGAAATCCGAGGAGACCGCCATCTTGGATCTCACGAGATTTTGTGAGATTCAAGATGGTGGCACTGAAAAAAAATTGAAATTGTGGAAGTGGCGGCAGTGCGGTGGCAGACCTGGAAAACCAGGACTGACCCGCTTCCAGACCCGGCTATCCGGGACTGGGCTCCAGAAACCGGGTCAGTCCTGATTTTTCCGGGATGGATGGTAAGCCTGTGTGTTAGGCACAAGAAACAGAGGGTGCAATTCTCATTCCTCCCTCCCCCCAATCCATGAATATCTACACAAAGCTATCATCTTGCAATACTATAAACCTGAAAGTAGAACCATGTCTTTTTCATATGAATGGTGCCTATTACAGTGACAAGTGTGGTATAAATAATTAGCATTTTCACAACAAACTTGTGTGCTAGGTCATGCTAAGAAATATTGACCTGCCAAAGGTGAAGTTTATGACTGGGTAAGGATTTGAATCCAGGTCTTCCCTGTCTAAATCCAACACGCAGTGCAACCATGCTGGCACTCAAAGCCAGCAAGGGGCTCTACATCAGCAGAAGCAGTCCTCTGCATGTCCTCAGCTCTAATCCTCAGCTAGATGGAGAAATGTGCACACAAAGAGGTGTTGCGTGCGTATTTCACTTTGTTGTTGTTGTTCAGTCGTTAAGTCGTGTCCGACCCTTCGTGATCCCATGAACCACATCCCGCCAGGCCTTCCTGTCCTCCACTATCTTCCTGAGTTCGCTCAGTTTCATGTTCGTTGCATCGGTGATGCTGTCTAACCATCTCATCCTTTGCCTTCCCCTTCTCCTTTTGCCTTCAATCTTTCCCAGCATCAGAGTCTTCTCCAGAGAGTCCTCTCTTCGCATTAGGTGGCCAAAATATTTGAGTTTCAGCCTCAGTACCTGTCCTTCCAGGGAACAGTCAGGGTTGATTTCATTTAGGATTGACTGATTTGATCTCCTAGCAGGGACTCCAAGGGACTCTCAGGAGTCTTCTCCAGCACCACAGTTCAAAAGCATCTATTCTTCGGCGCTCAGCCTTCCTTATGGTCCAACTCTCGCAACCATACATTGCTACTGGGAACACCATCACCCTGACTATACAAACTTTTGTTGGCATGGTGATATCTCTGCTTTTTATTATGCTGTTTAGTTTAAGTTTGCCAGTTTCACTACCTTGATCCAATAGCTTGGCTGTGCACATGGAGCCCTTTTTATAAAGCTAAACTCTTGCCAAGAGCAGAGTGCTGATTGGTGGGATCTTAGCTTCTTTAATAGTGATCTGCATACGTCCACTTGCTCTGTGCCTGTCTCGTTGGATGGTAGAGTAGCTTTCTAAGAAAGCTCTGACCAGTTTATTGCACTGGTATAAGATGTATAAAGCAGATTTATTTTGTGTCTGGATGGGTCGATAATTCAAAATACTTCACCAGGAAATAGTTGAGAATGGTTTCGCTACATTAAAAAAAACTAGTATAATAATTAACGAATATTTGATATTGCACAAATGGCACTCTCATAATAACAGATTTTTTTTCTTCCCAATGTTGTGTTCATTTCTCCCCCAAACTACTAAAAAGTATCTCCTGAATTTTCCATTCATATTAGGCCCTAATTCAGTTTTGTTATTTCCTTTGTCCCTGTCAGAAGCAGAAAACAAAAAGTCATTTATGGCTCAATTAGGCAAATACTTTCCTCAGTAGCATGTCTGCAGGCCGATCTAATGGGTAACAGTTATCTAGTCTGTTATACTGGGAAAAACAGAGACCATTCGGTGCCCTTGGCATTTGCTAAGAACACACAGGAAAACATTTACTATCTTGTTCCATAATATATTGTAGTATTTTACTGTCTCTGTCCAAATGACTGACCTAAAAGAACCTTTCTTATATAAAGCATTTGTTGGCAGCATAAATGGACTTACCTGCATTGCTAGGTTCTTAGTGGATTATGTGAATGTAATTTTGACATTTCTCATTTTAAAAAAAGCAGCATTTAGGTTAGGTAATTAATACAACTTAGCATGGTTATGCCCTCAATATGGCACGCCACACTGTTCCAGTTATCAAAGTCAAATTTCATCAGTTAATCAGCTTAGATTTCCACATGCCACAAATGGAGTACCATCATGAGCTAATTACAAAATCTTGCTATATGAAGAGAAATAATAGTTCACTAGGCTCCAGCTTCTTCATTTATTCATTCAAATATGGAAACCCTGATTTGCTTATGAAGTTTAAGGTATGCCTAGATGATAATTTACTCAATTTCTGGTTTGGTCTCTGTGAGCTAAACAAGATCTCTAGGTAGCTAATGAGCAGATACCTTGAAAACGCAGATTATTTACTCATTGCTCATGGCTTGGCTCCCACTATGTAGATGGCACAGTCTGCTTTCACAGTTGCTTTTGCTGGCAGTGGAAACTGCTGGGGGAATTCATACGGGATAAAACTGTAGGCAGATGAAGAACATAAAGGCTTGATGTGCACTGTACATCCAACCCCCTTTGAAGTGGATGCAACTTACCATAAGTAGAACCTATGTCCTGGTACATATGCATAAAAAGCTCCCACTTTTATGGAAGTAACGAATGAATGAATTAGCCTGCATAGCTTCCCAACAACAATTGATGAGAGCATGGGAACACATTTTTAACATCCCATCTTTGCATAATTCACCACCAAAAAGCTGTGTGGTCCTTTGGGCTCAAGGCTGTTTGTCCATACAGCTGCAGCCACAGGACTGGTTGTAAGCAAGCATTCATATACTAGTGTTCTATTCACACAGGTACTGTATAGATGTCAGGTGGATCTTGATTCTGTTTTGTTTTGTGATTAAATAAGTAATTGAGTAGACAATCTAAAATCCTATAACTTCTATCTCTATTCAGGGCCCTTTAGATGGAGGAACTACTACCACCAGAGGTACTTCTTGAGACACATTGAGCCTGCATTTGCGCAACAGATCAATTATTTTTGGTTTTCTCTCTTCCACAGAGACCTATTCAGGATTTTTGTAGCTCTTCTCTTTCTTTGTGAAGGAAGAATGAGGAGTATTGACCTTAGGAGGCAAAATACTATGATGTATAAAATAAGACCCAGGAGTTGAGTTCTAGGTCTTTTCTCCTTCTCAGCCAGATTTGGCTTGATCTCACATGGCCAAACACAGTCGATCAGTCATCCCTACAATTAATAATTCTAATCAGCTCCCCTGAAGTCCTAGGAGTAAAATTATTCTCAGTCAGATTAGCTGGTTATGGTTAACTAATCTAACTGGATCAGACTACCCAGTTTACGTTAGTGCTTATGCACTTTAGCACCAAGGGATCTGAATTTACAGTCTTGGAGAAAAATAAGAATTTTCCTAGAAAGAAACCTAGGATATTCAATTCATTTGGATCTGCTATTGTTCTTCCTGAATCCTGTACAAATGAAACATATACTAAAGAATTAGCTTGTTATACGGTTGCAGCATCTAGGACCTTGCATGCTAAATATTGGAGGCAACTTTCAAATCCAAATACTGTATGCAAGAATAGCTTCAGAAAATGTGGGACTTCGCTCTCATGGTAAAATTACTTACGGGAAAAAAAGAAAAGAAAACTGCAGACAGGAGGAGCCGTAGCTCACTGGTAGAGCCCACTGGACCATTGCAGAGCCGGCGACAGTGAGCCAAATGCAGCCCCTCTTACCAGCCTCTGTTTTGCCAGCCTCTGATCCTTCCACTCCCCTGATTTGAAAAGAATGGAGCAGAAGAGGAAGTGTGGAGGAGAAGAGTTGCTCCAACCCACCACTCTCCTCTCCATCACACTTCCAGCAGTAGACATAAGTGGGTAAACGAATGTGGGCGCCCCCTGCCAATGTTTCCATTGCCAATGAGGTGACTGTTTCAGTTGGCCTCATGGATGGGTCGGCCTTGGCTTTATCTGCAGAAGGTCTCAGATTCGATCCTTGGCATCTCCAGGTAGAACAGGTAACAATTATTATCCAAAACCCTGAAGAGCTGCTGCTGGTCGATATAGATAGACAATCCTGAACCCTGGACCAATGGTATGATTTGGTATAAGGCAGCTTCCTATGTAATCCTAAAACAATTGTATTAATAACTGGCCTTTTATAAAAAATCTCATTTATTTTCAAATATGTATGCTTGTGTTATGGTGCCATAGGTGCCACTCTATTTAAGTTGTCTTTGCTCTTTTTTTCTTTTTCTTTTTTGCTGTTAATTGTTGGCATTTTTTTCTTTTCAATTACAGCATGAGAACTGTGTGGGACCATACCAAAAACAAAACCAATACACCCTTTCCCTGTTTTGTTTTGTACATCTGGGAATCTGATGGGGAAAAGACCAAAGCAAATAACAGTTTCAGAAGCATGGAATCTCAGAGACATGTAAGTACAGTACTCCTTTTATGGTTTACAAGGTAAAACATAACATATCAGATTCTAATAGTGGAAACTGGTACAGCCAACACAGATCACAAATGGAGTATACAGAAGATAATTACAGGTCACTACCTGTCACAGAATGTTTTTATTAACATTACTATTAACTTATAAGTTTTATATATATGAGATGATATAAGATGTTATCAGGTGCTGGAACACTCTTATTTACATTGGTGCAGTTCCCATGAACTTTCAAGCACTTCTATTTTTACAAAACAGTGTAAAAATAATGAAGTGTCCATATGTGAAGTTGTACATCTGTAAGTCTTTAAATAATGATTGGAATTTGACAGCAGCAGCAAGACTTAACTCTCAATGCTCAGGAAAAATAGAAGTCACATATGCCTCTTTTTTTTTTTTTTTCATGACCTGGCAGGGCCTCTGAGAGGAATTTTATCAGGGGGAACAAAGTTTATTTTGGGCCCCTTCTCAAAGGGGGGGGGCAAAACAGGGCAGGAACGGCTGGAAAAGTCTCCGGAGTCCAGGTCTACTAGGTTTCCCAATACGGCACCCAGGTCTACCTGCATGGTAGACCTGGCCTCCCAGTTGGCCTGGCCTCTGTCTTTTACTCTCCATGAGGCCTGCTGAGGTCCCAGGAAATGTCTCCCTTTGCCCCCCTCTTATGGGCCCTGTGGCCAAGCATTTAAGGAAGAGAAAAACTAAGCAGTCCAAGAAACACAAACACAAACACAAACACACACACACACACACACACACACACACACACACACACACACACACCAGGGGAGGGAGAGGATGCATAAAGATAGGTATATTAGTCCTTTACAAAGGGATCAGTTGGCACATAAGATTTTTCCAGTTTCAGCACTCCAAAATCCAACTTGCTCTGCCTGGGACAACATCCACAGTTTTTCAACCATCTTATGGCTCACCTAGATGCAATGGTACAGCCATGTGTATTTTATGTATCTGCCAATTTCACATATAAAGTGGGGTATATGTGTGTGGGGGTCTACTTCATTTCATATGAAATGGACCACGCAAGTGAGGCAAATGATTTGAAGCACTGCCTGTTCCTCCACCTTACCACATTGTGTTCCACTGCTTCAAGCTTTTTTTCTCTCCAGCTTAGCTCACTTCTAATATCAACACAACCTAGAGAAAAATGATGACTATTTCCCTTACTCGTTTGGTGTTTGGTGTTTGGTGTTTGGTGTGTGTGTGTGTGTGTGTGTGTGTGTGTGTGTGTGTACACACACACATTGGGATAAAATAGAACCATGCACCATACCAGTATAGTGGATCTACCATGAGAGGGAGCAAGAGTCGCAAGCTATTAAATGGATAAGCTTCTGCTACGGAGCCTAGCACTTATTTCCCTCTGTTAACTACTGTCTGGAACATTGCCCCCAACAGCAAGTGGGCACTGTAGACTGTGAGTAGAAGGACCTGGACCTTTGGAGGAATCTGGTTTAGGAGGGGTTCCAGTTTGGGATTCTCTGTCTTGAGGGAATCTTGATTGACAAACTCGGGCTCTGGCCCCAGCTCAATGGTGGGGTATTGGTCTCGACTTCTCCTGCTTGTACCATTGCCCTCCTTGAGTGGGGCTGGTCCCTCCCTCTCAATGAGCGTGTGCACAGCTCACAACTGGGTTCATGACAGATTCCTCCATCCAACCCAGATGGGGCAGTCCAGAAGAATTCTGTGGCCAATGGTATCAAAATGCACGAGGTATAGAGGTTATTGCTTGTAATTCCAAATGACTTAGTTCTTGTTTATTCAACTCCTCCTGAGTAACCAACATGTAGCCCAAGTCAACAGAAAATTCTATTTTTATTTCTCCCCCCCCCCACAAATCTGATAATATTTCAACTTTTATATCATTTAAGTCAATGCTGTATTGTTTTGTTTTTATTTCTTGGGCAACTTTGAGCCTTTGAGAGTGATGTTTCAATTCATAGTGTACACGCTGATCTCAGTATGGAATAAGACTATCTTTATCTTATCAGTATCTTTGCTGAGAATACAGTGTCTAGAACATTTTAGGAAAGCAAGATTAAAATAAACTGTAATACTGCACTGCACTCTAAGGAAGCAATATGCATATATGAGAGCTGGTTGTTACAGCTTTGCTTGATGTTGTCACGCAGCGGTTGCCCTGCCCAGAGAAAGCTCTTTCAGCTTACGATGGTACCCCCACAATAAGCTCATATGACACAGTGAGGAAACTGCCTCACTGTCAAACTGCGAATTGCCTTGAGAAAGCTCCACGCGAGGAGTGAAACGTCGGCTTAAGAAACAGAGATCCCCTTGTCTGCAGTTGGAAATTTTATGTGTAGTATCATCTATGTATTTTAAAGAACTTCATCAAATTACAACTGCGGTTTGAAGGATTTTTATTTCTTCATTTGAATTCGTTTACATGGCTGCAGAACCCATACTTCCCAAAACGTTGGCAATTGTATCCAGTCATGAAAATCTCCACGTAACAATCCTGTTACCTTCATCAGTGAGGTGAACCCTGTCCCTGCGGAATAGCGCTGGGTTTCTTGCAGCCCCCTTAAAGGCATACCTGCCTTTTTCCACGCAACCAATCCTGGTTGAGCAAACCAACCACATGTGTGGGCGGGAGTGTAGCAAGTTAGAGAACCAACCACATGTGTGGGCGGGAGAATAGCAAGTCAGCTCCACCTACACATTCATGTGGACAGAGCAGCTTTCTCAAATCGAAAAGATATGTAGTAGCTGATAACTATAAAACCATAGTATGAATATATTCATACTGTTATTGTACATTGATTCTCCACACAGTTCATGTATACATGGAAAGAAATATCTCTTTATTTGTAACACTTGGTTGTAACACTTTAAAACAGTGCATGTCTTAGAGATAGTAACACGGCAAGAAGAATACAATGGGTTATAAGATATCAATGTTAAAGAAGTTCACATGCGTAAAATCATAACAATAACTATATATGAAGCACTAAAGGTACACACAGTCTGTAGAGAAGTGGGATAACTGGATTGACGTATGGGAGGTGAGCATGGGTTGTCTATTGAATGTAGTGCCCAGGTAACGTCACTATGTGCTCAACTGGGGGAGAAAAAAGAGGGAAGATGTATATACCAGGAATGATGAATTGTGACTATTTAATTTGTTTTACCTGTTATCTAGCGGTTGCTAATGGGAAATAGTCCAACAATATTTAGCATTTGTTTAGGATTTTCTGCAAAGCACTTCACATGTATTATCCTGATGTTGTCCTTATAACAATCCTGGAAGGTAAGTACAGCTGCAATTGTATGTACACTTTCCTGACAGTAAGCCCCATTGAACAAAATGGAAATTAATTCTGAATGAATCATGCTACATATATTATTTTCCTCATATTGCAACTAAGGAACTAACAGGCAATCCTATCCTCAGCAGCCTCTGCTGCACCCTATATAATATAATATAATATAATTACTAATATAAGGACCATGGCACGACAGAGAAGTGAGTAAACAAAATTCTTACTTACCTACCCCACACACTATGGTCCCCAATGGGTCTACTCAGACCTGTGCCAGCTCTTTAGCTAGCACAAGTCAGAGTGGATCCAAGGGGGTGTGGTGATGCCTGGCAGGGGCATAGGATATCGGCACTGCTGTTGCTACTAATAATCATCCCCTGCCCTCCCCTAACATGCCTCCCTGTGGCCCTGATCCTCCCCCTCCCCAGCCACAGCCCACTTCCCGCACCAACTCACTTCCTCTGGCAGTGGCTGGGTGCTCCAGTGGCATGCGCACAGTCACCAACCTTTCACATTGGCAGCCTCACTGCATGCATTGTCACTGCAGATGGAGAGCAGCGCTGTTGGATTGGGCTGAAAGACAGAGGAAGTGGCTTGCTTAAGGCACCTAGTGAGTTCAAGGCAGAGACAAAATTTGAACCAGGGAAGCTCAGTTTCTTAGGCTGAGATCCTGCACACACTTTCCTAAGAGTAAGCCCCAATTAACACAAGGGGACTTACTAATATAATTATAGAGTTGGAAGGGGACTTCAAAGCCTTACCATTAAGAATGTCTTTCTGATATCCAACCAAGATCTGCCCTCCTGCAGCTTAAGTCCATTAGATCTACTCTCTCGGGCAGCAGAGAACAAATCTTTGTTCTCTTCCATGTGATATACCTTCAGGTATTTGAAGACCGCTATCATGTCCCCCCTCAGCATTCTGTTCTCTAAGCTAATTATACCAAGTTCCCTCAACCTTTCCTCATAGGACTTGTTTTCCAGACCTTTGGCCATTCTTGTTGCCCTTCTTGGAACCTGCTCCAATTTGGTTGCATCCTTTGTGGCACCCAAAATTGGATACAGTACTCTAGATGAGGTCTGACCACTGCAGACAACAGTGGAATCACTACTTCTTGTGATTTGGAAGCTATGGTTCTACTAATGCAACCTAAAACTGCATTAGCCTTCTTTGCAGCTGCATCACACTACTGAATAATATTCAGCTTGTGATCCACTGCAACACCAAGATCCCATTCACACATTGTACTGCCAAGTCAAGTATCATTCATTCTATACCTGTGCTCTTGATTTTTATTTTTATTTTTTTGCCTAAGTGCAGAATTTGTCTCTGTTGAACTTCATTTGTTTGTTTCAGCCCAGTATTCCATTCTGTCACAGTCCTCCTGAAGGCATATGAATAGACAAGGATAGGATTGCGCTGTTACCCACTTTGCTATGGTAAGAACACAACCGGATATTTTGTTTTAGTCTGATACAATCAGCTGAAAGTCACAGCAATGAGCTTCTCAAACATTTTAGCCACAATCATGAACTGAATTTCACCTTTTGAGCATTCCTTCCTTTCCTTTTGTTTTGTTTCACTTCTCTCTCTCTCTCTCTTTCTCTCTCTCTCTCTCTCTCTGGATGGAGCATTTTCATTGCATTTATGAGATGCCCATAGATGGGTAATATTGTCAAAAATTGGTCATGAATCTTTTTACTTATTGCTTGATAAGCTCAAGATAGCCAGTTATGATGTTGTAATATCTGTGTAATTAAAACCTTTATGAAGTGCCAGTAAAAGTAATTGCCATACCAAACAATTATTTTAAAGGTGACGGTAAGTCGTTAAGTTTCTGATGCTTTTAATGCCAGTGTTTCTCAAACTTTTTGAACTCAGGCTTCCCTTCAAAACAAACTCTACATTGTCCCTCCCCAATCAATACCAATAATTTATTTATTTATTTAAAGAATTTGTACCCCGCCTTTCTCCCACATTCAGGGCACTCACGGTGGCTTAACAACATTAAAAACTATAGAGATAAATTAAAACATTAAAAACATATAACAGTAAAACAGTAAAATAGACAGCCCCGAATGGGTTTCATAGGTGTTTCACAATAATGTGTTTCATAGGTGTTGCACAGAGATTCTATCCACATCTTGCTGCATGTGAGGTTCTATGGACTGTAGAGTTGCCTGACACATGATAGGTACACGTGAAAGTGGTGCTATGTATATGCCAGGCAAGCATGACCCAGACCAGTCTCATAGTATTTTCTTCTCAAGCTGGAGACAGACCATCAAGAAACAAAAGAAAGGTTATATAAGATATAACAATTAAAAAATGTTGGGCTTAATGCCCATGGTCCGGAAATAGCATTGGTTTCCAAAGTTTTGCTCATTCTGTGATGAGCTTCATCAGGGAAAAATGGCAATTTTAGAAATGGTAAAAGAAAGTTTGTTGGTGAGTTCACCCCATCATAGCTCGTGTTTTAGGTATAATATGAACGGCTGGGTCACAGACCCCTCATTTTTGCTGTTCACCTGTCTGCTGTTGCCTGCTGCTTGTGGATTGCTCTGTGACCTGCTGGTGCTGCATCATCAAGCACCCCATTCAAGCATTTCATTACCCAAGAACCACTATGCCAGCTGATACCCAGGGCAGGGATCAGATTGCTCTCTTTTCCCCCCCAACTTTCCCCCCTTCTTCCTGGCACCCGTCCCTTGAGTTCAGCAACAAGTTGCGGTGTCTGTGCCACTGCACTTGGCCCCTGAATATGCATCACATCTCCCCCTTGTATGTATGTTACAAGTGTCTTAGAGTGTGCCTGGGAACAACATTACTAATCCGATACTGTCCTTAGTGGAGGAATAAAACAGGAAATTCTGGGCCTCAACCTAAACCATATGCAACTGTCTTCCCATATATAAGGCTGAAATCATGGGACAGGCATCCTTATGATTGGAAAGAGGCCATAGCTCAGTGGTAGAGTGCATGATTTGCAGGCAGAAGGTCCCAGGTTCAGTTTCCAAGATCTCAATCTAAAAAAAATGGATCAGGTAAGCAGTGATGGGAAAAGGCCCCTCCTTGAGACCAGGGCTGGCCTAAGACCCCCTGATGCTTGAGGCAGCATTCCAAATGCTGCCCCCCCTTACCCGATGCTATGCCAGCCTCTGCTCCTCCCACTCTCTAATGTTCTCGCCCAGCACACTCCTCTCCTCAACTTTTCCTCTTCCTCCCCGTCACACTTTTCCTTTTCAAATCCAGGAAGTGGAAGGAGAAGCAGTGGAGTTAAGTAGGCAGACAGAGATGAGCGCCCCCACCAATCTGCTGCTTTAGGCAACTGCTTCAGTTGGCCTCCTGGATAGGCCGGCCCTTCCTGGACAGTGGAGAGCCACAGCCAGGCAGCCAGAATGTGTTGGGAATACAATTGTTCTCCCTAAACCATTGGAGAGTGCCCTGCCAAAGTACATTCAGTGGATTCAACTCCCCTCCCCCCCCCGGACTCATCCCACACCTTCAGAGCCGCATGTTTAGGGTTAAGTCGGCATGGCACCATTGTATTATTTTTATTATTATTATTATTAACAGTATTTATATACCGCTTTTCAACAAAAAGTTCACAAAGCGGTTTACAGACAAAATCAAATGATTAAATGGCTCTCTGTCCCCCAAAGGGCTCACAATCTAAATCTAAAAGGGGGGCACAATCTAAATGGCTATTGTATTCAATATAATGATTTATTCTTTTCAATGGGCTTTTATTTATTGGTTTTCATAGATTCACTGTTGTTGCCCACTTTCAGTCCATGGGATGAGGAGGGTTGCCACTGAAATAAATAAAGAACATGATACATCCTTTTCAACCTAACTGCAAACAGCTATAATAAATCTTAAACTAGATACGGTTTGGAAAATACAGCTTTTCACATTTTCCCACTACTCACTTCCAACTCAATTAGCCAATTAAAGCTTGATGCTCTGGGCTGAAATGTATGTTATATTTTTACAAAAAGTTTCCATGAGGAAATCCATGATAAAATATAGGCATTGTAAACACATTCAAGTTGCTGCCTAGCAGCACCATGAACTACAAACAAAGGCCTGAAATTATAAGCATTGCCCCATAGTCTCCTGCTTACCTACACACCCCTTCTTTCTACAACAATCGGTCTAATCATTTTAAACAACCAATTAATTAGGCTTACCAGATCTCCAACCGGGACAGAGTGCTAGACCTTTAGGAGAAGGAATGTGGGCAGGTGTAGCTTGTTAAAACCTTAAGAGCACAATCCTAGGCATGTCTACTCAGAAGCAAGCCCCACTGAACACAATGGGGCTTGTTTCTGAGTAGACATGCCTAGGATTGTGCTCTAAGGTTTAACAAGCTACACCTGCCCACATTCCTTCTCCTAAAGGTCTAGCACTCTGTCCTGGTTGGAGATCTGGTAATCCTACAATTAATGAAATGAGCACAAACCTATGCATGTCTACTCAGAAGTAAGTAATGTTTTTTTTCAATGGGACTTACACCCAGGTAAGTGTGCTTAGGATTACAGCCTTTAACTGAGGTCTCATAATTTTGTCCTACCCCTTACAACATAGGCCAAGTTAGATGCTTACCCACGGCAAAGATTCTGTTCCATTGGTTGTGCCTACCTCCATCATGTTGTGCCTACCTCCATCATGCTCATAATGTAGCATGTAACATGGGCTGTCTGCACTATGACCTGTATGCGTAGAGGCCTGAATCACAAGAATCTTCTTCCTCAAAAATGTTATGACTATAAAAGAAATAGCACATCTGCCATTCTTACATTATGGAAATATGATCTTTATCCCGAGTAAGTATCCAAACCGGGACCACAGCATCTTAGGACAGTCTAGTGACCTATCACTTGAATTGCCAGGAGGGGTTGGCCAGGTCAGACATTGGCTGAGGGCCCATGCCTATCAGAGAGCCTACCTGGTAGGTCAACCGCCTGAATCTGACCGCCAGCACTGGTCAGATGTTGCAGATTCTCCCTACTCATTATTTGGAAGGGTGAGAGGAGTCACCACCCATCACCTGTCGCTGATTTTCTTGGGGAACAGTGAAGGATCTTCCCCCAGTGGCTCTTGCACCTGGTGCTATCACTGATGATCATTCATGGATGAGTTCATAGGAGGATGTTATTTGTTGACTAACTGTGATACCCAGCACATGCAGAATCTGAAGGAGGAATTCTTTTTTCCCCCTGCTGTCCCAACTTTGAGAAGAAGATTTCTGTAGAAAATCCCATTTATGTACAAATTCCTATCAGTTCTGTTTGTACTTCCATTCTTTCTATATTGTCTATTGTTCACTTCAATTAAATCCTTCAGATATTTTTGAGCACATTTTTTTTGTTTTGTGACAAAATGTTTGTGCTATATTTATAAAAGTGTGGAAATGATAGAAAATGGTATTCATGCCCTGTCATTCACTACTCAGAATTTATCTTTTAAAACCTGCTGTAGGTCAGTATTTAGACTTTTCTTTTTCTACATAAGCTTCCAGTAAGCCACTTCAGGTGAATGCATCAGTGAATTGGTAATGAGAAAACTTTTTTATATACAATAAAGAGAAGACAATATATGCTGAGATCTTTTCGAAGAGGGTAAAACGGGTAACAAGGTCACATCATCATTAAGCTGAACACACACACACGCACCATTCCACAGCATACTACCTACTGTAGTTGTTGCTGCCCTTGTTAATTAATCACTCACCTCAATATCCATCAGTCTAAAGTTGGTGAAAAAACCGCCACTATCAGGTCTTCGATAAGTTTAACTGCCGGTCATAACAGCCTTAGATCGTATATGCTGAGATCACTCCTCTCCCCTTTGGGGACAGGAGTGTGTTTTCCCTCAACCCTCACCCTGTATGAGGCAGGACAGGGGGGCGATGAAACGAACCCATTGGCTGGCATGACATTTGGAGAAGGAACTTTGGCATCCATTGCTGCTCTTCCCCAAATGGAGTGGCATTTGGGCTCTGCACAATGAAGAAAGACCCTCCCTCTCTCCTTGGAAATCAGTCTGAGGTTAGCTGGTCGCCTTTGGGGGCTAAGTAGTCATTGTTTGCTCTTACAGGATTGCCTGATAGTGGCGGTTTTTTCACCAACTTTAGACTGATGGATATTGAGGTGAGTGATTAATTAACAAGGGCAGCAACAACTACAGTAGGTAGTATACTGTGGAATGGGTGTGTGTGTGTGTGTGTGTGTGTGTGTGTGTGTTCAGCTTAATGATGATGTGCACCCTGAGGCAAGCAAGTGTTCAAAGGGATACCCAGCCAGAACCAGCCTCCAGATGTGCCTGGCTCAGGGATGCAGGCTGCGGACCTTCAGCTGGGCTTTATAATCCTTTAAAGTCTCTGACTTGGGGTAGGCTGACCATCCTTCCAAGAGCTGACATTATGAAGTTGATATTGACATTTCACAGTATACAGTTTGGAGTCATGATGGGATTGCTCAAAAGAGTGAAAAGACAGTGGCTGGCCGTATCCTCCAAGTTATGAACCTGCACTAAAGGGGGGGGGGCAGGTTATGAGTGTCAGGAGTTAGAACCTCTAATTCTAGCACATGCTCCTACCTTATAGTGCAGATAATTGGACTGGTTGTCTGTGCTTCATCAACTTTGCACCTATTTCCACCTGCTGCACCGTTTGCATCCAGACACAGTTCTGCAGAGGTGCTTATTACTTGCACACAGCTGGATCTTATGCAGGTCCCAGAAAGCAGAGCAGTCAACCTGTTCTTATTTACCATACACATCAGAATACCATAAGATATTGTACATGTGGAGCAGCTGTTCAAAATGGAACGTGGCCTTACATTTCAGCATCTCTAGATGAGCCTTATTAAGTAATTGTGGTATTATTACCATGAGGCCATGGTAGGGTTTGGGCAGATCACCTTCAAGGTACATTCCAACTCTAGCCATTACATGTTCCTATTGTTTTTCTCATTTCCTCACAAAAAATATATATATGAAAAAAACAACCCCACATTTTCAGAAATATAATGACTTCATTTTAATGAACTTGTTCATACAAGACATATATGCTGGGTGTAAAATATATAATGAATACCTTCTATTTTAAATACGTAGCTGGTGAGTAACACACGTCATACTGACTTTTCTGGCATAATTTTCATACAGACCTTCATTTGAACATTCTGCCAGTAAAATGACTTTGTAGTGTTTCTCATCTGTACCCAGTGCCTGAACAACTGAATGTATCAGTGAAGTATTCCTCTTCTTCACCAGTCATTACTACAAACAGAGCTTCAATAAACTGAATCACAATTTTCAACATAAACTTTGAAATACTTGCTCAGTTTTGGAACTGTTGTGCTTTTTTAATTTTTTTTTACAAGTTCACTCATATGAAAACCCAGCATTACAAATAACGACATTTATTGTTGTTCACACATGTGTAGAATTGGTAGATTGCGGTGTGTCAATCTTACTCTTACTCTCTTTCACATCATTCAAAGGAGATCTGTTAACAATCTGGCATTTAAACACTTGTTTATAGGCTTTCCTAAAATTCTCAGATAGGAATGCATATATAATGGGATTCACAGAAGAATTGCTATAAGCCAGGCAATGCGCTGTCACTCTGAAGAGAAATGAGGCTTGAGTCAGGGGGAAATCTCCAAATTCAGCCCAGAGGTGTACGACATGATGAGGCAACCAGGATATCCCAAAAACTACCACCACCACCAGGACCGTTTGAGCTGTCTAAGGTGGAAAAGGTAAAGCATGGATTATTTATTGACAACTGAACAGGTTGCCTCACAACATAAGCTTAAAAATCCTTACTAATACACATGAAAACCAATGAAAAGAGGTGTGCCCAAATACAGTATAGGCAATTTGTATATCAGCTCTTCATGTACGCTGTTGGAGCTGTGGAACAGGGCTGACTTACAGCCCAATCCTATGGGTTCTGCCCGTGCTAACTTACTGCTTTACAGCTGTCATGAAATCACTTCCGGCAGCATGCAAACTCGTGTGCTGACAGAGCACCGGCAGGAAGGCCAGAGCCGTCCTGTGCAAGCCGAAGCAGCACCCGGACCCATCGACACAAGGCAGCAGGGAAGGCAGAATGGGGGTGGGAGAGGGGGAAATGAGGTGGCCGGGGAGTGTGTGGGGCAAAATGGGGCAGCGATGGGGTGGGGGAAGGGTGGATCGGTTTCACGAAGGTTGCAGGTTTGGCAGCAGTGGCAGCCATCAAATCCTAGCCCTTTTCCCAGACCTGATCCAGTGGCACAGGTCCACGCAGACCTATGTCAGCAAATTTGCTAGTGCAGATCTGAGTAGACCCCTCCACGCTGCAGAGGCTTACCTCTGGGTAAGGGAACTAATGTTCCCATACCCGGAGGAGACATCCGCGACTGCAACCAACACACACACACACACACACACACACACACACCGCAGGATGCAATGCTAGACTTTCTTGTACGGCAGCATCGGCGGGGGGGGGGGGAAATCGATAGGATTAGACTCTTTGTGGCGACTCCCAACTTGGAATTCCCTCCTCCCAGGAGACCTGGCTGGTCTTTACACTGCCTGCTTTAAAAGCAGGCTGTCAAGATTTTTCAGCACACTTCATTGTATGTCTACTCAGATGTAGGTCCCATTGTGTTCAATGGGGCTTACTCCCAAGAAGGTGTGTACAGGATTGCAGCCTTTGTTTGTTTGTTTCAGTTACGGGGTGGGGGACGAATGGGGGACTTTTTGGGCAGGCAGAGTGGTGCGCAGGAGGCGGAACGAGAGAGGGAGGGAGTGGATTTTGGCAGCACCTGCTAGCACCAGATCCTAACTCCTTTCCCTCTCCCCTTCCCTCTCCCTTACTTTTATTGGACTTGCACCAGCAAAATAGCCGGCCAGATCTGAGGAGATCCATTGGGGCAGCAGAGGCTTGACCTGGCTTAAGGGAACAAACTTTACTCAAAGAAGGCCTCGAGGCTGCCTTCCCCCCCCCCTACAGTGTGCGCTCCACTGGCATGGCTGCATCAGCGGGGGGGGGGGGGAGGTAGTTAGGATTGGGCTGTAGTTACAAGACTTATAAAATGCTCAAGTAACCACAGATGTAACTGATGACATGATTTGACCCTCTGCCTCTTCAATCTATCATACTTATGATAGATGGTTCCTTCAGTAGGGGTAATTGTACATAATAGCCTGAAAAATCCTTTGCTACATTTTATTCCATTATATCTCAGAAATCTGTATAACACTATTGATATAATTTGCAACCAAGGAAACACCACGCTGGTCTTGTTTGTTTAATGGAATCGCTCTAAGGGGTTCTCTTTAGAAAATAAAAGTGCATGAAATATAATTTCAGCAAATATGAAATGCAGTTCTAATGTCTTATTTGTGGTGTTTATACATCATAAATAAACATTATATATCACACTCCAGCCTGTCTCTTAAGCACTTACTCATGAGTAGATTATGTACTTGTGGGCAGGCATGTCTGCCTGCTACTTGAAGCAGCATCTTATGCTTACTTATTACTGGATGTTCAAAAAAAAAAGCAAACAGCAGACCTCTTCCAGTAACTCAAGTGTTTATTGCTTAAAGCCCTGTGGAAAAGTACATAAAACTTAAATTGCAAAACAAAATGAACCAGGAACAGCTTATCTGAGTACTGACTCTAGGTCCTAATCCAGTGGTTTCCAAACTGGGAGGCACGGCACCAGCCAGGGGAGCCGTGGAGTGCCACAGAATCCTCTCAGAAAACAATGCAATGCCAATTGGCAGGCATCAACATAATGTAATGGGGAGCCATGGCCAATGGTCACCAGTGGTCAAGAGAGGTGCAGGTTGAAAAAGTCTGGGAAACACTGTCCTAGTCCATCTATGCCTCAGAGGAGATATGGACCTGGGCCAAAGCCCAGCCACTCTGACATCTGCTGCATAATTGAAACTGTTTCCCAAGTTCTTTCACACAGGGGTATAACAAGCTCCTGTGGCGCCCGGAGTGCAGGAGCTTGCGGCGGCGCCCCCAGAAGTGACGTAACGTCATGTCACATGACGTCACGGAGCCGCCGGGGGGCAGGCGGGGGGGAGAGTCCCCTCGCCCGCCCTACAGCTCAGGAATGAGCAGCACGGCTTCTTTCAGAGCCTGGGTCCTTTGGGAGTTGACAATTCAGGAGGCCATACACAACACATGTGAGTAGCCTTGCTCATTGGTAAGTATCCCAGGCTGCTGTTTCAAGTAGAAGGTTAAAGCACCTATCTTTCAACAAGTAGGTATCCTGGCCTATTATTATAAGTAGCACCTAGATCACCTACCCAGAAGCAGATCTACTCATGAGTAAGGGCTGTAGCCTTTTGCTTGTACAGGTGGGCCCCCATATCCACGGATTCGCTATCCACGGTTTCAGTTATCCACAGATCGCGGTGACACCCCCCCCCCAGGCTTTTACTTTTTTCCCAGTAAGCTTCGTTTCTTCCTTAAACAAACAGGAGAAGCAGCCTCTGGCTGCTTATTGCAGGCAAGTAGAACGAGACTAAGTCCTAGAGAGGCTCTGCAAGGTTAACAGAAACCTTGCAGAGCCTCTCTAGGACTTAGTCTCGTTCTACTTGCCTGCAATGGAGGCTGCTTCTCTGTTTGTTTTAAGGAAGAAACAAAGCTTGCTGAAAGAAAAATAAGAGCTGGGGGGGTGAGCATGCCTGCCCACAGGGGAGGCAGGGCAGGGGGCCCTCAGGAAACCATGGAGGGGGTGTTCGCTCTTATCCACGGTTTCAAGTATCCACGGAGGGGCCTGGAACATATCCCCAGCGGATATGGGGGGAGTACTGTACCTTCTTGTACCTCTCATTGATTAATTGTTTTGTACTGTTCTTTGTGAACATGCAAAGAAGGAACAGACAGGGACAAATGAGAGCCAAGGGTCCAAAGAAACCAAAATTTTCACTGATACGGACTCATGAAGATACATGTACAATGTCAACCAGAATATTACCCTCCTCTGAGCTTCTAAAAATCATATTTTATTTTATCATTATACACTGACAGTAATACTCACCTTTTTCTTGGATGCCTCAGATTTCTTTGATATGTTCCTCAGTTTTTTATGCAGATGATTGAGGACCTGGAAAAGATGAAAATTTTCAACTTCCAATGTATTATTTGTAAAAGTCAAAGTCTTCTCAAAAATGTGCTAACACTAGTTGATTTGAATGAAGAAAAATATAACATATTTCATTAAATGTAGGCCCTAACAGCTAAACTTATAACTTTTCATTACATGCATTAAAAAAAAATGAAGCCATAGCCTGTGAACCTCACCTGACTGGGAATAGAATCTATTGCAATCCATGAGACTTTTTTCCTAAATAATTGTATCACAAATCAGAGGAAGCCTAAGATTCTGGGCATGAGGTGTGGTCTAGTGGTTGATCTTCCGCCTTGCCTGAAGAACAGCTAGGACAGGATTCGGTTCGAGACAACTTGAAGCTGCAGACAAGCTGCCAACAAGCTGCGATATATCTCAGCTGAGAAGCTGAGATAGCCTGCACTGAGACCCTCTGTGGGAGAGAGGAGTTGCTGTCAGACAAGCTCAAGCTCGAAACCATGTGCAGCCAGTGAGATACCACACCATTGAAAGGAAACAGCTGGAGAAGACAGGTTCTATGCAAATAGAACATTTATTGTAAAAAATCCTTATGGTGGGTTAGAAAAGCTCGCCTGTGTAAACTGTCTTGAATAAAGTCCGAGGAGAAATCTGATGACAGGTGGTGTATAAATACAGATTTTATTATTATTATTATTATTACTACTACTACTACTACTACTACTACTACTACTACTACTACTACTACTACTACTACTACTACTACTACTACTATAAGACACTGCATCAATGCTGCTGATAATTTCTTACCATTGCAGCTTCTGCTAGAAAAATCTTCCCCTGGCAATGACTGCATGTACCAGCTGTAACTTGATTTTGCCTCACCAGGTGGATTGGAACCAATTGTAAAGAGAGTTTGCATATTGGCTACGTACATTCCCCATGGCAGCTGGCACTGGCATGAAAGCACTACATGAGTGCTGTGATTCATGTGCTGAGTGTCTATCGCACATTATAGTCACGGCATGGAGCCACTGTCACACAGGAGCCTTTTCTGTTCTTCCAATGAATGAAACATTAAGATAAATACAGACTACTATTTTAAGTCCTTTTCACTAGTGATTGCTTTTACTTTTTAATACCCTTTTTTTGGTGTTACAATTACAATAACAGACATATCAGTTATGAATTTGAGAGTGGATACCACATTACCAAGTAGATATAAGTACAGTATATAATGACAAAACATCCAGGAGTGTTATGTAGCAGAGACTTGGATTTGTACTAGCTGGTCTAAAAATTAATCTGTAATACAAAGTGTTTCAGTAAATAGGTATGGAGCAGAATTTCAATGGATGCTTACAAAAATGTTTCCCCTAGTTTCTGTACTTCAGGAATGGATACTATCCTTCAAAGAAATTATCAGGATATCTCAGGTATGAGATTGTTTTCAATGGTTTTCCTCCACCACTCCTCTTCCTACTTCCTGAATTTGAAAAGGAAGAAGGGAATGAAGAGGAAGCAAGCAGGGAAGAGAGGGGAAGTGGTGAGCTAGAGAGTCTCTGAGCATTTTTTTTTTTGCTCCATTCCCCTCTTCTTTCTCAAAAGAGTTGGAGGAGGACTAGCAGAGACAGGTGCGTGGAGGTGAGCAGCAGGTATTTTCCGTCAGTTTGCTGCCTGACATGACCATGTCAGTCAGCTTTACGGCTGTGCCAGCTCAGCCATCTTAACTGAAGGGAGTTTCTTATTTTCTCATATAGGGCAAGCAACATCTACATATAGTTTGAAATTAGTTTTAGTGTTTTCTTAAAGAAGCCCTGTATCAGGATCACTATCTGAAACGTTGTCAGATATCAAGGTGGATAGGTGATTGTTAGGGGTCAGCCAAGTTGGGCACATGTTCTGGATGGTCCACAGCTAACCCCTCACCTCCAAGTCTGAAAATCTAGAGTTGTGTTTTGACTTCAGAGTTTTGTAACTTTAATGCAAGTCACAGATAGAGTTATGAAATTTGGAGTCAAAACGTGACTCTAGATTTTGATTTACTTCTGTGGGAGGAAGAAGGAACAGTCTTCTTGGGAATTTCCTCCTCCCTCTCCAGACCAGAGTGCAATGCAGCCTCTATTCCCAAGTGGTGGGACTTCTGTCACTTGAGAGCAGCCAATTGGTCTCTGGGGCAGGGAGAGAGGAGGATGTGCCTCCTCAGGTACATACAAACAAGGGACCCCAAATCAGTTATTAACTGATTAACTGATGTACCAGGAAACCCTGGCACTGCCACTGAATAGGTACATGATGTTTCATGTTACATAGCTTCTTACATGCAAATGTTATGTTAATATGCTTTTTATAATCAGAACAATTCATGGGTAGCTTTTAAATATCACATTCTAAGAAGGTCTGCTTATAAATGATCATGACCTTCTGGGGGTGTTATGAACAAACAACATATTCCTCTTTTTACATCTAGAAATAACAAAACAACAATAAAAGTCAAATTGTATATAGGTGTAAGATATACTTGCCAAACTAAGGAAGAACAAATACAATCTATTAAAGACCGCATTTTCTATTTCTTTTTATACACAGTCCTCCTCACTAAGCTCAAAATGGGATGTAGGGGACTATGATGAGGTCCAAATGGAAAAAGAGAGAGAGAGAAAAAATCAAGAAGCAAATGTGCTGCAATATCCAATACATAAAGCACCACCAATAGTAAGTTTAATTAAAGAAGCAAATAGAGTAATTTAAGCAACAATTCCTGCAGCGCAATCCTGTGTAACTTTTGCACCGGTGTAACAAGATCCCCGGTGTAAGAGCACTTATGCCAGTGTAACTTGCCGTACAGCGACAAACTGTTTTTATTACAATCTCATCTTTTCCAGGGACAACCCCTGGCTGGTTGCTCCAAATCTTAAGACTTATGGGACCTTGTAACCCAATCCTATGAGATGCTGAATCAAGATAACAGCTTATTACACGTACTGTATTAGGTGAAAAACTGGTAAACAACTGCTGTGGATGACAATAAATACTACTACTTGTCATGTCCACCTATTGTGTAAAATAAATTCAATATGTTCCGTAGAACACAAACAGAACAGAAAGAAAGGTAGTGAACTAAATTATTTTAGATGGCATGAAGGAAGCATTTATCGAACTGTCTTACTAAGACTATAATAATGATGCATTGAATTATGAACAATAGCAGAAATTAAGGAACAGTCCTTTAAAGCAGCCTCCAGAGATTTAGTAGCATTACCATGTTAATTTTCTACTCATCCAGCCTTCCCATCCATTTACTCTCCATTCTCATTCAGTTCAGGGGGAAAGAGATTCTCACAAAAAAGTATCATTGACGCCACTTTGTATGTACTTCTTATTGATAGGTACACTTTTATCCTTTCTTGAGAGCAAAGAGAATAAATATACAGTACTTTATTAAACCTAGGTTTTAATAGACTTTTAAAACTTCAGAAGTAGATAAAACCTTAGATACATCACTAAGGATCACACTGTACATGATGTTAAATGTGCTATCTATCTGTTGGGGTATTTTTTTAAATAGCAAATGCAGGGAGTCCCAACCCAGATGAACAGCCCAGTCCTCTCTAACTTTAGAGCGGCAGAGCATGCTGTCTGCCGCACTAAAGTGTTGTTTACGATGACTTGGGAGTAAGGGCTGCTGGCACAGAGGCCCTCACTCCCCCGATGGACTGTCCCTGCGCCAGTTGGTACAGGTAGGTCCTGCACTGACTGGTGCAGGGGTGGGGGGAGGGGGGCCATTGGCCAAAACAGGCCAGGAGAGGGTGGGAATATCGGTGGTGTGCTCTGCCGATATCCTCGGCGCTTTACCAACCCGGTTCAGCCTCACTCTGCCGCCTCGGATGAACGCCAACTTCAGAGCTGGCATACATCCAAGGACGCCCATAGGCCCTGGGTAGCCCTACACTCGAGGGACTGAATGTTCCCTTCTCCCGAGGTGTGCCCAGGCTACCCCAGTGCTGCCCGGGAATAGGCTCAGGATACCACTGTCTACCCTTTAGACCGGCCGCGGAAAGTTGTGCAGGATTGCACGGTTATACTGAAATATGGGAAGAGAGTTTGCTAACCCTTGCATGTGCTACAGTTCCTATGAAAGTAGTTTCTCCCTCAAATTTCCTATTTACCCATGTCAAAAGTTTCTATGGACACAAATAGCACTTTAGGGGCCTGTTTTTTAAAACTTTTCCCCTATGACACAGTCCTGATATGATCATTAAAGGGGTGCTGGTTATGGTGGAGGAGAGCAGTAGTTATCCCACACAAACACAATTGCTGACAGAAAACACAGACAATTTATTGAGATAGTTTACAAAGATATTCTAGCTTGTGGATCACTGAAAGGTCTATTTTATAGTGGAGGAAAGGAAGGCCTGGCGGGATATGGTTCATGGGATCACGAAGGGTCAGACACGACTTAATGACTAAACAACAACAAGGGACATTCTGGGAGTATTTTTGTAATTCTCATGATGTCTTCAAAAGATAATGTGAAATATCAATTTTCTAATAGTTAATTGAGCATATATATTGAACATACCACTGGCATCATTCAACAGCAATAAGCTCACTAGTTTAACTATATCCTGTTAGAAAATAAAGGCAGGAAACTTGCATAGTAACTATAGTCATATTTTAAAAGTGATCATCAATGGATTCCTGCATCCTGCATTAGATGTAATTGTAGGAATTTTGCCCCTGTACCCCACTCCCAAGTAATATTGGGCCACATTTATTGATAAACCAATCATTCATCACAACAAGTCAGCAGTGGGTCCTGCCTCAAACTCCCCCCTCTCTTCAGCGTGGGCTTCTAACCTAATGAGGACAAACAATTGCCTCTTTACTTATCCACACCATACCTGCCAGATGTGACCACTCTGGCTAAGGGGAAACTGAACCCAAAGCCTTCTTTGGGGTAGGCTTCTGGGGTAGACAAAAAAAAAATCATCAACCAAGACCAATCAGGTGGGAGGGAAAAAAACTCCTACCTGACTCCAAAAGGCAACCAGCTAATTTCAGATTCCCCTGGGAGGGTGGGTGTGGCAAAAGGCACACAGAAGAGGATGAAGGCAGGCTGCTGTAACAGATATTGGGTACAGAGAATATTTTCCCTGCAAAGAATGCTCCTGTTGCCTAGGAAGGGCTGGAATGGCATTTTCATAGGCTGGATGGCTATGTGACTCCCAATTTGGCAATGAAAGCGTTTTATATTTTACAGCGTTAATCACAGTACAGGTTATGATGGTAGTATAGTAGGGCTGGCCCATCCATGAGGCCAACTGAAGCAGTCACCTTAGACAGTAGACTGGGGGGCTGCCCATTTCTGTCCCCACTGCTTCTCTTCTTCCTCCTTCCACTCACTAATTGGAAAAGGGAGAGGGAGACTGAGAGGAAAATAAAATGTGGAGGTGAGGAGAGTGCTGAATGAGAATGCTGGCGAATGGGAGGAGCAGAGGCTGGAACATCATTGGGTAAGTGGGGGAAGAATGTGGCATATGCCACCTTGGGTTTCAGGAGGTCTTAGGTCAGCCTTGTACTATGGCTTGTAATGACAAGGGTATAAAGCTCTTGTATATTCTTCCTGTTTCTTGCACTAGAAGAAATACCATAGTATCGTCTGGTCAGTTTAAATTAATGCATCAATAGCATCTTGAAATTATTTACAAAATCATCAAATATATGTTGTGCTAAGCATTTAATCCCATTACACTTCAAGTCATAATCTGTGATATAAACATTATTCATATATGAATTCATTAAATTGTTGCATTAGTTATGGTAATGTCAGGAATATCCATTAATGGCAACAGAATCTTTCATTCCATTCTCCTTAATATTATGCCATTACCATACCATAGCAGCTGCTTGGCAGTGTCCTTCAAGGTGCCAAGTTGTGGTGAAAATCCACAATTTTTCCTTGTTTTTTCAATACTGTTGGACCTTCAGATCACTTCAGAGGCTCTGGTGACACTTCAGCACCCTGAAGGGGCTGCTGTGTTATTCAAAGGCAGTAGCCAAGTTTACCTTATTATTGTTGTTGCTTATTGTTTGTTTTCTTCTTCACCAAATGAAAGATAAACAAAGAACTTAGCCTTGAGTCAACTCATTGGACCCTGAAGCCCTGATTCCTAAGAATGGGAAAGTCAAGACAATACCCTCTCATATCCAATCCCACAGGATGTTAATGCCTTTAGGTGACAAAAAGCAGAGTCATCCACCCCACTTTGCAGATTTGCCCAGGTCTCCCATTTCACCCTTCCACTTTCAGTGGTGGGCAGGTTTTTGAACAGCAATCACTACTCATAGAAGCTGAGAGAACAAAGTACCGTATTTCAATACCTTCACTTAGACAGAATGCAGGCCAACAGCCCGATCCGATCCTGGGCCAGCCTGTATGGTGCAGAACACTGACGCAGCATTCACTGCATCCTGCAGGCCAGCTGGGAGAGGTAAGTAAAGAAAAAAATGGCTTGCCTCCACGGCTGCTCCATGGGGTCCTATGGAACTCCTCAAAGCCACACCAGCAATTTTGTTGGTGTAGCCTTGAGGAGCTTTCTGGGGGTATGTTTGGGCAGAATAGGGGATCTGGATCTTGTGCATGCTGCTGTTACTGAAATCCACTCCGTCCTGCCCCAAGCCTCACCATCCTGGCCTAATCCCCCCTGATTCACCTCCAGCAGAGACCCACTGCAGATCTGCCCCTATCAGCCTCCAGCAGAGACCCGCTGACAGCCAATCAGTGAGGCACTGTTGGTAATGCACAGTCTTCTGGGGTTTGCACTTGCAGAAGCTCTCTGCAGAACAGTGAAGAGGCTGCCATGACAGCATACCGCATGGATAGAATTGGGCTGTAGTGCATTGCGACTGCATCTGCTCTAGAAAGTTGGTTTGGGCTGTAGAGCTGTATATGCTGTACTGACACCTATGTGTGCTGTTGCCCATGCTGAACAATTAGCTAAGGATACTGTTACAACAAACTTTTATCAACCCAAGAAACTGTCCTGGTTTATATAAATGGCCTTTATGGTTGTTGTTTTCTTTTACTCAGGTAGACTTAAAATACCTTTCAGTGGCCATGGAAAATAGCTGCAAAAACAAAACACTGGGAGACAGTTATGAGAAAACCAGTCATCGTGTTTGGTAAAAGGCCTCATTCCCATTCCCAGATGGTTGATGATGATGATGATGAAAGAGAGAGAGAGAGAGAGAGACAGAGAGAGACAGAGAGAGACAGAGAGAGACAGAGAGAGAGAGCTGGTGAGATCATACTGCTATAACAACATTCAGTTCTCTGAATCTGGCAACTGGCGTGGCATCTGGACACGCACCTTTAATCGATTTGATTGAAGCAATTCCATTAATAAGTCTTGGAGGTCCAAGAAGGGGAAACAAATTTTCCCCATCCTTAAAACTAATCAAGGTTATATGATACTAATTTGTTACCCCTTCATGGCAGAGTTGAATTGGATAAGACTACAGAATAGAATTCTTAGAACTATTCTGGTGCTCAAAAAGGCAAACCTGTTGTGCTTCTCCACTAAGAAACAAGTAGATTACATGTGGTATGGGGACATATCTCATATTTTCAATTATCCGACTAAAATTGGAGAGGTTGCCTAAACTTTGCTTCTAGGAGCAGACTACCACTAGCCACCTGACTCCTTCGTCCAGAAGTCTGACTTGTACACTCCTATGCTTTCTTCTAAATTCTAAACTTGCCAAAGTGTAATTGGAATTGAAATCGGAATCTGCCAAAATGATATTTTAAAAAGAGTAAAAGATATTTTAGTATAGTCTGATTTAGAGCACAATCCTACCCTTCCCCCCCCACTAGCACAGCCACGCAAAAAACAGGAACGCGGTATCCAGGGGGGATCAGGAGGCTTCTGAAATCGCCTTATACCTCCATAAGCCTCTCGTTCCGAAATGGATCCTCTTGGACCTGCAATAGCGATTTCACTAGCACAAGTCTGAGGAAAGGGGGTGGGGAGGCTGCAGGAAAGGGGGATAGGATCCGGCACATGTCATTGCTGCCAGATCCACCCCCTTCCACTGCCTCCCTGCCCCTTTACGCCCCCTCCCCGCCCAGTTTTTTCCCCTCCCCACCTCCGTTCTGCCTCCTCACACCGTTCCCGCCTCTCCCACTGACTTACCTGCTCCAGCAGGCAGTGGGAGAGTCAATGACACGGGCAAGAAGGTGTTGGCCTTCCTGCCGGTGTCCTTGCAGTGCACTAATGAGCGTGCTGCCGGAAAGCGCTTTTATGGCATTTTTGCAGCAGTTACTGGTGGCGGAACACTCGTTCCACCAGCGCTAAAGCCCTGTAAGATTGGTCTGTTAATTATGTTGAAGGAAGTAAATTAATTTAAAGTGGTATTATTATAATTTTATTTTAAGTTTAATTTTTATGTGAATTACAAACATTATTTAACAGGACTTTTAACAGAAAGATTATTAAACATTATTTAACAGGAATTTAGAACTTTCTAAATTTCCTGTCGGGGGGGATTGGTTGTCATATAGTTTAATTAGCATCAATTAGCTCTCTTGAATGGTGGTTCTGCAAATATTCCATATAACCCGCGGCACTTTATCTGCAGGGAGAGTGTAGTTGCAGACATCACTCATTACTTCTTGGGCCACCCCATCTGTTAATGAGACATATCTAGAGGTTTCTCACGGGAATTTCCTACTGATCAAATTGAGGAAAAAAATAATCCCTGCTTAATAACACTGATAGGAACATTAATTAATTAGTGGCATGTGTGCATCAAAACTTATTATCTACACATGCAGCAAATTATTTTAAGATGTGACCATGTGTATTGATATTTTATTATTTTTGTAACCAGTGAGCAGGACTGGTATCAGCACATCATACTTGGGCTGCTGCCAGGGCTCAAGTGCTTCAGGCGGCCCACCACTAATAACTGCCCTGCCCCCCCCATGAAGGACTGGCCCCACATAGCAAGTAGTAGCCATTGACTGGGCGGGCACTCCTACTCATTCCTTGGTGATCTACCGCATCTACCACATCCACATCTACCACCACCCACCATCCAGATAAAGGGAGGGAAACCCACCAGTCTAGGAGGCCCACTGGAGGACACCTTGTCAAGGAAATCCTCAAACCTGGAGTTGGTCCTAACAGTAAATTTCTTAGGATGATAAATAACCTTCTGTGGCAAGAAAGACAACTCAAGTCACCAGGCAAGAAAGCTTTTAAATAGGTTTTTTCCTGGTTTTTTTTAGAACTCACAAGTCATTAAAAGGGGTACATTACAGGGCAGGCAACCTACTTTAAAAAAAATGAAACATTGAAACCAAGTAACTTTTATAGATTGCCAACCTAATCTTATCCGGGGCTTATGGTGGCTGATCTCACAATCCGCTGCCATATGTCCTGGACCGATGGTGTGAAAGCTATGCCCTTGTCATGTGTGCCAGGCCGCCAGCACAAATTGCCAGAGGCCCCGTGCACGTGACAGCAACTTGCAGATGCCCTGCTGAAGCAGGTAGGTTGGCAGTGAAGGTGGTTTGGAAGAGGATCAGGGCTGTTCAGGGTGGGAAGTGGGCCAGGCAGGGGCCAGAGGGGGTACATTCCAGTGGCAGTGGCACATGCCAAGATCCTATCCCCCTTTCCCCATCCATAGCTGCCCCTGAGTCTCCTCGGACTTAAGCTAGCTAAATACCGGTAGCTAGCATAGGTCCAAGGCGACTCATTGTGTAACAGGGCGGGGATGGGTGGCGACAGGGGCAGGATGGGTGGATCAGACCCAGGAGGAAGAGGGATCAGCGGCACTGGCACGTGCCACATCCTATCCCAACCTCCTGGGCCTGATCTGCCGATACTGATGCACTCAGATGTGCGCCAGCCATATGGCTTGAGCAGATCCAAATAGACCCAATGCACAGGCTGGGGTTTCCCTCGGGCAAGGGGACAAATGTCCTCTTACCCCGAGACCTCCAGCATGCAAAATTCCAATTCAGGATGCAGCGCAGCCTACTCTGGCCCCACTGCATTGCTGTGCAGGAACTTGGGTAGGATCGGGCTGCTGATTAGGATTGGGCTGTGAATCAGAATTAAAACACTGGATTTCTTGCACCAGCACCTAAACTTAGAATAGTTACACTAGCCACTATAGTGTACCCATTATGTTATGGGTGCTATCAGTGGCGTCGCTCGAGGTGGGGTGGAACAGTAAGTTCCGCACTGTGCTAACCTCCGTTTACTCCCCGGCATGAGGCGGCCCCACCCCCTCGCCGTCGGATCCATCTACTGCGCGTTGCCTTCGCCGCACTGAATGGCTCCAGTGGCGAGGGAGCGGGACCACCTTGTGCTGGGGAGTAAATGGAGGTTAGCACAGTGCGGAACTCACCGTTCCGCCCCACCTTGAGCGACGCCAGTGGGTGCTATTTTGCCTTTACTGTATTACTGTATTATTAAGTATTACTGTAATACTTTTATGTTTGGACAAGCATTTAGTTGATGGAATAAAAGCAGGAGGGTGCTTTTATGGTAGCTTTATTTTGATACGTCCTCTGCAATTAAGGCTTCTACTACCTCATATGCACTTACTGTTTAATGTGGTATAAGTCCTACTGAACACAGCAGGACTTACTTATAAGACTGTAGGAAGCTCAGACCATTAGCCCTTCTAGATCAGTACTGTCAACACAGACTGGCAGTGGCTACCCGGGGTTTCAGACAGGAGTTTTTCTCTGTTCTACCTAGGGATGCTCTACTACTGAGCCACTGCCATTCCTTGGAGTAAATATGCATAAGATCATGCTGCATGTCTTCTATTATTATTTTTTAATGTTGCTACTCATCTTGGACCTTTTGTGCATATCATAGACTGGAATTTCAATAACTATGTGATTAAAATAAAATATATATTGGTACTGAACATTATATTGTATAAAAGGTGTGGTAAGGCCTGGCGGGATATGGTTTATGGGATCACGAAGGGTCGGACACAACTTAACGACTGAACAACAACAACAACAACAAAGATCAGATAGGATACAAGTAAGTCAATGTCACACTTTTTGAAGAATTATTCCACTGTAAACATAACTAATGATTTGCACTACCCATGGAGACTGACGATAGTTTTGTTATTTTGTGGTTTGGCACTTTTGTTATTGGAAATGTAGTAGTAGTAGTAGTATTAAGAATATTTATATACTGCTTTTGAACAAAAAAAAGATTTTTCTGTTAACAGTAACTATTTTTACAACATGTAAATGACTGACAGGCAATCTGTAAAGTGAAAGCTGACTTTCTTGTTGTGCTTTAACACAATTGGTAAATCAAAGCATGCATGAGCATGTAACATTCTAAAGATTTTGTTGTATTGGAAACCTTCGAAAAATAGGGATTATGGACTAAAGCTGAGCTATAACAGTTACACAGTATTTCAGAACAATCTTGCTACTTAAGGAACCAGTTCCATTTACATAAATTGCTCTTTACAATATAGACTTAGGTGATAAGGATTGTTTACAGATGTTGAGAGGTATTTATTATTATTGTCCACCATTACCTATGTCAACTTACTTGTTGACAATCTGTGTTCAAAATTCCACCAAAATAGCTGCATGAATTGTTCTTCATTCAAGAGTGCAAGCAATGGCAGTACAAAAGTGGACCTTTGGTCAAAATGAAGGCTGTTGGGAGTTTTACAGTAAATGCAATGATTCAATTTCTTCAACTCCTAGTACCTCTCTATTGATCCCCTCTATCTCAATCAGTGAGTCAGAATGCGAATCACTTCATCAGTGATTGCTTTCTACTTGGTAGGGACATTATTGAAATCAATAGCAGAGTTCGCTGATATCTGTGATGCAGTGTTAGGGATACAATGGCCCAGTTGGTGCTCCTTGCTTTCTGTCAGTACAATCCATGTTCCACTGAAGATCATGGAAACTCCCCTTGGTATTAATAATGTTGGATTGCCCTTAATCATTCCCCATCTGGTAAAGGACATAAACTATTCACTGATGGCCCTTTGGATTGCAATCAGCACCAGGAAATCAGTCCTAGTGATTTGAGGCACACCCTACCTCCTATCTCACAGCAGGTGATTCACACTGTTAAACACTCAGCTTTTCAGTGGGAGAGATCCTACAAAGCAGCATACAGACCGCTCACAAAGAAGACGGGATCAGATAAGAAACAGCTACATAATGCAAACATGCATCTTATCTTTGAAATGTTTGCAATTTATCTGGAAGACATATTAGGAACATGTATGAATATGTATGAATATGCTTTGAGTAAGTTGCTGCAAACAATGTGACTGACTCTTGAATGACCAGAATGGGAAGATACCCTTGTTGTAACCTGCTAAATTATAGCTTTGGAACATAAACCATGAAATTTGTAATGCATTAAGAGAACTCCAGATCAATGCACACAGTTTAACCCCTTGAGGCTTTTATATACTGTATACAATATATAGTCATCTGAACTAAAGCATACTCAACAAAACTCTTGTTGCAACAACCTTGACATCGTAGTTCTAATGCACACTGTATTTTACATGCTTTATCTTGATACAGTATCTTTAACCAAATTTATCTCAAAAATAAGTACACCTACTGTATTTGTAAACACCACTGACTTCCCCCACCTCCATGAATCCTAAATCACTATATCATTTAGCTTTGAACCTGACCGAGATGCTGTAACTCTACAGATACACACACACACAATTTCACTGTGCATGTAAGAGGAACACTTTCTCAGAGCTCTGGCACTATATTATTAAAAACTATTTTATTCTCATATACAATGAACTGTAACTCATGTAGAACATTATTATTATTATTATTATTATTATTATTATTATTATTATTATTATTATTATTATTATTAATATACCACTTTTCAACCAAAAGTAGTTTTCAAAGCGGAACATTGTGTACAAGAACATTGTATCTTGTACATATATAATTGCACAAATTGCTCACTGTAATCTGCCACACTAAGCACACTCTTTCACTAAGCACACTCTTATTTGGATGCTACACATGCACATCCTATATAAAAGACATGCACGCATGCGCGCGCACACACTTCAGTCCATAAGTAAGATTTGCCCTGAATGTGTCCACACTAATCTATAACTAGAGTATGTTACATAAACCCTTGTGTTCTGGAGCTGTACCCCCTTTCCCATGTACATGGGAAAGTGGCTGATGCACACATATATACCGCTGTTTGTAGTTTATATCTACACCCACCTTAGCATAACAGAAGGAGATGAGCAGCAAAGGTAGCAGGTACCCAAAGACAAAGGTGCAGATCACATAGACTTTCTTGTGATGCAGATTGGGCCACACTTCCCAGCAGAAAGTCTGGTTAAGGATTTCCTGGTAGACAATGCGCTGGTGGTGAGCCACAGGTGAGGCCATGGCAATAGAAAGCAGCCAGATGACCCCTACACCAAACAGTGCATTACGGGACACTCGCAAGGATGAGGAGCGCCGGGAATGCACAATGGCCACATAGCGGTCCACAGACATAGCTGAAAGAGTGAAGATGCTGACCAACATGGAGACAGTGAAGAAGTAGTGGATAAACTTGCAGATGAAGGTGCCTAGCTTCCAGCCAGGCAACATATACACTGTAGACTGGAAAGGGATGCAGAAGAGCAAGTAGGCCAAGTCGGCAATGCTCAAGTTGAGGATGAAGATGTTGGTGGTGCTGCGAGGCTTGCCTGACTTGCTCCTGGCAAGCACTGTGATGACCAGTGAGTT
Source organism: Plestiodon gilberti rubricaudatus (assembly GCA_026170595.1). Classification (NCBI taxonomy): domain Eukaryota; kingdom Metazoa; phylum Chordata; class Lepidosauria; order Squamata; family Scincidae; genus Plestiodon; species Plestiodon gilberti. The sequence continues at coordinate 65,182,579 of JANXHW010000004.1, read as the reverse complement.
GCCCAGCACCCCCAGTGTGAAAATGAGGCCAAAGACAATCAAAGTGAGGAAGTTCTCAATGCCTATATCAAAGAAGAAGCTGGCATCCTCCTCCTCCTTCAGAGGCTGCTCCGGGGGTGGCCAGGAGGCATTGAAGCCCAGCCAGGAGAATCCCCCTGTCTGGTTCATCATGTAGACGGCGGTGGCAGCTGCCTCTCTGTTCATATTCTGTGCAGCTGCTTCACCAACCTAAGTTGGTCAAGACGGAGGAGAAACCCAGACAACAAAAGCGCCCAAACCCTCCCGTTCGTTCCTTCAGTTCCCTCCCACGGAGACCACTTCAGAAAGCTGCCCTTCCAAAGCCAGCGCTCCGCCTTCCTCCACCCCGCCACACCAGCCCGGCAAAGAATCCCTTCAGACGAACAAACTCCCTCCCGCCGCCGTCCCTGTATTGAAGAGCAACCCAGGAAGAGAGCCTCGAGGGCTCCTTGCAGTCCAAGAAGCGCCAGTCCCACAAGCCCCTCAGAAAGGAGGACAGGGACGTAGGCTCGTCCCGCTCCTTCCCAAAGGGAAACTTCCCACAGCCTGAGCAAAGGGAGGGAAGGAGGCTGCGCGGCAAAGGGCTCTTTCCCTCTCTAGGGCCGGCTGCCAGAGATGCCCCTTGGATGCTGCCCATGGGAGAGTTCCAGGCAGGGAGCAAAAAGAGGCGGCAGCAGACACGCTGATGGTGAGAATCCTCTCGTCTGCAGCAGCAACAGGCTGAGTGGCTGTGCTGCCCTCCTTTCCCGCCTTTCTTTCCCCGGTGAGCGGAGCGAGCGAGCGCCAGGCAACAGTCGCGACTGCAGCACCAGCAGCAGCAGCTACTACTATTGTCAGCCACCAGACTAGAGTGGGCTGCCTGGAGCTCGCGCTGCCTTTTCTCCGAATCCCCCCTCCTTCAAACTCCTCCCTCAGCAGCCTGCCTGACGTGCTGCTAACCCTGGCAGCAAATTCTGGCGCCCGCGCCTAAAAAGCCAGCCTCTTTGCTGCCTCCTCAGAATGTTGCTCCCTTTCTCCCTTGCTGCCGGGCTGCAGCCCTTGGTCGAGATGGGGAGATGAAGGGGCGAGGGAGGCTGCTGAGGATACTTTGTCAGAATGCGCTCTCGCTCTCTCTTCTGACTCAGTTCTGAGGCAGCAGAGCTAGCAGTACCCCAATTCAGCCCAGTCCAGTAGTATCAGTGCACTGCACCCACAATGTGTAACCCCGTCTTGATTTGCCTTTTATTACATTTTGATCGCCTTCTTTCTCCCTCTAAGTTCAAGGCAGCATCTATGTTCCTCTCTCATGTCTCATTATTCTCACGCCAGCGGTAGGCTAGGCGGAGAGAGACTTGTGTGCCCAGCCAGCTCCAAATCTTTCAAGGAGTAGCACTAGCAGCGATGGGGCTCCTTTATCTACCTCAGTCAAAATGTGTCCTTTGGTCTTCCCTTCACTCTTTGCTCCGTGAAGGAGCAAACAGTAAACATTTCCCATTCAGAACAAGTAATTTCACCTTCCCACATTCTCTTCGCCATATCCCATGGAGGCATGGGAGGGTAGCCAAAGGAAATACGGGCTAATAGCTCCTCCTGGTCCTTCAAATGTTGTATAGAACAAGAAGGAAATTCAGGACAGAGATAGTACTGTAACTTGAGTTGGTTTTCACACAGAGCGCTTAACAATTGGATTCTTTTTAAAAGCATTTCTTCATAGTGTGAATGTAAAACCTGCATTGGCTGGGAGGCGCATTCAATGTTTCTTGCACATTCTCTCAGCAGAATTCATACGCGAGAGAAAAGAAAGAGGCCGGATTGTGCTTCATAATGTCACATGTGAACATGTCCAGGTAAGCATTGCTGAGAGAATACCGTAACCTTTCAAAATCCTCTCTCCTGCGCAGCGCTATGAAAAGAATAGCTTCGTCTTTTATTGCATCTGGCCGTATAAGTAGCTGTAAGTGCTCTTTCATTGATTTATCATTTTTTAACTCGCTTTTGAAACTGAAAAGGTTGGGTGCCCTTAGCAGCAAACGGATGCGTAGAAATTAAACAGACCTCATCCATTTCATGTCTACTTGTTGGGAATGTCAGGAATAGAGCAGGGCTAGTAAAAAATATTTGGCTGGTTTACATATCCAGATCAGGGCCTGTGCTCTATTTTTACTGCATGGGATAATAAAGCTTGCATGTGTAAATGTGTGTGTGTGTAACACGTATGCACACGTGTTTAATCTCACTGCCCTTATAACATGCAATGCCAATCATATTTAATTTTTTAATGAAAATTCTTGAGGAGCTCAGCTGAACCAACTGGACACAGGAGTGCATATGTAGCCAAAAGAAAGGCTCCTTTCTTCCTTTGCAGTGATGTCCTGCTATGTCAGCAATTGCTTTAACAAAAATACTTATTTTGTACTTCTTTGTAGGCAGTGCACGCCTGTCAGTGGTGGTGCACATCTCCCATTGCTTTTTCCTTTAAAAAGTACCATACATATTTCCCTTTTCTGTTCTTATAGCATGGCAGAGCTAGTCATTTCCTTGGAACCTGTGAAAGGGCCAAGTGGCTGGCTCATATCATATGGGATAAATGGGTGTGGGTCTATTTTACTGCATGGAGAAGCAACAGCAGAAGAAGAAGAAGCTTGAGCTTTAGGAAGGGTTTCTTCTGGCCAGTTGAAAGAAGAGACAGATTAGGAACTGGGGCAAGTAGATGTTTTCTGTTTCTTGACTGTTGAAAGTCTTTTTGGAGTTTATTTTGTCTTTTTGTGCCAATACAGTCCTCACTAAAGGAAGCTAATAAAGCTGTTTGTATTTATTTATAGTTTTGATAGCCTCTGGCTATGTTTTTTTTCTATAGTTCAGCATAATGAGGCCATCAACCACAGTTCTCAACACCAAGAAAATCTTTATTCATTGCTCTTGTCGACACATCACTTGGAGCTAGTCTTTTTGTACTGTGCTATCCCACAAAAACTAAAAGGAAGTGGCGTACACATTAATGGATAGCCTGACAGCACACACCTATGTAAGAAGTAAATTTCATTGAATTTAATGGGACTTACTTCCAGGTAAATGTGGATAGGATTGCAGCCTGACTAAGCCATTAGTCTTTAGGGGTTTGCATTTTCACACATGAAGTTTAAAGCAGCTCTTTCTTCAATTGGTTTGTAAAGTGACTTTTGTCTTACACTGTCAGAATGCTCATTGGGATTACAGGTGCATCTCCCCTTTTCTACAACATCAGTAATGGCAAACACAACAATAGTGATTCAAGTAAGCTTTATGTCTGAACGCATTCTAATACAGCTACACTTGCAGCTGTTATAGGTGCTGCTGTTCAGTAGCAACCCCTGCTGGCTAAACATTGCCATGCCAAAGCTCAGTTTTCAACACCAAAAGTGGATCTTTTTGACTTCAGATTCCTGAAATTACTTAATGTTCCTGGAAAGGCCTGTTACTCATTACTTGACCAGATCAAACCAGCAAAGTCATAAATTACTCATTTTTTAAAAAATCCAAACACAGCCCAATCCTGTGTAACTCTTGCACCGGTGTAACAGTAGATCCCCCTGTGTAAGAGCACTTATGCCAGTGTAACTTGTTGTATGTCAACGGATACAGGACGAACATCAGCTTAACCCCCCTCGGACACCTCACATGTGCAGTTCAGATGAGGAACGGATGCCGGCGCAACTCTGCCAATGCAGGGGGCATTCTGGGGGCATCTGAATGCCCCCAGAATTCCCCCTGCACCGGCAGAGTTGTGCCAGTGTCCGAACTGCACATGTGAGGCGTCCAAGAGAGGTTACACTGGTGTAACTCTGGTCCTTCGTCCATCGGCGTACAGCAAGTTACACTGGCATAAATGCTCTTTCACCGGGGGATCTACTGTTACACCGGTGCAAGAGTTACACAGGATTGGGCTGTGTTTGGATTTTTTTAAAAATGAGTAATTTATGACTTAGTGCAAGAGTTACACAGGATTGCGCCCTTATACAGTTAAATCTGTCTCATATTTCTTCTCTAGACTCTGTTCTAAAAGTGCTTAGATTTTTTTTAAGCACAGAAATGATCACTACAAAGCCATTACTGTAATGTTTTCAATAATGATTTTTCACACAGGATTTGTTCAAATGGTACAATGTTAAAGCTGTCTTTATAATTGATTTTACAAGAAAAGGAGGAATCATATTTTAGGACTTATGACAGGATAGAACACAATGAGGATTATATACTGCTGTGAGCCTTTAGCCAGACAGAGCCACAAGCTGACAAAACGATTTGTTCAAACTGTGAACATGTATATATTAATAAAATATATTTTAAAATATATGTATTGTGTGATAGTCACACTAGTGTTTTTTTTAAGGACAAATGATACAATATTCTGTCCTTGGGTAATGAATGGCTGACGTAGAAACGATGCTATTTGAGCATTTAAAAATAGCAGCACTGAAGAGGGGAGTGCATGGATTTCCAATAAATAAAAGCAAAGGGTACATAAAATTGGGGTGAAGCATTGCTGGTGTTCGGTGGGTTATACTCAGTCTCTAAAGCAGCAATAATTAATTAAATACATTTCATTTGTGTTAGTCATCACCATTCACATTAAAGGCAATATACATTAAATGCCTCTGATACTCTCTAGACAGCCACATTGCACACTGTAATCACAATAGTAATAGATCCACTCTTTGGAGAAAGGATTGTATTTCTGCAGATCCAAAACATAATGCGTCCAGTATTGGAAAAATGCACGTGCAAGGAATAAAACTTTGAGGGAAGCTGTTTAGACTATGTATAGCAAATAGGTTAACAACTGCACATTTAACTATGCTAAAAATTGTAATATCTGGAAAGGTCCTGGGAAATGTCTACACAGAATGTGCAAGTGTATAGAAAAAACATGTAGATTACTACATATGATTTACAAATAGGATGCATGCTGTTTCATACATAGAAGTGCTTTTTTGTATAGGAATTGTCATACATTTGAAATGGCATTTAGGTTGAAATCCTATACAAACATACCTGGGAATAAGGCCCATTGAACACAGTGGGACTTACTTCTAAGTAAACATGTATAGGCTTGTGCTGTTAGTGCTGTTTTATTATTTGTTCTTTCCCTTCCTGTCAACCCAATCCTAACTAACTTTCCAGCGCTGATGTAGCTGTGCCAATGGCACATGCGCTGCATCCTACGGTAGGAGGACAGTCATGGAGTCTGTCTGTTTCCTTATCTCGAGGCTGCATTGCAGCTGCATTAACACTGGAAAATTGGTTAGGATTGGGCTGTGTGACACATTCCATAATCTCTGCATTAGTCTATATATTATTGGAAACATGGCCCTTTATTTTTTACTGAGTTAAACACTTCCATATTCCAGAAGATACGTCATTTTAAGAGAGATGACAGGTGTATTAAAACATTAAAAACAATTGACGTTTCGCCACGTAATTGGCTCGTGGCTTCATCAGAATAACAAGAGCAAACAGCTGAATACAAGCGTCCATTGGTCTCCTTAGAGCAGAGGTTCTCAACCTGTGGTACAGGTACCCCTAGGGGTACGCGGACCTCTTGCTGGGGGTACGCCAAGCCCTGCCCCTTATCTGCCCCATCAGCAGCTAATTAAGTGTTAATTAACATGGATTTTAAATTGTAATTATTTTCTGAGCCCTTCTGTCTCTGATTTTGGTTTGGGGCTTATTGTACTTTGGAAAATGTACTTTGGTGGGGGAGGGAGGAGCTGATTTTGAGAAGTGTGACTTGGAGGGAAAAAAGATATACTTGCATGTGTCTCCCTCTCCCTCACACACACACACACACACACACACAGTTAAATAAGACATTTTTCACATTTAAAATTGCTTTAGTACTTTTTATTTAATGATTAATTACCTAATTATTTAATTGATTAATCCAATTAATTAGCAGGGGATACTTCAGAAAATTGGAACCCCTGCCTTAGAGCATAAACTGCCAGCTTTACAATCTGACAGAGATGACCGGTATGCAACCAATTAAGCTCAAAAGGGGTGCAGATTGACAACGCAAGGATGTCCTGGGTGTCACTTATTAGTCAAGACTTCTAGCTAAACGAAAGTAGAAATTAAAAGCACAGCAACCAATAAAAAATTACCAAAAACTTACGAGAGAGTTCCTTTCTTTTTTACGTGTCTGCTGTTACTAATTTGAGACTTCTTTAGGACTGGGAGCCAGACGTTATTAACTTTAAGTGATTCTTCTTTTTTTGTTGACAGCGTCCTTGTGTTTTAAAATTGCTATTGCCTCATGATGTAGAAAAGGCAAATATTGTGCGACCTTCACTAGCAGTTCTGTCTGTTCAAATTCAATCTGATGATTCAAATCTAAGGCACGTTCCACTAGGGCAGATTTTTCTTTCTGACCCAATCTAAAGTATCTCTGATGCTCTTTTAGTCGTGTACCAATGCTTCTTTTTGTCATTCCAATATAGTTCCTACCACAGCTACATGGGATTTTGTAGACATTACTTTTTTCCCCCGAAATACTACAATGGAGTGTACCCAAAACAGCATAAAATCATAGCGGGAAGAGGTAGGGGAGGTTTAACTCTTTCTCTTTGCCACTGCTGTGGTTCTCACCCCAGTCACTACCCCCTACATACTATTTTTATTGGGGGGGGGGGAGACACCTTCCATTGAAAACCAATTATTATGCTATCTGCACTTTGACCTAATTTTCCTGCCTCCTCATGACTAACCCTTTGGTCTGTCTCACTTTGCACATATTCTGGCTCCTTTTTTCCTTACCCATAAGGTCTCCAACATTGTGCCTCCAGGTATTTTAGATCTGAGGGCAGAAGTGAAGTGTATGCTCATTGCAACTCATGTCCCTTTGACAACTATTTTTATTGGTTAAAGCTTTAGCTAATGGAGGATGCAAGACTTCCCCTGAGAAGCATATTGAAAAAGGTAGAGTACACCAGTGATTAACTGATTGTCAAACCACAAGATACCAGTATCACTTGGAGCTACTCAATTTTAAAAGTATGGATTTGGAAGCACATTATCCATAGTTAAGAAGTTAAATCAAGTTAAAGGAAATTACCACACAGCAAGAAATGGAACAAATACAGCTTTCAGCATTCTCCACACAATTTCAGTATATGAAAGAGACACATTGTATTGAAAATTACTGTCATAATTGTACATATAATTATTTTTTGACCTTGAGATTTTGAAATATGCCCTCTCTATATCCAGTGGGTGACTGCTCTAAGTTACCAGGTTCTTGTGGATCAAGAATTAAAACTTGAGGCAACAGATATATTTCATCTATTCTTATAATGTTAAACTCTAGATTTGGTGCTGATAGGACTGTAACCAAAATGGAACTGTCCACAGCCTATGGAGGTACTTGAGTTGAATATAGATAATTTCTTAAAGACATGTCATTTTTTTTAAAAAAAAAACTTCCTAAGGGGCACTACCCCCCCAAAAAAAAAACTTTAAAAGATTGTGCATGAATCACTCCCCTTCAGTTACTTGAATCATTCCATTCACTGCCTGAGAGCGCTATCCTGCACAACAATCTGGCTGCGGAGCAAGCACTCCACTGCCAGAAGCTGTCGCAAACGTGCCATAAAGCATGTTTGTGACGACTTGCGAGTAAGGGCGGCCAGCGCGGAGGCCGGCCGCCCTCACTCCGTCGCCGGAACGCCCGTGTGGCCGCCGGAGAAGGTAAGTGCAGCTCTGGCAGGGGTGGTCCAGGTGGCAAGGGAGGCCGGCTGTTGCCCAAGCCTGCCCAGGGGGGCTGGGATGGCAGCAGCTATATCCCCGTCCCCTTTCTGGGTTGGATCCGCCGTTACACAGCCTCCTCGGACTAAATAGCTTGCGGAAATCCAAGGAGGCCCATTCAGGCCTCCCCACGTTACACCAAGGGAAGGTCTCCCGAGTAACCCGAGTAGACCTCAGGGAACGGGGATAGGATCCGCCGGCGGCCAGGGTCGCCCGCTGGATAGTTAGGCAGAATTGGGCTGCCCAGAATGTAGGGTTTAAAGCAGAGGCGTCGGCTGATGGGGGGCGGAGGGCCAGGGCCCCCAGGCGCAGGACGCTGAGGCTGGGGGGCGGAGCTCCCTAAGTTTCGTTTTTGTTTTTCCCTTTTTTCGGTTTTTTTGACAGTTTTCAGGTTTTTTTAGTGGTATCTGGCTCTGTGTGTGCTGTGTGTGTGCTTTTTCCCCACTTATCTTGTATCTGAGCCGATCGGAAGCTGCTGCGACCGGCGTGAAAGCGCCCTGTGACTCCGGCAAGCGCCCAGAACTTCGTCGTTCTGCGCTTGCGCAAGTCTTCTACAGTTAGCTCAGGCGCAGATCGTCAATTGGAAACTTCATCGTTTTGCACCTGCACTAACTGTAGAAAACTTGCGCAAGCGCAGAATGACGAAGTTCTAGGCGCTTGCCGGAGTCACAGGGCGCTTGCCGGATGACGTTCTGGGCGCTTGACAGCAGTGGCGTTGCTGTTGCGAGGCGGGGCGAGCAGGTCACCCCCAGGTGACGCGCGCAGAAAGGTGATGCGCGTACCCACGCGCGTCACCTCCCCTGCGTGCATCACCTCCCCGCTGCGCACCTGCCCTTTTCCCTCAGGAACAGTCTGCGCATGGGTGAAAAACGTTATAAATAACGTTGTGACGCAGTGGGCCTTCGTCAGAAGCCAGCAGCAACGGGGGGGCAGAGTCGGGGGGCACCCAGGGCAGCGTCCCGTTGGGTCGCCCCCTCTAAAAAATTGCGGCGCGGCCTAACGGCTGCGCCAAAATTACACTTAGGGGCCGGGTGTGTGGGAGGTCATTAGGGTGATGCGCGTGCCCCCGCCTTGGGGCCACGCGCGCCCTAGTGATGCTGCTGCTTGCCGGAGTCGCAGGGCGCTTTCACACCGGTAGCAGCAGCTTCCGATCGGCTCAGAGATACAAGATAAGTGGGGGAAAAGCACACACACAGCCAGATACCACTAAAAAAAACCCCAAAAACATTAAAACCCAAAAAAAGTTAAAAAAAAAAGGGGGGGAAACGAAAACGAAACCTAAAATGTTATTGTTTTATTGGGGGCACGGGGGGGGGCCGCACCAACCTCGTGGGGGCGTAGGAACGCAACTGGTACTTTAAAGTGATAGCGAGAGGGTTCCTAGAAAGGCTGCACAGAGCTTAGCACAGACATTTTTCTTGTCAAGGCCAGGAAGGAGAAGGCCATTTATTTTCAAACTGAGTAGTAGTATAAGGGGAGGGAGGGAGGGAGGGAGGGAGGGAGGGAGAGAGAGAGAGAGAGAGAGAGAGAGAGAGAAAGAACCACATCCCTGTTAATCTACAGTAGTTCTCCAATTACTCAGTAATTTATTATTAACTTAAATGAGAACCCTACCCACTGCTAATTACCCAATTATTTACTATGCTCTAGGGCTCTAGGCGAACAAACACTGAAGGTCTAAGCAACAAACTCTTATTTGAAGTTGGCAGAGGCCTTTGTTGAATGGAACTTACCTATGCGTAGACATTGTTAGTTCTTTGCCATGGGGAAGGACATTGCTACTTGTTATAGCACTACATTAAATGCTATGTGGAACATCTATTTTAGTTTTGATTGCATCTAATTCCAGAAAAGCAGTGCTCTAGTGTAGAAACACGCTATGGTTATCTATAGAAAAAATGTTTGATGGAATGAATGGCTAGGAAGCCAGTGTAAATGATCTGATGAATGTGAATATTATTTTCAATAACCAAATGTGTTATTACCAATAATGTAATGCTATATTTGCTGTTGCTGCACAAAAACCGAGATATGCTTCTTTGCAAGCAAATATAGAGAACTGACAAATGGATTTGATGATCTAACAATTACAGCAAAACCAATTTTAAATTTTGTATATTAACCATTGGTTGAACAATAGAGATGGTGACAATGGAGAAAAAGAAGACAAACAGGACATACAGCCCAATCCTGCATAGGTCTGCTGCAGTGTGCAAAAGCACGCTGCGCTGGATCATAGCCTGTATCGGGCCCACACCAGCGGAGCTGAGGCACACCTCAGGAGAAAGGAACGTTGTCCCTTTCCCCCAGAGAGAGCCCCAGCAGCCCCTATGGGCCTCCTTGGATGTGCGCCAACAAAATGGTCAGCACAAGTCCAGGGGGGTATGTAAGACCGCTCAGGCCTGCGACGGGGCTTAGAATATTGGCGGAATGCGTCACTGATATCCCCATCCTTCTCCCAGGCCCAGTGGCCCAATCAATTTAGCAATTCTAAAATTGTGTAATAGAAATCCAGCCCAGTGCGTGCCGGGCAGCCTGTGCAAAGGATCCAGCGGGCGGCCCAGGGCCATCGGCTGGATCCTTAGTCAGGATTTCGCTGAAAGAGTCGCATGTGGCTCATGAGCTGTGGTTTGGCCACCCCTGGTATATAAACCTTTTGCCAAATGCTGTCATCCCAGTGAAAATATTGCCCTCCCTCCAGGTTGCTATTGGTTCCAGGAGGGAAGATACTATTTTGCTGCCCATATGCAATTAAAACTGCCGTACACACATCACATATCAAGGAGAAAGCACTGTGACCAGATTTGAAGGCAGATTTGAGCTCTGTAGATCTCATGTTAGAAATTAAGCCAAGTAGCTTAATCTAAAATGATTAATCCAACCTGAAGCCTCTGTGAGGAGAGCAGCTTCTCCTGTTATGGAGTCTACATATTTTCAGTAAAAATGAAGAGTAATAGCAAAGCCACAAATTTTGTCTGGCAGAGTTTAAATGTACCCTGGGCATTGCTCCAGGACTTCATGTCTGGCAAATGATGCTAATATTGGTCTGTGTAGTAGCTAAGATTATGACATCGCCAACTTCAAAGAAGAGCAATTTACTTTTAGTTACGGTACTGTATATATTGCCTCCTGAAGGATTTTTACTTTCACTCAGCCTTATTCTCTAGATAATTGCTAATGTGAAATGCAAATATATTAAAATACGTAAATCAGCAATGGGTAGTTTGCTTGTCCTTCGAATACAGATAATAGAATCTCTATCACCAGGCAGCAAAAGGTAGAGACTGGTACGGTGCTGCAAATTCTAGAGTTCCTGCTGTTTTTCTAAACCAGATTCTAGACTGCAAGCAGTCACATGTTAATTACACTCAATGCCCAAGCATCATTTCTTTGAGAGCTCAGTACAAATTTGTAATGTGGGTGTCTGCTCACGTCCTCTCCTGTTAGTCCATTTTGAAAAATTAAAGGATTGATTGGTGTCCTTTACCTTTTTTTTTTTTTGTCATTCCCCTTTTAAAAGCTCCTTTGTTTGTGGCTGCCTGATTTGTACCGTATTTATAGCGAAACAGGGCAATATGACATATATGTATATTATAGCCCAATCCTATCATTCAGTAAAGACAGTGGAAGTTGCCTTCTGCTGCTGTCATAAATGGTGCGGTGTAGGCTGCACCTAGGCTGCACCAGAGGAGGTAAGCTGGTGGAAAGGGCAGGTCACAGGCAAGGAGGAGAAGGTTCAGTGTGGAGAGGGGTAGGGAAGAGGGCGGGGAGCAGGTTGGAGGGAGTGGATCTCAGAGGAAAAAAGCACATGCTGGATCCTATCCCCCATTTTCCAACCCAGCCCACCCCCTTCCTCTCCTCAGACTTAGGCCAGCTAAATAGCTGGCATGGGTCCAAGGAGACCCATAGCTGGCCAGAAGGCCTACCAAGGGGTAATTAATTTTTTTAAACTTACCTCTCACTGGCTCACACACACACACACACACACACACACACACACTCCACCATAGCATGCAGCGTGCACTCCGTTGGCAAGGCTGCATGCTATAGTGTGGTGGGGACTAGGATTGGCGGTTAATCACGTACAAGTGATAGATGTTCTTCAGATACTGCTTCCTCTTCCTGGAATAAAGTATCCTTCCTTCTATGCCTCAAAAGGCTACAGGCCTAACTCATTTGCTCACATATTGTCCTGGGTCATGTAAATCCTAACAACAGCACCACCTTCAGCTCACCTTGGGATCTCAATGTCCCTGGTTATTAACGTGCTTGTTGCTCCCACTGCCAATCAGAAATCACACCCCTTTGGCTCATCCTGCCTATGTACCGAAAAAACCTGCAGGAACCAAGGAATTCTGGGACTTGCAATTCTTGAGAGAGCATGTTACAGGGAGGCATATTCCCTTGTACACTCACTCACACACACACACACACACACACACACACACACACACACACACACATGCTGGATACAATGTCTGGATACACTACGAAGCTATAAGGAAATTAGCTTGCACAAACATAGTAAAGTACAATCTACAATTTAGCCTTAATTTTTTCATCACAGAAATGCATAGTCTACTTGCATACCATCCCTTATACTTCTCAGTTTTCTCAAGCATTCTGGAGCAACTTAGAGACTGCTATTTGTCATAGTATCTTTATTTATTTGATTTTTTTTCTACAGGGCTTGACATCACTAATTCACCATGGCTTTGCTCCAGAACTGAGAAAGAAGAGTGTGTGTGTGTGGGGGGGGGGGGATAGTGTACTGTACATTAAGATGGTTTAAATTGCCTTACTTTATGTATCATTTACGGAGAAATCCTCCATAACTTTCCGCCTGCTCCATAAAGCATGTTTTTGGCACCTGGAGAGTAAGGGCCGCCGGCACTGACCCTGCAGCCGCCGGAGCAGGTGAGATTTGGGGGCAGGCAAGGGATGGCGTGGCAAAGGTTGGCAGCCGTTGGGCTAATCAGGCCAGGAGAGGGCAGGGATATTGGTGGCAAGCTCCACTGATTGATATCCCATGCCCGTTCCCGGCTTGGACGGCCCTTACCCTGCCGCCCCGAATGTACATCGGCTCGAGAGCCGCCGTACATTCGAGGAGGCCCATAGGGGCCGGGGAGCCCTACACCGGGGGAAGGGGACAAATGTCCCCTTCTCCCGAGGAGTCCCCGGGCTGCACCGGAGTGGCCCAGGAAGGGTGCAGGATGCTGCGGCCAGCCTTATGGCCCAGCTGTGGATCCTTACACAGGATTGGGATGCCCATATGATATATGATATAAATGGACATAATATGACTGGCTACTGCTATTTAGTGTTATTAAACACCAACATCTGATACATAAAGTACAAAATGTCATGGTTATAATACATGATCCGCAATAGGCTCAGAGTGCTTAGAGAAAGTTTTTTTTTGGGGGGGGGATGTTACAGGGAAAATATAGCTACAGTTTTTGAAAGTCAATGATACTTGCAAATCTAAGACTTGTGGTCATAATTATTAATGATACTTTTTGACACAGTCTGTCTATCCCATTGAGATTGCAAACACAGGGTCTTCCAGCCTCTTTCACTGGGGCAAAGGGAAGATGATTCTGCATAGTACTATATGTAGTTTATCCCCACAGCCCACCCATCCAGAGGTCTGCATCATATGCAGATACTTGACATGCTTCATTCATGGAAGATGGGGCACTTCTCAAGCCAGTATACTACCCTCACAACTCAATGAGCAAAGGGGGCACAAGATTTATGTCATACTACACCTTTTTTTAGTGTTCTGTTTTTGAAGCTGAGGTGCAAAACTGGAAGTGTAAGAAAGTCCTATGCAGAAATAGATGTGCAAAATCCTCTGGAGAAATTCTGTTGGTAGCACTGGGAAATGTCCTGGATGAATGAACAGCAATGCATTTAGTGAAAACTAGGCAGATTGTAGATAGTCATTTGTTTCAGAACACTATTCTGCTTTAACAAAATTGCACATTTCAAATTAAATCCACTTCTATGGCAATCTTTGGCAAACTGTCAGAGCCCAGAAGAGTAAGGACAGGCTGGGATGTGACCCAGCAAGCATGATCAAGAGGCAAGAAGCAGACGATACAATTTAAATGGGCTGGTGGTTACGCACTGGATTAGGCAGATGGGAACCAAAGAGCCATAGGGAAGAGATGCAGTCAAAGATAGGGTAGTGAGTAGCGGATTAGGCTGGTGAAGTGAGACAGGGCAATGCTGGTGCTCAGTCCGGAGGGCGGTGGAGTAAGGGCTGCCTGCCTTCGCGCTGGTGGTTCTTACTCAAAAGTTGTCGCAAACGTGCTTTACGGCACATTTGTGATGGCCTAGAGCGACGGGGCACACACCCCGCCAATCTAGCAGTTACACTGGATCGGGCTGCCCATTTCTTTCACAGGCATTTAGGCAGAAATACAAATAGTATTTGAGTGACAGTGACAGTAATAACTGTTCATTTTAATCCTATTCAAATGTCAACTCACCACTGTATTATCTGTTGAAACCATTTTGACTCTGCTTTATGAATTCAGAGTTTTGACTTGTAATTCTTGAAGTGCTGTATTTTAAGAAATATATCCAGAATTATAAAATATAGACCTAGTTTAGTTACACTGTATCAACAGACAGGCATATCAAAAATGGCTCAAGGAATAAAATCCATTTTCTGATAAAACGACCTAGAAACTGTTTTTTTTTTTTTCCTTTATTGAACAACAAAGCTGGAACTAACTTAGCTTTCAAGTTGATATATGATTCATTTTGGAATTTTTTTCTACTGAGAATCAGTGTTGATATAAGACACTGTGTTTGCCTCTTGCTGCTCAGCATACAGCATGAACATACATTTTGTCTTTTGTGGACAATACACACGATTATCAGCCCAATTCCAATTGATAGATGAGTTGGTGTATCTGTGAATTTGGAAGACCAAGCCCTTTTCCATTTGCAATTGAATATGTGAAGGAGAGGTGTTCAGGAGCACACTTGCTGCCCCACTTCTGGCCTCTGTGCCTTCATGTCTCTACGCAAAGCCTATGCACATATAGCTTGTACACACATTGGTTCTTTCGGCAGAATTGGGAACCTGAAACATGCAGTATATAGACTGCTCAGTGAGAGCCTACACAGAGCATGTAGCTGTATGAATGTGGACTCTGTACAGATAATCAGATGAAGGCACAGAGCTTGAGAGCCGGGATGGTGGATGGGGCCATAGTTCAGCAACAGACATGCAGAAGGTCCAGGTTCAATCCCTGGCATCTCTTGCTAGGGCTAGGAAAGACTCTTCACTTGGAGGGCTACTGTCAGGCCCCAATCCTATGGTCTCCCTGCGCTGCTGGAACTTGCATTCCAGTAGCACAGGGTGCTTTCCAGCAGTGCGAAAGCTGGGCTGCTGTCGCGTGCTGCTGGGCAGCTGCCACAAACAGTTTGGCACACATGGCACTTCAGAAGGCTCTGGTTGGTGAGTGGTTGGTGAGGGGGCTATGGGCAGGGAGAGGGAGTAACAGGGCATTTTGGGGGAGGAACTGGGATATGTCTGGGAGGGAGGGGGTTGATCTGGCAGCAGTCATGCATGGATCCTATCCCCCCATTTTTCACCCCACCCTGCTCCCCTCACTCTCATTGGACTTACGTCAGCTACGACAGAGGTAAGAGAACATATTATTTTTAGAAATAAAATATTTTAGAAATAAATACATAAATACTTTAGGAAGAAAATAATTTCCCTTACCACTTGCAGGCCTTCTGATCACCCCCTCCACCATAGCATCTAGTCTAGTCTGCACCTCCATGGCGCACATGCATGCTACAGCATGGTGGAGGATAGGATTGGGCTGTCAGTTAATGTATTGTAGACCAGGGGTTCTCAACGTGTTGGGTCATGACCCACCACGGAGAATTGCTACCCCCTTAAGGTGAGTGGCAACCTACAATGGAAGCGGCAGCGATCTGGGGATCGTGCCTCTTCCAGGGACAAAAGGGGTATTTGTAGACTTACCGGGTGTCAGGCCGTCCTCCAAAGGGCGCGGGGGGCATGGACCCCCCAGCAGGCCTTCCCAAGCCTCCAAACGGTTCCTGGAGGCAATTAAAGCCCACTTCTGGTTTACTTCCTAGTTTCCCAAAAAATGGAAATGGGACTTATTTACCTCCAGGAGCTATTCGGTGGCTTGGGGAGGCCCGCTGGGGGCGCGCGGGCCCTCCACACTTTCCACGCCTGACCCCTGGTAAGTCTAAAAATACCCCTTTTGACCCCAGCAACGGCTCAATTTCAGGGTCGCTGCCGCCGCCATCACCCCACCCCCACAAGCACTCAAAGTTCTCCCCTACTAACAGGGAGAACTTTGAGAAATGCTGTTGTAGACAATGCCAACGTAAATGGACCAGTGATCTCAATCAGCATAAAGCAACCTGTGTGTTTTAAATGAGAACATTAACATCACATAGCTTCATGAATTGACAACAGATTTTCACCAAGTCATAGAGGGAAATGAATAACCCATGAAATATATAAGTTTTTTTTTAAAATAATTTAAACTAAGAAAAAGGAGAAACTGAAGAAATATTTTTGTGCACAAAACATAGATAGCAAACAGGTGAAAATGCAAAGCAATACTGTTTACTGCTGTGGCTTTGCCATTTCCACTGGCGTTTTGTAAGTTTCTGCTCCTCAACAAGTAGATTCTATATGCCAAATTTCATACAGTTGGGAGACATCCAAATGTTGTATTGATAGAATTTTCAACCACAATAATGGCTGAACACTGCCTGAGACTTCTGCCTTTATACCGGTAGCCCTGGGCCTGCCTAATTATTTATCATTTTCCCTGAACAGTATTTAGGGGAGGGACTGCCTAAACAACACTGAAAATTACAAAATACATTTGATGAATGGATTACCCTCTTTCTGGGGAGTGTCCACAGATCGCTCAGTAACTCAGCTGCTGGCAGACCTGATACAGGGACCTATCCCACCCCTGATTATCAGTGATGTAGACTTCAGTCTATTGACTCGGACTTGACTCAGACTTGACTCAGCGATTGTAAATGACTCGAAAGACTTGACTCAAGACTTGGAGCCTTTTACGGAAGCTGAATTTTATTCAAGTTTAAACCCATTCTCCCCATTAAATAGATAGATACGCTCAACTCACAACCAAACACTCAGGACTTGGGGCAAAGACTTGGAACGGGACTTGAGACTTGGACCCAGAGACTTGGGACTTGACTTGAGACAGAGTCAGAGACTTGATCCACATCCCTGCTGATTATGAGCCAGTCTGTGTGGAGACAAAGCTGTCACATCTGTGTCACTGGCCAAATATATTACTCTTCCAGCTGTAGCATCTCATTCCAGTTCACTGGGAGCTCGACCCAGAATGCACAGCTGCACTCTGAAAGTAACTAACAGCCCAATTCTGCTCTAAAGATCTGAGGCCGTCCGCCGGATCCTGATCTCCACCGCGGGCAGCCTGCAGCAGGCAGCCCACGGCAGAAAGACTACTCGGGGAAGGGGAAGCTCGTCACCTTCCCCGAGAGTAACAGCGGCTGGGGCCAATAGGCGTACTTGGAATTCCGCCAGCTATTTTGCTGGTGGAAGTCGGGGAGGCCATGTAATGGCTCAGCTGCCCGGCGAGGGCCTGGGTATGGCGGGAGCCATGCCCCGCCCCCACCTGGGGCGGCTGTACTTATGGCCGCCCTCCCAGCTACACCGACCCTCCCCCCATCTGCCGACCCACCCACCCCATTTGCTCGATCCTACCTTTCTTGGGTCCGTCGGTGGGCAGGGAAGGCCTTCCCTGCTCAAAAGTAGTCGCAAACATGCTTTACAGCACGTTTGCGACTAATTCGGGCAGCGGAACGCTCGTTCCACCGCCCATATTTAGAACAGGATTATGCCCTTAGGATCCTTTCATTCATGATCATGACCACAGCAGCACATGTGCCATTTCCCTGTAGATTCCCATCCCATACCACCAGTGTAGCTACTAGAATTCTGAAACCATAGGAAGCAGGGCCAATCACATTGGCCCTTCCCATCCAATCTTTGTGACTAAACCTGCCCACATGGTTCTAGGCTTCCAAATATTACTGAGGCAGGATAGGAAGAAGCTAAAGGAGATGACTCTCAAAAGCCTCTGTGTTGGTATGTTTTTCTCTAAAAATCACATAAATGTGTAAATAAACTCCAGTGACCAAAGTGCACTTGTGGATTAAAAAATTAAACACATTGTATTGACATTTCCAGACTTAGGGTGATTTTTTTTCCTCCCCAGCTAGGAAGCTCAAGTAGGCATTTCTGCGCTAATATTATTCCTGCATGTTCAATGAGAAGCAATTTTTAGTTCATACATTTTTGATCAGGCTCTGGAATAAAATTTATTTTCATCTTTAGCATAAAAGGTAACCAAAGATTTTCACTACCTGTCATATGAATATGCATACTAGAAATTATAACATAATTACACAGTACAGTGACCCAGAAATCCATCTATTTGTAGTTTATTTGAGTTGTTATTTGGATTAATATGCTTTTATTGCAAAAGCATACCAAAGGAATATGCCTTTCTAGGTTAGTGTCTTGGGACAGAAAGTGTTCCCATTCTTAAGAGAGTTGTCTGTCATTTTTGCAAAAAGAATAAAAATAACAGGCTTACCCAGATAACTGCATCCCAAAAACCAAATTGAAAAATTGAATTTATTTCCACATATGGGAGCAAAAGGAGGATATGAACTCCAAGAAGGTGCAGAAAAATTGAATTAAAAAAAAATATCTTTGTAGGCTCTGTGCATTTCAATGAGTGCCTTCTTCTGGGGCACAAAGGAATTTCCTTCCAACAATGTTGATTTCCATACATTGGGATTATTCTGGCATTCGTATATGGGAACACAGGTATTAAAAAATACAGGTAAATAAATGCTCTGCCCGTGCGCCCCCCAAATAAGCACATAAGACAGAGTCTTGGGGGTTTAAGCTGGGTCACTTTATTAATCATTAATCCACACCACTGCAACAGGGAGAAGACTAACTCCTCTCCCCACCTGCTGGCATCTTTTGGGGAAATGGTGAGAGATCATATATTCCCCAGATTAATGGGCGAGACCACCCTGACCCCAAGCATCAATCCATCGAAGGACGGCATGAGCTTTTTACAGTCAACAACAATGGGTTGAGGCAGCTAGATGGCACAGACTCCCCACAGGCCAGAAAGCACTTGAGGTTGCCTTTGGTAATCTAAGCCAGAGGGCAACAACCCGCCTCGCCAAGCTGGAAAACGGATTTATCTGACAATCAGTACTGATGCACCCACTGACTCTGCTTAACTCAGGGTGTACACCTACAAGCCGACTTGTAACTCCCATGACTGCATGACACCTGTCTAAAGAGAATTAAAAGGAATACTGCAAAGTAAAATGCCTAATAAAAAAAGCCAACCCACTAAAGGCCACCCTGGGGTAGATGAATAAACTGCCAACCAAAGGCCAATCAAGCAGCAAAAAAGCAGCGTCTGTGGCGGGCGCCGTATTCTATCCTTCCTCCCAGGCCTCCAGCCCCGACACAGGGCTGCTTGGTCCTATACCAGCTAAAGAACACCCAGCTCTGCCAACAAGCCATGAAGGAAGACGGGAGGCAAAATGGGCACAGTGCCTGGTGGTTAATGACTGTTTCCACCCCTCTGCTCCCTGCTTCATTCTTTTTACTGCATAAAATCAGGGTTGGGATGCCAGGAGGAGGGGAAGGTAGTAACCACTGCCACCCGCCGAAGCTAGAGAGACAGACAGAAGGAGGCACCTTGGGAAAACCTTCCTCCCAGCTTAACAGAGAATCACAAAATCCCTTTAAAACTAACAAGTAGCAGAATGTGGGTCGTAGTAGATGTGGCAATCTGTTCCCTCTCAAACCACCAGGCAGGTAAACAGTACAAAGAGTTTATTACAGAGTCATAAAATGAAGACAATGGAGAGAAATCTGCAAGGCTTAAAAGCAAGGCACAGACAAACTAACAAAAGGCTAAATGGGGGGAGGGGCGGCAGTAAAGACTAGCAAGGATATCAAAACACAAGTGGCAAAAACGTTTTCGTAACTAACGGTATGATTTCTACCTTACTAACAGCCCAATCCTACCCCCCCACCAGCCTGGGCCATGAAGCATGGGTCATGTGGCCCACACTGCACCCTATCCGGGGAAGGACCCAGCTTGAGGTCTCCTTGGGGTAAGCGGACATTTCTCCGCTTACCCCTAGTAAACCCCCAGCCGCAATGGGGCTACTTGATTCTCCGCCGCTCTTTAGCTGGCATAGAACCAAGCAGCCCCATGTCAGCAGAAAGGTCCTGGGAGGGGTGATAGGATACGATGAACCATGGCATTGCCAATCCCTCTCCCTTCCAGGGCCTGATCCGCCCACCCACTACCCTCCCCCAGTCCCTGCACCACATAGAGCAGGACATACCTGCTCCATGGTGCAGTCCTTTAGGCCCGGCGCACAGGCTATCCCATCAGCGTTCCCTCCTTTCTGGGTGTCACAACACACTGTACAGTGTATTTGCGACACCCTAGGATGCACCCAGTGGATGGCGTAGTGGGTTAAACCGCTGAACCATGAGCTATTGATCTAAAGGTCGACAGTTCGAATCCGCGATGGGTGAGCTCTTGTTGCTTGGCCAGCTCCTGCCAACCTAGGAGTTCCAAAGCATGTTAATGTGCAAAGAAGGCTTTATTCTAGCTGGACTTTGTTTTTACATGGCTTTCTCACCCGTACTTCCTATTTCTTTAAAAATTGTAGCTGGCCATGAAAGCTTTCGTTCGAAAAAAGGCTGTATAACCTTGCTTTTTATGACCCGTGGGCATTCACCCAACTTCACCTGTGGATTGGGTATTGGGAGGGGGAGGTCACCTGAGTTCCTGAGGTTCACACCCTGGAAATCAGGTGGGTTTCACAGTCCAATGAACTCAAAGTCAGGTCCTTTGTTTAGTGGCCAGTTGAGGAAGAAGATGTGCAAACAATAAACAACAGGAAGAGATCGTGTTTTTGAAAGACTCAGCACTCTTTCAATCTTTCAGGATTGCTGAGGCACCACAGAAATTAAAAGGGTCCGAAACAGGTAAAAAATTGACAAAAAATAGGGGGGGATCTGGGATTTTCATCACAGCAGCTCAGCGGTCCACAGTTTTCAGATAAACCACACTACTATGGCACAGGAAGACATTGGAGCCTGCTAGATAATTCAGTTGTCAATGTGTATCAGGTACTCAGCTATATCTATGACTCTCTGGGAGGCCCTGGAGTACACAGTATTGGAGCTCAGCTCAAGTTGCTTTTTTCTTTTTTAAGAGAAGTACATTCGCTGAACTTACCACTCATCAAGTTTAAGCCCGCTGCTTTTCTATAACAGTAGTAATTTGAAGGCCAGGGCCAGATATATCTCTCATTGGTTTGTAGGCTGTCAGGTTTTATCACTTTTCTCAGTGTAGGCTCTTTTAAATCATATAGTTTTCTTTCCATGCAGTTATCTTGCATTTGTCACTGTGATTGGTTGTTTTGCTCTGTTTGGTTCTCTGCAGCTTAAACCTTTCTGCACGATTGACTTTGGTAACAGCCTGCACATAGCTGATTATGAATGTAGGCTCTGGTGTTGATTACATAATTTGCTTTAGGATGAAACATATTTTTGTGTCCAAAAACAGAGTGTCTTATAGCACCTTAAAGATGATTTTTTTTTATTTCAGCACAAGCTTTTGTGGACTGGAGCCCATTTTATCAGTTGCAGGAGATATATTCAGTTGTGTCCCCACCTCTCTCTCTCTTTCATGTGTGTGTGTGTGTGTGTGTGTGTGTGTGTGTGTGAGAGAGAGAGAGAGAGAGAGAGAGAGAGAGAGAGAGAGAGAGAGATCGCAATCCTGACTAAGGATCTGGCCAGCGGCCCAGGGCTGCCTGCCGGATCATGAGCACAGGCTGAGCCAGAGGTCTGTCTACTCGGGGAAGCGGATGCACGTCCTTCTGTGGTAGTGCAGCTACCCTTCTGGAAGATAACTAATTGTAATCCAGAACAGGAAACCAAAGAGCAAAAAGAAAACCTCTTGGGGTTACAGCATACCTAACTGCCTGATCCTAGGGAAAGATTAAATAAGGTGGTAGCTCAGTCAGAACCTGAGTTTTGAAACAAGAAATCCCTGGTTCAAATCACACTTCTGAAATGAACCCACTCGATTGATCTGAGACAAGCTACTCTTTCTTCTTCTTCTTCTTCTTCTTCTTCTTCTTCTTATTATTATTATTATTATTATTATTATTATTATTATTATTATTGATTAATCAATTAATTAATTACTCAATGCTGATTATGACGACTTGCCTTTAAGGTTGCTATGATTACATAAAATGATACATGATACAAAGTGCTACTTAATTACAGTATTTGGTATTATGCTGTTTTGAATTTTCTAACAGAGCTCCCTAACTCTACCGTGCTATGCAGTTGCAAGGGTTGCTTGGGAAAAGGGACTGACTGTTAAACTAATTTCAGTTGGTAATGTAGATACAGTATGTCCACATGGATGCTCAAGAGCAACTTTCTTTTATTCAGGATATAAGAGGAGGAAATGATACCTGCCCTGAGCTTTCATAATAGGTGACTTGTGGCTTTCCACCTTTGA
This sequence comes from Plestiodon gilberti rubricaudatus, assembly GCA_026170595.1. Lineage (NCBI taxonomy): Eukaryota > Metazoa > Chordata > Lepidosauria > Squamata > Scincidae > Plestiodon > Plestiodon gilberti. The sequence goes on along the minus strand of JANXHW010000004.1, from coordinate 65,160,134 downwards.
TTTGCACAGAAGCAACTTTTGCCTCTGCAACAACACCTACACAATGCGGATTTATTGGTCAGGATGAAAGAAGTGCTGGCTTTGAAGAAAATCAAAAGACTCTTCTGACATTTCCCATTTCAGATACCACTGAAGAAATTCTTTCTCCCTAAAATCTGAGACATCAGAACCAAGCATTATCTTTCTAGTGTTTTATTTCTGCTCAGACATTCCAGTCTGTGGAAGGAAAAAGATGCCAGTCTCAGTCTTTCATAGGAACATAGGAAACTGCCTTATACTGCATCAGAGCACTGTTATATCTAGCTCAGTCCTATCAACACTAACTGACAGCCCAATCCCACCTGGGCCAGTGATGGCAGTGCACCACTTCCACTGGCACTGACTGCCGTAAAGCAGTAATGCGCTGTCGGGATGCTGGCGGGAGGGCTGGAGCCTTCCCGCCGGTGCCAGCGTATCCAGAGACGCCTGCCACCGAAGGTAAGATATTTAGCCACCTATTTAGCTAGTGCAGGTCCAAGTAGACCTCCTCCGTGCCATGGAGGCTTACCCCCAGGTAAGGGAACATCTGTTCCCTTACCCAGAGGAGACCTCCACAACTGCCCCCACCCTGCAGGATTCAGCAGTAGCCATTTTGGCGCCACTACATCGGCAGGGGGAGAAAAGAATAGGATTGGGCTGTCAGTATGTTGCCTATTTGGCTGCACACAAGACATAGAAAATAGGACAGCAGGGCCAATGGCTAAAGTTACTTATCTTAGAACAACAATAAACAATAGTCAAACAAAGGGGGGGGGTCAAACAAAGAGATGCATGAAACAGAACAAAGCAAAGAGCACCTGAGATCAAAAGCTCACCTGAACTCAAGAGAAGGCCAACCAAAATAGAAATGTTTTCCTACCTCTTAAAAATGGGCAGCATAGGAGCAAACCAGGCCTCCCAGTGGAGGATATTCTAAAATCAGGGGAGGCTGGCACCAAGAAGGCCCTGTTCCACATTTTGACCAATCAAACCTCGGTCAACACAGCAGTGGAATGTAAAGCAGGACTTCAATGGTGAGTGCAGTGAAGATACAGTAGGTTAATGTGGGAGGAGATAGTCCTTCAGGCCAGCGGGTGGGGCAGCGGGTTAAACCGCTGAACCATAAGCTGTCGATTGAAAGGTCGGCAGTTCGATTCCGCGACGGGGTGAGCGCTCATTGCTTGGCCAGCTCCTGCCAACCTAGCAGTTCCAAAGCATGTCAATGCGAGTAGATAAATAGGTACCGCTTGCGGGAAGGTAAACAGCGCCCCATGTTCCAGCTGCATGCTACGTGCTGCGGCAAGGAGAGTCATGCCGGCCACATGACCACGGAGGCGTCTTCGGACAACGCTGGCTCTTCGGCTTTGAAATGGAGATGAGCACCACACCCCAGAGTCGGACACGACTGGACTTAATTGTCAGGGGATACCTTTACCTTTTTAGATAGTCCTTCAGGTACCCCAGGCCCAAGCCATGTGTAGATCTTTATTTGAAACCCTGGAAAACTGCTGCCAGTCGGTGCGCACAATCCTGACCTAAATGGATCCACGGCCTGACTCAGTAAAACCCTCCTATGTTCTTCCTATTTAGATAAAGTCATTTCTAGATTGTGAGCCCGTTTGGGACAGGGGAACCATTTATTTATTTGAAACTGCAGCCTCTTAGCTCATGGGCAAATATTACCAGCCCTTCAATCAACTTGTCACATCAATTCTTGTGACCAAGGAGTTGAAATAAGGATGGCACTGTCCCAAATATCCAGACAATGTGCACTGCATGCTTTAATAGTGCTTTCTGTTTGTGACAAAGACGTGCCAGGGAAAAAGATCTTGTCTGACTTTAGCCTTATAAGCATAACTTTGTCCAAAGGACCAACACTTGCTCTTTCTTGACAACTAGTTAAGGTAAAGGTAAAGGTATCCCCTGACAATTAAGTCCAGTTGTGTCCGACTCTAGGGTGTGGTGCTCATCTCCATTTCAAAGCCGAAGAGCCAGCGTTGTCCGAAGACGCCTCCGTGGTCATGTGGCCGGCATGACTCTCCTTGCCGCAGCGCGTAGCATGCAGCTGGAACACGGAGCGCTGTTTACCTTCCCGCAAGCGGTACCTATTTATCTACTCGCATTGACATGCTTTGGAACTGCTAGGTTGACAGGAGCTGGCCAAGCAACGAGCGCTCACCCCGTCACGGGAATCGAACTGCCGACCTTTCGATCGACAGCTTATGGTTCAGCGGTTTAACCTGCTGCGCCACTAGTTACAACTAGTTAGTAATCAGCTAAAGAGGTGGGATTTTTCACGGCAATAGCAACCACATTTAGGAGACTTGCTGCTGATGCTCATCACTAGACAGTTTCTCTCTTGTTTGCCTGCCAACATAATCCAAGAACTCATTTGGCACTTTCTTTGACTTGTACAAAGCTATAACAACATTTTATGTCCTAGTCTCAACTATTACTATATCAAACAAAATGAGAGGAGGCTGGAAGTGGTTTCAATCACTATAAACATTGTACATACAACATTACAGCTCTAATTTGCAAAGTATACTGCTGCTACTGAAGATGTTATGCAAAGCCAGATTCAGATATTTCCTGGGCAAGTAAGATTCTTTCCGTAGGGCAGGAGCACATGGGTCCCTCTTCTCTGCCACAAAAGTGATGTCATGTGTGACACACAGCGCAATCCTACCCAGTTCCTCCACTGGTGCAGCAGTGGTGGAGGGAGAACAGGAGGCTTTGGGAGGGAAAGGGGATTTAAATCTCCTTTCCCTTCCAAAACCTCCCATTCTGCCCTCCAGCACTGCTGCACCAGTGGAGGAGCTGGGTAGGATTGCGCTAACAGATGCTTTACCTGACTATAAGGTAAAGGTATCCCTTGACAATTAAGTCCAGTCGTGTCCGACTCTAGGGAGCGGTGCTCATCTCCGTTTCAAAGCCGAAGAGCCAGCGCTGCTGTCCGAAGACGTTTCCATGGTCATGTGGCCAGCATGACTCAACACCGAGGTGCATGGAACGCTGTTACCGTCCTGCTGACGCGGTACCTATTAATCTGCTTGCAATTTCTTGCTTTCGAACTGCTAGGTTGGCAGGAGCCGTCGCACAGATTTGAACTGCCGACCTTTCGATCGACAGCTCATGGTTCAGTGGTTTAACCCACTGCGCCACCTGCTGGCTCTAACTATACCCCCCCTTTACAGAGGAAGAATTGTGCAGACTGGGAAGGTGTGGCCCATCGTATTATCTGCATGGTGATGGGGAGAAGGAGCAAGCAGGGTCTCTTGAATCCTATTCTGCCAAACACATGATCCACTGCACCATGGTGACTGTCAGGATCCTTGAAATGAGAAAGCAAAACGGATTGATAGGTTCAGACTCGCAGCCTCTGTCTTTACAAAAGGGCTCAGTAGGTAAAGCCTTACGGATATCACATCAATAGTTTTTGAGCGCCAACTCAGCATGTTCATCACCATCATTTATTTTAAAACTGACATGTACTCATCTGTAATAGATAAAAACACACCAATCCTTGCCTGCAGACTTATAATTTAAAAAAGAAAAACCAACACAAGAACCATACCCCTTCTTTCTACAACAATCGGTCTAATCATTTTAAACAACCAATTAATTAGGCTTACCAGATCTCCAACCGGGACAGAGTGCTAGACCTTTAGGAGAAGGAATGTGGGCAAGTGTAGCTTGTTAAACCTTAGAGCACAATCCTAGGCATGTCTACTCAGAAGCAAGCCCCATTGTGTTCAGTGTGGCTTGCTTCTGAGTAGACATGCCTAGGATTGTGCTCTTAAGGGTTTAACAAGCTACACCTGCCCACATTCCTTCTCCTAAAGGTCTAGCACTCTGTCCCGCTTGGAGATCTGGTAAGCCTAGGTAAATATCCCTGAACATTCCAAATTACCATATTTAAAGCTATTCCCCTAATAACTAAGGCAATTTGGCTAACATTACCTAGGGTGCCCAGATTCAATAAGGGACAGGGTGCCTATGCCTTTAATCATTGTAAGAAGAGGGAATTTGGTCACCCTTGTTGCACCCTTCTATGATGAACTGCACCTGCCCAAATTCCAATGGTTAACGGTATAGGAACCCTGTCCCTTATTGAATCTGGGCACCCTAATCTTACCTGCCCTGGCAAGCAGTGGGAAAGTTGCAATAGTCAAAGCATGAGAGATTATAAGGGCATAAACATGAGTTTTGCAAAGAAAATGCAGGCCGATCTAAAACTCTCATGGCTAGCAACAATGTAGGATGAACAAACGATATTTACAGGCTTAAAAGCCATGTACGTAAAATCTTGATTTTGAAGGGACTGATATTTTAATTCAAAAAAACAAGCTTCAGGCAACGATTACATTATGAAGCCATTGAAATATTCAAACATAAAGATCAAGTCTTGAATCGTAACCAGGAACTGTTTTTTTAAATATTTTTAAATAAATAAATAAATAAATAAATAAATAAACTGTCATTTATAGACAAGATCTGGGTGCTGTCATTGAGGAAATCAAGGATAACTCTAAGTAACTCCAGACTCTAAGTAACTAGTTTATATCAACGGTTTCCCATTAACAGTCTGCAGTGTTACTCTTCGTCAGCCAACAGGTGCTGGCTTGCTGGGGTTAATTGCCTTTAATCTCATCTGTTTTCTCCACTATATAAGATGAGGTGGTGGAATGCTTTTCACCATCTTTTGCAGTCTGTGGGGCTCTTGCTTTGCATCTGACGAGGTCCATAGGAATGGACAAAACATTATGCACACAGTTTTTAGTTTTGTAGCAGCAGTTTGATTGTTTTTAAATTGACAGTTTTAGGAGTAGTTTTATTAAAGTGCATTGATTTTAAGTACATGGCTTTTAAACCCGTAAATATGGCTCGTTCATCCTGACGTGCAGGCCATATTTTTGCAATGGTGTAAAAGAAGTAACACAACTTTGCAATGGACCAAAAATGGGAGACAAAGAAGGAGAAAGAGTCAAAGATATAGCCAAGGCTTAGTGGCCATTCAACAGGGAGGGGTGACATTGTCAAAGGGTAAGAGAAAATATGAGGAGAAGAGCCTCTGGGGAGGACTGGGCCCAGCCAACAGCCAGTGGCCACTGGTTGGCTGGCTGGGCATCCTCCCCTTACCACATCAACAAATGCAAATGTAATTAATTCTTAGTCAACCAATAGCAGCAGCATTCTAGCTAGCAGCTGTTGCCTGCTTCCCAGTACCCCGTGTAATGTTGCACCCACTACCGCCATGAGAACAGAGCTCGCTCAGGTAGGAGGGGGCTGATCAGGATTCACCTTGTTGAGGGCCTCTTCAGACTTGGAACTGGCCCTGATGGCAGGGGACATGGCAACCAGGTGTTTGAAAAGAACAATAGGGAAATCAACATCAGGTGAGATGAGGGAAGGAGAAAGGGATGAGGGAGATATAGGAGGATGGAGAGCAGGAAGATGATGAGAGGCAAAGAAAGAGATTGTATTTTTACAGGTGTAGATATCAGGTAGCCATTTAGGATGGATTCACATAGGCATATCTTTTCATCTGTATCAGTCAATTGCCCATCCTAGCTCTTAACCAAATGTGCAAAATCTCTCTACTGAAAAGTGCTTATGATGGCACTGAATGACCTGTAAGTACTATTTATGGAAATTAATCAGACTCACATGCACAATTACCCACACGCACAAGTTATTACTCAGTGCTACCACCAACAAATGATGAACACGTGTGTGAGGCATCCCTTTGTCAAAAGTCCTCCATATCACAGCGCTCTGCGGGCATTTGATGACTTACTCAAGGCTGTCTGTATCATTAGCCTCCTAGTTTATGAGCCGTAGGAGAGCAATCACAGTTGCCATGGAGTCTCTAGTGTTTCAGGAGTAACCGTTTCCGAATCTGTATCATCCTCAAAGGCGAGGTGCAGCATGTCAATCAGATCTAGTGCCAGAAGGACATAGACCAAGAAAAAAAAAAAAAAAAGATAATTTTAAAAAGACCAGGTCTACCGTACTGACATTTGTGTAGGCTTCATTACAAATTCTCCAGTTTCATAAGATCCTCCCCCCCTCAAAAAAATAAAAAAAAATCAGAAGCCCTGAACTATACAGAAAAACATATATACAACCAATGATGATTGATTTTGTACCATCAGTAGCAAGGTATCAATCAAGTAACTCTGGATATCAAATCCACAGTGGAACCATTATTAGTAGATACCCAACATTCAAAATGAGATGACTCTGTGGCTGGTGCTTTTAGAAGTTATTTTACCATTACATTTTCTATGTCTGAGCCACACGGTTTCATCATAAAATGTACTGGTTCTTCTGAATCAGGTTGAAGCTAAGAAATGACAGCAATGATAACATACACTGCTTCTTGCTTTAATCAGGATTACAGAAATGAGAAAAAGAGGCTTGGGTGTGCAGCCAGACAGATTAAATTAGAGGATTTTTACCATGCTACCAAAGTTTTGATTGCTCTAAAGACAGGTTATAAACACTAATGAAAGAGGAGGGGGTAGGTTTTTCAAAGCTATGTATGACCCTTCTGGATTTTTCCGTCAAGCCTAAGAACAGCCCTGTGATTTGAAAATGAGTTAAGGTAACAATTGCTGTCATCTGTCTAGCAATCCTACATTCACTAGTGGAGCATGCTTAGGCGCAGCACTGCTATGCTATTTTTAATGAGGTAACTACTGATCCAGAAGCCCAGATTATAAATGACAAACTATCCCAGCTGGAGTCATAATGCCCTGTAAATATCAAGGAGGTGGAGAATCTCATTCTGCAGCTGGCTAATGAAAAGGCTCCAGGCAAGGATGGTCTTCTTAATGGGGTTTTCCATTTTAGATTGGCAGGCACCTGTTAAATTGAACAAAACATGCTAATTTAATTTCTGTTAATGTTGCACAACTCCCGGTTAGAATGTGAGTCTTATAGTTCCCGTTTAAGAATGGCAACAGGAATCAGCTTTGAAATATAGGCCAATACGTTTAATTGATGTCTTGGACAAATGATTACCATTTAAGTATTTTGTAGGCTGAATCCACACATAACGTTTCAGTGTGGGATTTAGACCTGATGTCTTTACAACAGATTATTGCTTTGTTCTGGCACATCTGATTCATAAAGATGTCACAATAAAGAAAGCCATCTTATATGCCGTTATTGTGTTGATCTAAAAGCTGGTTTTGATACCACTGACAGAGAAAGGCTATGGGATAGACTGGATAATGAAATGTGGAACATCACTTGCTGCTGTTAATAAAAACACTTAAAAGCACTAACTTGGGAGTTAAAACTTACACCAACATGCACATGACTTGAGGCAATTTGCTAACTGGGCAAAGAGGCATCTTTCAAAGTGGTGTCCTCTTATATTTAGCAGGGGGAGAGCAACTGTCCCTCTTTACCCTAGCATGGTGTATTTTCCAGTGGCTGTTGCTGGTGTCTCTTCTGGTTTGTTTGTTTGTTTGTTTGTTTGTTTGTTTGTTTGTTTTTAGATTGTGAGCCCTTTGGGGACAGGGAACCATTTATTGATTTATTTTACTGTGTAAACCACTTTGTGAACTACTCCTGTTGAAAAGAGGTAATAATAATAATAATAATAATAATAATAATAATAATAATAATAAATTTCAACAGGTAGGGGAGTGAAACAGAAGTGTGTCCTGACACACTTTCTGTTTACAGTTTTATTAGCACAATAACTGAAATCGGTGGTGACCACTTTTTCCCACCAACAACTGGCAGACACAAACTTCATAAGAACATAAGAAGAGCCTTGCTAGATCAGGCCAAAGGCCCATCTAGTCCAGCTTCCTGTATCTCACAGTGGCCCCACCAGATGCCTCTGAGAGCACACAGCTAACAAGATAACCTGTTTCCTGTTGTCACTCCCTTTCACCTGGCACAGAGAAAACCTACTTCTAAAACCTACGGAGGTTGCTTATGGCTTGTAACCTGTGATGGTCTTTTCCTCCATGAATCTATCCAAACCCCTTTTAAAGGCATCTAGGCCAGGTACCATCACCACATCCTGTGGCAAGGAATTCCTCAGACGAATTACACGCTGGGTGAAGAAATATTTTCTTTTGTCTGTTCTAACTCTCCCTCCACTCAATTTTAGTACTTCCAGTATGATATGCAAATGAAATGGACCAAATAGGTCTGTTCAGGTAATTAGATTATCTTGTCATTTATTATAAAAGAGAACTGCCAGATATAACCTATGGAAACACTTTGTAGGCTTTGAAAATAACTCCTTTGACAACCCCATAATGCCATCTAGACTCCAATAGGATTCATACAATCTCTATTTTCTAGCACTCCTGCTGGAGAGTCAATCATGACCAAGTGCTGAGCTGTACTTATGACTCTGACATGGGCTCCCTGCCACAGCAGTTTGTGCGAGGTATTGTGCTGGCTATAACCCTGCTAAATTATGCTTTCAATGTGAAAATAATATTAACAGCCCAATCCTGTCTAACATGCGACGGCTGGCCTAAAGGGCCAGCCACTGCATCCTAGGCCTATTGTGGGCCACGCCAGTGTGGCCCAGGCTCATCTTGGGGGAAGGGGATGTTCGTCCCCTTCCCCCAGTGTAAGCGGTGCAGGCCGCAATGGGCCTCCTCGGACGTGTGCCACCTCGGGAGCTGGCACGCATCCGGGGAGACTGTGTAAGGCTGGCCTGGGATACAATAGGGCTTGGGATATTGGTGCAACTCTGCCTTTCCGCCCCTGCCCACCCTCCCTCACCCCTGTGCTGACCGGCATGGGACTCACCTGCGGCAGCCGGCACAGGATCCGGAGGGCGGCCAAGTGAGCAGTGCTGTACTCCGCGCCAGCGCCACTTACTCTCAAGGTGGCGCAAAAGTGCCTTAGGCCAGAAGAGCGCTCATTCCGCTGGCCTAAAGGTGCGGTGGATCAGGCTGTAAAACTATTGCATTTTCTCCCTTCTTTCTGTTCTCTTCCATGCTATTCTACAGTGCCTACTTTGTAGCCGGCACGTGAGAATATCCCAGAGGGTTGTGACTCATTTCCACGAGTATTTCTTTCTCTTTCATCATACGACAGAAAACATCTGTTGAAAACATCATCTATCACCTGAAAATGTGTTTGCCTAGGGTGCCATACACTAATTGGCAAATGGTAGTTCCCCAAAATATTGTATGTACTTTAACACTTGTACAGTGCTTTAAAAACTCTAAAGTATGTTTCACCAGAACAACAAATATTGGGCTGTTCAATTGCCCACGTTGTTTGCTGGGGAATGTTTTGTCCATTTATAACTGTTATTTTGTTGCCTGTTTTATTGCTGCTATTTTATTGCCTGTTGATTTTAAAAAATATATTTTCAGTCCAATCCTATTGGGCTGCCCCGCTGGCTACTGAAAAGCAGCCATAAAGCGCGCTGCAGCATTGCGCATAGCCGGAGTGCCAGCAGGAAGGCCAGAGCCTTCTCACACATGTCAATGGAGTGCTGGCCGCCCGCTAGAGCATGTAAGCCAGCGTGGGAAGCAGGACAGGGTGGGATGGGAGAAAAACTGGGTGGGGAGAGGGAGGAATGGGGATGCTGCAGGAAGGGTGGATCTGGTGGCGATGGCATGCGCTTGATCCTATCCCCTCTGGCAGCAGCCTTCCTGCCCCCTTTCTCTCCTCGGACTTGCACCAGCGCAATCGCTGGTGCAGGTCTGAGGAGACCCATTGCATGTTTGCAGGAACCGGAGAACAAGCAGCACTGGCAGGATGGTCTGCACCATCCTGCAGGCGCTGCAGCCTGGATTTCCTTGTGCTGGAGCAGGCAAGGCCGCTCAGAGTGGCTCAAGGGCTGGGGGAGGGCAGGGGAGGGCAAGGATGGGCAGATCAGGCCCAATAGGGGGAGGGTTTGGCGACGCTGCAGTATGCCGTATCCTATCCTCCTTCCCAGGTCCTTTCCCCCAACACTGGGCTTCTTGGTTCTCTGCCGGCTACAGAACTGGGGAGACCAAGTAGCTCCATAGCACGGGCTGGGGCTTTATCTGGGGTACTGGGGTAAGAGGACAAATGTCCGCTTCCCCTGAGAAGACCTCCAGTCCATCCCTTTCCAGCACTGTATATAACATGTGCCTGGCGCACATGCTACACCGGCACTGGTTAGGTTTGTGCTGTTAAATTCCTTTTCCCCTCCAAAGCCTCCCACTCCATACACACCCCTGCTGGATACAGCGAGCGCCTTTTTGGCACAGCTGCACCAGCGGGTAGGTAAGGATCGGATTGGGCCATTTCATTTATTGTAAGCCGCCTTGTGCAGTTTTTAACTGGAAAGGCAGAGTATAAATAAAATGAATAAATAAATGTATTTTGTAAGTCAATGTTGGCTTAGATTCAATGAGCTTCTTCGGAACGCCTTCCTATGCCATATCAAAAACTGCTTTTCAAGCTTTCCACCGTTTCTAACAAGGTTTGACATGCAGCATGGGGGAGTGAGATGGGGGCTTCTGATCAAAAACCACTAGTCCAAATCTTCCCCTTGGAATGCGGAACTATTCAGGAAGTTCTTTAGATACAGCTCATTATGTTCGTAACGCATATGGGGGGGGGACACAGATGGGGGACTGGATTCACTGAAAGTGACTTGCTGGCCTCAAGCTACCCAAAGAGATCTAAACTAGTGACTTCTGAGCTAGAAGTCACTAGTTTAGATCTCTTTGGGTAGCTTGAGGCCAGCAAGTCACTTTCTCTCAGTGAATCCAGTCCCCGTGTCCCCCCCCCATATGCGTTACGAACATAATGAGCTGTATCTAAAGAACTTCCTGAATAGTTCCGCATGCCAAGGGGAAGATTTGAACTCATGTCCCTGAATGCCCTATACTGCACCAATTCCCTATGGGTCACTAAATACAATATTAATTTAATTTATTTATTTAAAGGATTGATGTACTGCTTTTCTGGTTCTCAAAGTGGTGTATAATATAGAAGTTAAACATACCAAAGATTAAGGGCTCAGTCCAGCCTAACTCAGCACAAGTCAGGCACAATTGAGGCACAATTGCGGCGTAACTGTGGCCTAAAATAGGGCTGAGTTAGGCTGCAACTATGCCTGAGTTAGGCAGGAGGCAAGAGCAGTGGGCCAGGATCGAGGCAAAACCTACCGCAGAGGCAGGCAGGCCCCTATGGGGAGGTGTCCGTCTTGTGGAAGCGAAGAGCCCCCTCCTGAGCTCGTCTGTGTGCACCTACCACAGCTGCTGCAGCGTTCGCAGCAGATGGGCAGCCACAGGTGGGCCTGCAGGCACTGGGCGTGCGACAGTCAGCTGAAGGGCAGAGGTTTTGCCAGTGCCAGCTGCCCCAGGGCACCCTGTGCATTAGCCACCTGCCGCAGGGGGAGTGCCACTGCCCTCCCTCCTGCAGAAGGGGTAGCCATCCCCAAGCCACGTTGAGGCTGCACGTGGGAGTCATGGGGGGGCGGGGGTGAGAAGGGAAGGAGGGGGTGGGAACGGCACGCACAAGGGGGGTCTCATGAAGTCTGGAACCGCCTCTGCCAGGACATGCCCGTGCGCTGCCTGAAGCCCTGGGCCTCCAGGGCCGTGGCAATGCCCACAAAGAAGGCATCCCGGCATGCCTTCTGCTCCATGCCCCGGCCAAGACGGAGAGATGCCTTGGGCTTGTCTGCTGCAAGCGGGAAGGGCTCACGCAGCTCATCACGCCCCCAGATGGGGCAACGTCGGCACCACGCGGCAGGCACTCTGGCGGGGTGGGGGGTGCCAGCGTCCATCATCAGGGAGTGGGAGGGGAGGCAGGCACACAGACGGGGGGGTGCTGGGGAGGGGCACGGGTGGGTCAGAAACAGACAGACAACAAGGCTGGTGGGAGAGGGATACAGGGAGAGGGGTCTGCAGAGACCAATAGGGACACAGGGGTCACTTCGCAGATGAAGGCAATGCAGGAACGGGCGCCTCTCATGCAGACGGACTGAGGGCGGAAACGGACGCCATTGACGGGCAGAAACGGACGCCGTTGACGGGCGGACCGAAGGCTGGTGAGAGCCCCAGTTGCCGAAAGGGCTCTTCACGGACGTGGCGGACGCGAGCGGATCCAGTATGGTCGCCGTGTCGCCTGTCACTGTTTGCCTGCCTGAGAGGCCCCCCAACTCCCCCCCTCCCCTCTGAGCCCTGAGGGTCTGGCAGTCCCCCTGCTGTGGTCTCCCTGGGAAGGCAGTGGCAGTCCCTGGGTGGGAGTCATGCAGGGGCTTGTGTGCTGGGCGCTGTCTGTGTGTGTGTGGGGCAATGCTTGTGTTACACTGGGGACATGTTGTTCAAGGGGCATCTTTATTGTTCTGGAACATTGGCACAGATGGCCAGGCGAGGCTGCCAAGGGTAGGCACAGCAGCCACTCAGAACGTAGCAGCAGCAGCAGCAGCAGGCGTGCCCCATGGACCTGGAGATGCAGGCTCTTCCCCTGTGGAACCACAGCCTGCTCCATAGAAAGGGGAGGGGCAGCAAGAACAACAGCCAGGGAGGTGGAGCAGCAGCAGCAGCTGAGGAGGGTTGCAGGGCAGGCTCCCAGACCTCTGGCAGCATCGAGGCAGACGACCGTGGGGCAACCAGACTGCAGGCCCAGGGGTGCTCGCAGGAAGGTAGGTGGTAGTGGACATTCCTGGGGAGACAAAAAACACGGGGATGTTCCATGGCAGCTGCTGTGTGGTAGCAATCGCCATTGAAGAAATGCCAGTGTGCCGGTTGCAAGGGCCTGCAGGGAGAGAAATCAAACACAGCTGAGAGATGTGACACACATAGCATGGTCTGCGCTCCTTCCCTGGGTGTAAGGTGAGCATGATCCTGTAAGGGAAAAGGGTCAAAGAGAGAGACAACAACACAACTTGTGGGTCACAACCATGGCAAACCTAGCAATACTGACCTGTCAGTAGACCCTGTGGAGAAAAGGGGGGGGGAACAGCTGGTGCCTACATAAGGCTAACAGTTCCACACTTGTGGCATTGTGTGCTCACATTACTACAGGCAGCAATCAGACACAACAGTGGTCAAGAGGCATGTATCCTATATATCACAGCAGGCAAAGCAGGCAGCTATGAGACAAGACATTGATAAAGAGGCATATCATGGCAGGCATTGCAGGCAGCTATGAGACAAGACATTGGTAAAGAGGCATTTCAGAGAAGGCATTGCAGGCAGCTATGAGACAAGACATTGGTAAAGAGGCATGTATCCTACCTATATTTCTATATGCAAAGAGGCAGAAGTCAGAACTCATGTCAGCATGTTCCCTGCTCTTACCTGCACTTACCTGCTGGTTTTGTTGCCTGTGGGGGGGGGAGAGAGGGGCTGGGAGAAAGACATGGGTTAGCAAACACTGGAATGGAGGCAGCTGCCCAGGCACAGCTGTAACAGTTTGGCCACAGCCTGAACAGCCCTCTCTGCCCTAGAGGAGGGCAGAGAGGTGAGAGGAGGAGAGAAGAGAGAAGTGGGGTGTTCGTGAATTTTGCCCTCCACCGACAAAGTCCCACTTTGTGGCTGCTGGGGGACAGGACCCCACGCCACGTGCTCAGAGAGAGAGAGAGACTGGAGGCCTGAGGCTGGGCTTTTGTGGAAAAGTGGCTGGGTGCTGACAGGGTAACTATTTGGGTCCGTGTCCAGAGTTATGCCACAACTATTCCGTCCTAACTCAGGCATAACTCAGGAGTAGGGTGTTAGAACTTTTCAGGAGAGGGCTGGAGTGGGTAAGGTAAAATGGCTCCTATGGGTCTCCTCAAATTTAAGTCCACCTTTTTTGTCGACCCAAATTTTGTGCCGGAGTTGTGCTCGAGGGGGCGTGTCGGGGCTCACCAGTGTCTGGAATCCGACTCAAATTTGTAACCACCCCCGTCACGCCCATGGAACGCCCACTCTTAGGCCACAGTTGTGCCGGAATTGTGCCGGCACCTGTACTGCGCATGCGCGCGGCGTCCGTCGTAAATTCGTCCTACGTCCGGCACAATTGCAGCACAAATTCGGCCTCTCCGGCACAATTCAGGCACAACTCGAGCCTAAGGCGCTTAGGCTGCAGTTGTGCCTGAATTGTGCCGCTGAGGCCTTAGGCTGGACTGGGCTGCACAACATATGAAAAACATTGAATTAGTCATTAAAACATACCATCTGCCTCCTGTTATATGTGAACAGAGGCCTCCTGAATCAGGATCGGTCTGCGTTCGGCAGTCTGCAAAAGCATCTCTCCCCCAGTTTGCTTTCATGAGTATACAGGAGAAATTGGGTTTTGCCGTTACATAGGGCAGAACGGGATTTGATTAAACGTGATATTTGGACAACACTTTTTCACCACTTAATTTTCCTTGCTCTAAGAAAAGCTAGTCCTTTATATGCATCTTGTTCTGCTGATATTATGAACAGGGGATATTTCCTCCCTGGTTAGTGAAAACAAAACAAAAACAACTTAAGCCTGCATCTTACCTAATACAGTAATTACTTTTTCCACAATAGCATGGATGCTGAACCAACCCGTAATTGCTGCATTGATATTCTCATCCTGTTCTCATCTTCTGCTTTCTTGTTGTTTATTTCCCCCAAATAGTTGGTCTTTTAAAGTTAGTGCTTTTGACCAGGTCCATTAACACACACACACACACACACACACACACACACACACACACACACACACCATTATAGGTTGTTAAAAAGATGTGTAAGTGACTTCATTTTTTCCTCTAAAACAGTGATTATGAAATGTTTTTCATGAACCTCAATTAAGAGCTGAAAGAGCACAAGTCTAAGTTTAAAATTAGCTGTTCATATTTTGTCTACAGAATGTATCTGAGATAGATACTAGACAAGGGATCAGTTCAGAAGGTTCCTACCTTATCCCATATTATCCCATATTAAAAAACAACAACCTACCTCTTATACACTTTTCTTCTGCTAAAGACAAATGAAATCAAAAGCCTCTTTTAAACTAGTCCACTGAATAAAAATTAAAGAAGATGCAAGTACACAAATTCAGATGAAGGGCCCAATCCTATCCTTTCTCTCCCCCCCCCCCCGCCGA
The DNA here is from genome assembly GCA_026170595.1 of Plestiodon gilberti rubricaudatus. Lineage (NCBI taxonomy): Eukaryota > Metazoa > Chordata > Lepidosauria > Squamata > Scincidae > Plestiodon > Plestiodon gilberti. The sequence continues at coordinate 65,145,074 of JANXHW010000004.1, read as the reverse complement.
TGCAGGCACACCAAAATGGCTTACGCTGCATCCTGTGGAGGGGGGCAGTCGCGGAGGTCTCCTCTGGGTAAGCCTCTGAGGCCCAACCAGGCCTACTTGGATCTGCACCAGCGAAATTGCTGGCAGCAGTGTAGCTGTCATTGGGCGGGGGGGGGGGGACTGACCCATGTAGCATGTGCGGTCTACTCACGAGGAGTGACTGCAGTGGCATTTCCCAGTGTGAGATGGGCCTTCTTGCTCACCCTTGTTTCTGTTAGGCTCCAAATGGAGCCTTTCCAGAATCGAGGGGGTGGCGCAATGCGGGGATTTGGTGGATGCTGCTGCCACTGAACCTGCCCCCATTGCCGCTCCCATCGTCTCCCCATTCTGCCCACCCCTGCCCCCCCATCCCACCTCCCCCACTGTCTTACCTGGATCGGCAGGCCTTCACTGATCCACCGGTGTGCGGAGGAAGACTCCGACCTCCCTGTCAGCGCTCCAGCAGAGTGTGACTGCCATAATAATAATAATAATAAACCAGCAGCTCAATAGGATTGGGATAATAAGGCTGCAATGAATGAATGAAACCTTTATTGGCATAAATATAAGGCTGCAATCCTATACACACTTTTCTGGGAGTAGGCCCCATTGGACACAATGGGTCTGAGCAAGCATACATAGGATTGTGCTGTAATTGATTGTTCCTGTGGCCTGTTGGCTGACTGTCTCTTTAGCAGCTGATCCAGCTAGTCTAGGTTGTTTTGTCTTCGGAGATCCTTTGTGTGTTCCCTGAAATAGTCCATACAATAAAAGAGATCATAAATATTCAAAGCACTTGTTTCTATTTCTCACATTGTTTTGTGTTGTCTCACTATTGTTGACTGTATGCAGTATGTAATAATCAACAAACCATAGCAACAGTTCTCAAACGTTTACTAGAGAATAAGGAATACTGTAAATCTTTGCAGGGGCCCTTTGCAGGAAGATCTGGATTCACAGGGATCGTGCAGGCCCTTGTGTAGGCCCTGTTGACCTACACGAGCCTCAATTGGCTCCCTGAAGTGATCGAGACCCACTTCCGATTTTCGGTGAAACCCAGAAGTAAACCAGAACTAGGTTTCAATTGCTTCAGGGAGCCAATCTGAGGCTCGGGGGGGGGGGCTCAGAGGGTGTGGTGGCCCACCGCACCCTCCGGAGGGCTGGCGCGATCCCCGGTGAGTCTTTAACCCTCTTTTTTTCTCCTGGCGGTGGCATGATTCCAGGAGTTCCGTCACCCCCATCGCTACACCAGCGCATGTCGCCACATCCCTTAAGGGGTAGCGACTGCTTCGGAATGGCATGGTTGATTGTAACCCACCAGTTTGAGAAACGCTGAGCTACAGAATGTGCCATTAACACATATACGTTCAGCTCTTGCTATCTTTGAATGGAGCACTGACGATGAACCTCCCTCTCTGCTAGACCCTGGGAGCAATCTGGCAATGCATCTGTTCTGATTTGCGAAAGAGCTGCCACAGAACCACACATTTGCCTTGAAATTAAAGCACCCTTGGATGCCAACTAGCTATACTGTATACCTTTAGCATGCCCCAACACAAAGCTTTTATGATTTGAGCTGGCTTAAGAGCAGCAAGAGCATTCCAGGACGATGTCAGCTTTGAACCGCCAGTGCCCAAAACTCACATTGGTTGTATGAATTTTCCAAAAATGATTATTGCTTATTTTGGACCATGAAAAGGGTTAAATGAGACATGATAACTTTAGGCATTCAAAATATGTTGAAGAAAGAGAACATTAGAATGTTTCAGCTATCAGTTTACTATGTGCTTGTGCTTTTAAGCTTTTCCATAATTTCCATAGCTTTTAAGTTTTCCATAATTCTTAGGCTTGGACGTCAAGCAAAGCAAAAGCAAAAGAAGAAGAGCTGGACAATGGGTCTTCAGTTTACAGCAGCTTGAGATGGAGTAGATAAGGAGTTATGCAAACTCATGTTGATTAGTCTTGCTAGGGGGTTGACACTGATCTCGTGTTGCTCAAAGGGCTTCCTGGCTGAAGAAGAGACAACAATGGTTGTTCTCCCATTTTCTTTTCATTATCCTTTCAGTACAACATGCACAAGCTTAGTCGTCTGTACTTCATGCATTCTTGGAAATTACAGCTGAACACAATGAAATTATATTATGTGAAATTATAGGTGGCCACTTTGTCAAAGTAGCCACAATGGCTCTTAAGTTTGATGCCTTGTGATTATACCAAGACATTTTCTGCAGTAGTCTCTGTGGACTGAAGGAACATTTTGAATATCATTACGAAGTTTGAGTATGGTGGATTGTTGCATTTGAAAGGTTGACACTTGCAGTGTACTGGACAATGTGATGAATATGGAGCGGGAAGATATGGATTCAGCTCTCTGCTCTGCCACAAAGCTCACTGGCCTTGGGCAAGTCTCAGTTTAATCATCCCATGATATTGTGGTATTGTGAAAATAAAATAGTATAAAGCCTGTTTACACTGCCATGGACTCCTTAGAGTAAATGTGTGATGCAAATGCGACAGATATATATATTTTTAATGGTTACTGTGAAACATCCATATGAGTGTGTAAAACAGGATATAGATTTCTCCGCTAGTTACGGTAGGTTTAATCCTTTCCCTAAGTATCCAATCCTAGGATCCCTTCATGAGTGTACTGAGCCACATGGGAGCTACAACACCATGGTGATATATATGTCACAGGGCTGCAGTGCATGAATACCAAAACTACATTGGCTGGGCTGATTGGTAGGACATTATCTTGGAGAAGAAGATTGCACAGGATTCAATGTGAGCAGAAACGGTGCATTGCACTTGCTGTGATATTGAAGGAATAATCATTTGCATAGCACTTTCATGTGCAGTGTATTATTCTGATCTGAGTCAGCCTTCAATAAATACCAGATGTGCTAGTGGCAGGCTAGCAGGATGAATAACAGCTGATGTTAAAGAACCAAATGGAATTACAAAAAACTTTATATTCTATATTTTAGCCATTCCATGAATTTCTGACCAACTTGCAAATTTCCACAGCACTGCATTTCATCCATAACCGATATAGCCTGTTTGATTAAATAGGAAAAAGCCAATAATTCACTTTGTGTGAATTTATTTTAGTCTGTTATAATAATGCCAACTTGCTGCCTTAAAGGCAATTCACTTACAAGTAACATGAAGAATAATAACTTTTCTACTTGGATATTCCTGTTTAATTAAAAAAAAAGTCATGCTTGGTTGAGCAGGAGAGCAATATCTGTTTGGCTGCATCATTTCCTATTCCTATTCTTCCTGAATATTGTATGCTGCCAACAATGAAGTAACCTGCCTTGGTTGCCACATCCTAAGCAGCTCTGACATCATAAAGGAGCTGCTCATGTAAGGGCCTAGAGATGGGGGCAGGGCCTCTGAGAGGAATTTTATCAGGGGGTACAAAGTTTCTTTTGGGCCCCTTCTCAAAGGGGGAGGGGGCAAAATGGGTTAGGGGGGGCAGCAATAGCCGGAAATGTCTCTGGAGCCTAGGTCTACCAGGCATCCCAATGCAGTGCCCAGGTCTACCCACTCAGTAGACCTGGCCCGGCCATCGCCTTTGACTCTCCATGAGACCAGCTGAGATCCCAGGAAATATCTAGGGCCCCTCCTTTGGCTCCTGAGCCCCCTTTTTGATCCTAGGCCCAGATACAATTTACCCCCTTTTACCCCCCTCTCATGGGGAAGGCAAGCATTGGAGAAGGCAATTAGCCAAGGGAAAGGGGTAATAAAGAAAGTAGCGGACAGTCAGTAGATGAATAAGAGAGGGGAAAAAGTTTCTGGGAAATGGCCAAAAGGAGCTGTCTAGGGACAGATAGAGTCCAATCACCATACAGCAAATACCAACAAATATTCCAAGTTTGTTTAAGTTACATTTTCTACCTGTTTTTTCTATTTCAGCATTACTTTTATTTTATTACTTACTTGCCATTTGGCATGGATCTCCCTGCAGAGCTCAACAGTTTCCTTTGGACTGAAATCACTATGTGTTACATTTGTATCCAACTCTTCCTCCAACAAACATAATGCCGCCTTTAACCTCACAACAATTCTGGGAGGCTGAGAGAGCATCACGTGCCCAAAGCAAAGCAGATTGCCTTATGGCTAAGGGGAGACTGAAACTGGAATTTCCAACATCAAAGACGACAACAACTACACTCCCATAGCTCTCAAAATAACACCTGTCCTCTGCTAATGTTTTCAAGGTACACAGGGTTGCAGCAGGGCATTGCTTCTTCATGTTAAGGCCAGCCCTGTACTCATGACAATGTGCCATACGCCTTGCCAGAATCCAGAGCCAATCCAGTAGTCAGTCCCTGCCACAAATACAGTGACTGGCGGCACAATTCTTCGTAACTTTCCGCCTGCGGAGCACATGCTCCACAGGCGGAGGGTGCTGTAAATGCGCCAATAAGCGCGTTTTCGGCACCCAGCGCGTAAGGCCCGCCAGCATGCGCAGGCCTCACTCCGCCGCAGACTGGACCTGCTCCCACTGGGGCAAGGTAAGGGTTGCTCTTGTGAGAGCAGGGGCAGGGGAGGGCAGTCCAGGAAGCAAGGGCAGATGACTGTTGGCCAAGCCAGCCTGGGAGGGGAAGTGGATGTTGGCCGTGATATCCTTGTCCTCATTCCTGAGTTCGGTGGCCATTGCACCATCACCTTGGATTTCTGCCAACTTCAGAGCCGGCAGACATCCATGGAGGCCCATCGGGGCCTTTAAGCCCTACAACGGGGGAAGGGGACAAACATCCCCTTACCCCAAGGAGACCCCAGGCTACGCTGGAGCAGCCCAGGAAGAACGTAGGATCCTGTGGCCAGCCCTATGGGCCGGCCGTGGATCTTTACACAGGATTGGGCTGTTCTCTTGCACAATTCAACATAAGGCAATTTTACTATGATAAATGCATAACCCAGAAGCCATAGGTTTGTAAAAACATCTCTGCCAAATGTCCAACATCCTGCCACTCACAGATACTTCTAGGAAGCCCACCAACAGACATGAAGTTAATATTTTCCCCAGCTGTTTTCCTCATGCAATTGATATTCAACAGCATACAGCTCTGAACCTGGAAGTTCAATTTAAAGATAAATTGCCAATCATTCATCTAATCCACTTTTAAAAGCATCTCTAAGAACATAAGAACGATATTTCCTCCCCTTCACAGAATATAGCACAGCCTTTCTCCTCAACAAACCCAGTATGTGGACCCATCATGGTTCGGGGGCAGAGTGAGAACTACCCCCTTTATTTTTTATTTTTTAAAAAGTCTATCTTGCTCTACCAGGCAAAGGCTCTCAGCACAGCTAGCAACATAATTTTAAGCACATCAAACATTTTTTTTAAAAAAAATATATAGCATAGAAAGAATATCAGCAGGAAGAAGGTGAAAAACAGGTTTTTAAAAAATAAGGTTGAAGTGCAACTTCTAAATGGCTTGGACAAATGAAAATGTTTTGCCTGGCCCCGGGCAGATATGCTGGTGCCAGGTAGACCTCTATCAGGAGAGAATTCATGAACCAGGTGAACCTCTATCAGGAGAGAATTCTCAAGCCAGGATGCCCAAAATGAAAGGTCCTCTCACAGGTCCTGAAAAGCCCTTCCTTTTCTAGAACAATGAATATAATGAAATAAGCAGACCTCAGTATAAACCCCCTTTTTGTAAGACAGCACCTTCTTGGGCATTTGGAATTGTGATTATTCACATAAAGGTTAAACAGTACAGTCTTCAGCCCCGCAGGGTTTCAAGGAACATCTGGAAACATTCAGTTGCCTCTAATTTCATAACTATTAAGTTGTAAGACAAATGGCCTGTTCTGAAACATAGTGCTTTATATCAGCAAAAAGATTTCATTTCACAAATTATAAAAGAAACTCATATATATTACCCACAAAACCTGAAGGACATAACAAGATGTCCATAGCAAGGAACAATTTAAATTAGAGACGTCCAGATAAAACAGGATTTACTGTATAATATACCAGTTCCTGAACGGAAGGAGCCCTTGTTCAAGGTTATATCATCTTTCTCCTAGAGAAATACTAAGACTACACAACACCAGGGACAATGTAATCATGGCATTATTCCATGAAACAGGATGCTGAAAGGCCAAATTACGAGTAAATAAAGGAAAGTAAATTGAACAATTCAAAAGGACGAAAACACCTGAAATTATTTGCTCTAGTGAGGAAAAACAGATTCAGCTCCTATGTCCATGTTTCAGTCACCACAGGTCTCAAAGCATGGAGCTTTTTCTTGGCCTTGACTCTTCAAGACTGTGTACTTCCTTACTCAGCCCCTCCTCTCTTGTTTGCAAATTCCCCCGTGGCCTTAAGGTTCACTGACATTAACCATGGTTAATACTGACAGCCCAATCCTACCTAATATCCCATGCAGTGCTGCACTGGGGCCAGCGTGGGCTGTGCTGCATCCTGTGTGGGAATTTTGAGGGCTGGAGGTCTCCTCGGGGTGACATTTGTCCCCTAGCACCGGGGAAAGCCCCAGCCAGTGCAACGGGTCTATTTGGATCTGCACGAACCATATGGCTGGCATAAGTCCCAAGTGGATTTGTGTTGGGAGACCTGGGAGGGGGGGAATAGTACGTGGCGCGTGCCAGAGCCGCCAGTCCCGCCCCCTCCTGGGCCCAATCCACCCATGCCCTATCCTGAGCAGCAACGGTGGCAAGACGAAGCAGTAGCTACCACTCACTTACCTGCCCTCCTTCTCTGGGCAAAATTCTCACTGCCAGCCAAAGGGAGAGAGCAATCAAGTGAGCACATGGTGGCAGTTGCTGCTGGTCCTTGCTCACCACCATCTGCTTTCTTTCTCTTCCACCAGCTCTTGCAGGAATAAGACGACCATGAGGAGGACATCAGCACAAGATCCTGGAACGGATTATTAAGTGGAACATCTGGGAGCACTTAGAAAATAATGTGGTGCTTCGTAGAAGCCAGCAAGGATTTAAGTACAAGTTGTGCCAGACTAATCTCATCTCCTCCTCTGACAGAGTGACTAGTTTGGTAGACCACAGGAACACCACGGACAGAGTGCACCTAGATTTCAATAAAGCATTTGACAAAATCTCCCATGATATTCTTGTGAATAAAATGGTAAAATATGGGCTAGCTAGATGGTATTATTGTGAAGTGGATTCAAAGCTAATATAAAAATCGAGTTATCATGGCCCGCTACAATGTACAAAGATACTGGAAATACAGGTTTATCAGCCATGTAAGAATCTTTATGTTAATATGGATTAAAAGAAGAAACACAACGTTTCATCCACTGTCCGTGGACCTCTTCATGTGTGCAGCTTCAAAGCTGTAGGGTGTTAACGCAGACGTTGATTAGGATCATCCTTTAAAAGCATCAAAGCTCAATTGTAATCACAGGTAGTTAACTGAAGTAACCTCTAGCCAGCGCCACCTGCTGGACACAGGCGGGATCTTCCTGCTTTCTCCACATTCACAGCTGCTTTATTAAGGATTGGGAACCAAATTTTATCAATAAAAGTCCATTCTTGCTGTCTATTAATAAGCCCCTGTTGTTTTCGTTTGCTTATCTCTATTGCTTCTTAATTCAGATGTTGCCTCAGATTAGTCTCATGCACCAAACAACTCGTATCTTCAAATTTAATTGTATGTCCGGTGGTCATAGCATGTGCCGCTAAAGCAGAATGATCAGGGAGATTTAATTTGACAGCTCTTACATGCTCCTTGATCCTAGTATTAATTGAGCATTTAGTAGTGCCTATGTAGGTTTTCCCACATTCACAGGGAATGCTATACACCCCAGGATTTGTCAATGGGGGTCTGGGGTCTTTTGGATTAACCAACCATTGTGACACCTTTCTAGTCAGCTTTAAAATAGTTTTGATCTCAAAACCGCGTAGTACACGCGCTAACTTGTCAGTAGTTCCTTTAGTAAAGGGGAGTATCAGCCAATGTAATCGCATACATTAATAGCCCGATATATCAATAATGACTGGATTTTTCTGTGCTGGGTGGTGGTTCGAGGTTTGGTGTAGGTAACGACCAGTGTGTGTTGGTTTGCAGTATACTGCATGTGAACAAGTCAGGTCCTCTTGTCTCTTTTTAATGGGCAACCCGTTAAGTCCTGTGGTTGCAAACCTATATATGGAGCAATTTGAGAAACAGGCTCTACAGACTGCCAAATTACGTCTTGAAGTGTGGCTGAGATATGTGGACAACATATTTTGCATTTGGGAACAAATGCAAAACATGTCGTCCTGAACTGACGTCGTTCTTGGAGCACCTCAACAGTCAGTGCCCAGCTATTCAATTTACAGTAGAACGGGAGATGAATGGCTCACTTCCTTTTCTTGATGTGCTAGTAACGAGAAAAGAGGACCTGACTTGTTCACATAGGGTATACTGCAAACCAACACACACTGGTCATTACCTGCACCAAACCTTGAACCACCACCCAGCACAGAAAAATTCAGTCATTAACTCATTGATATATCGGGCTATTAATGTATGCAATTCTACTGCATTGGTATGTTTAGTCAGAAGAAGAAGAAGAGTCAGAAGAGTCAGAAGAAGCCTCCTCCTGAGAGCAGGATTAAAACCAATGAGCTGAAACTACAGGAAAGCAGGTTTAGGCTAGACATGAGGAACATTTTCTTAGCTGTAAGGCTGTCTGGCACTGGAACAGTCTCCCTTATGCAGTTGTGGGCTCTCTCATTGGAGGTTTTTAAGAAAAGGCTGAATGGCCATTTGTTGGGGATACCATAGCAATTGCCTGTACTAAGCAGGGGTTAAACTAGATGACCTTCAGGGTCACTTCCAGCTCTAGCATTCTATGATGCTAGGAAGAAGAAGCAGTGCTGGCAGTAACAAGGAGATGGGTTCACTAGAGGAAAGGGGGACCCATCAGAGAGGGGCCAACTGAAAGCTTCATGCAGAAGATCCTTCAAGGCCTAAATCTGGCCCTGTACATGATGTAACTACTTTTGACATGATGAATATAACATGTAAAGGTAAAGGTATCCCTTGACAATTAAGTCCAGTCGTGTCCGACTCTAGGGAGCTCATCTCATCTCCGTTTCAAAGCTGAAGAGCCAGCGCTGTCCGAAGACGTTTCCATGGTCATGTGGCCGGGATGACTCAACACCGAGGTGCAATCATTAAAAAGCTTCTCAAGGCTCACTTGCTAAGTTGCATCTGAAAAAGAAAGTCAGTAATTACTATTGAATTAAATTCAATTCAGTTTGTCATGATGACTTGAGTTGTCTCATGAATCTCACTGCCTTTTAGTTGTGACAAATTTTCTTTAATTAAAAACCCACTGTGTCTGCACTAAAACAAACAAACTCCGTACAAGTCTTTTGTACAATGGAGCAAAGTTTTACAGAGAAGCTTTTGCAGATTCAACAGCTACATATTTTTCATGTGAAAATATATTAGATTTTGTTATAATTGATAAAGGGCACAGAGTATGATTTATTCCTTTTATAGAGACAAAGGATTGTGTTTGGTGGACAGATTTATGGAGGAAAGGTCAATCACAGGTTATAAGCCATGATGGGGATAAGCAACCTCCTGGTCTTAGTAATAGGCTACCTCTTAATGCCAAATGCAAGGGAGTGGCAACAGGATACAGGTATCTTGTTGTTTTGTGTGCTCCCTAAGGCATCTGGCGGGGGCACTGTGAGATAGAGGTAGCTGGACTAGATGGGCCTTTGGCCTGATCTAGCAAGGTTCTTCTTATGTTCTTACGGATTGTGTTTTGTTTTGTTTGCTCTAAATGTGCACTTCATAGTATATAATAGCCATAAATAGGACACATACACTTTTCTCTAAAACTGATCTGGATATCAGGAACAGTGAAGAATTTGAAACTTGATGTACTTAACATACGATCAAAAGTGTTACCCTAAGCATTTTTATGTACAGTAATACAGTGCAATCCTGACTAGGATCCGGCAGGCGGCCTATGGCCACCCGCCGGATCCTGTGCACCGGTAGCCAGCGGCGTGGCTGCTGGGCAGGAGGTCTACACGGGGAAGGAGACGCTTGTCTCCTTCCCTGAGTGTAACCGGCCCATACACTATCGGCCTCCTCAGATTTCCACCAGTTGTTTTGCTGGCCGAAGTAGAGGAGGCCGTGTAAAGGCCCTGGCGCCCGGCGTGGTCAGGATACGACCGAAGGCCCCCTCCCGGGCCACCTGGGTCAATGGCCACCCTCCCTCGCCCGGCAAACCGCCCCCACCCCCCGCCCACTGGATCCTGTCTTACCTGGGTCCAGCGGCTGGCGGGAGCTCCGTCATCATAGCGGGGAAGGCCAGCCTCTGCGCCATCCTTCCCTGCTCGCAAGTAGTCACAAACGTGCTTTACGATACATTTGCGACTACTCCCGGCGCCGGAACGCTCATTCCGGAGCCTGAATTTACATGAGGATTGGGCTGCCCCAGTATTAATGGCTTTTGAATCAGTCTACCTTGAATGCAAGGGGAAGTCTTGCCTCACAAACCTGGTAGAATTTTTTGAAAAGGTCAACAGGCATGTGGATGCGAGCGAATCCATGGATATTATATATCTGGATTTTCAGAAGGCGTTTGACACAGTCCCTCATGAAAGGCTCCTGAGAAAACTCCACAGTCAGGGAATAAGAGGGCAGGTCCTCTTGTGGATTAGGAACTGGTTAAAGACCAGGAAACAGCGAGTGGGAGTCAATGAGCAATTTTCACAATGGCAAGAGGTGAAAAGCGGTGTGCCCCAAGATATGTGTGTGCCCCAAGCGGTCTTGGGACCGGTGCTTTTCAACTTATTCATAAATAACCTGGAGTTGGGGATAGGCAGTGAGGTGGCCAAGTTTGCAAATGACACTAAACTTTTCCGGGTGGTGAAGACCAGCAGGGATTGTGAAGAGCTCCAGAAGGATCTCTCCTAACTGGGAGAATGGGCAGCAAAATGGCAGATGCGCTTCAATGTAAGTAAGTGCAAAGTGATGCACATTGGGGCAAGAAACCAAAATTTCACATATACGCTAATGGGTTCTGAGTTGTCTGTGACGGATCAAGAGAGAGATCTTGAGGTGCTGGTGGACAGGTCGATGAAAGTGTCGACCCAGTGTGCGGCGGCTGTGAAGAAGGCCAATTCCATGCTCAGGATCATTAAAAAAGGGATTGAGAATAAAACGGCCAATATCATTATGCCTTTGTACAAATTGATGGTGAGGCCACATTGATACCCAGTGTCCTGTTAAAATGAGAACTGTGGCCAAAAAGGAAAATGTTTGCTGCCATGAGACCTTTTGGAGATGACCTGTGAGCTGTGACTTTGGATGAACATGCGTCAGACTGGACTGTATTATGACACAATACGTGATGTCCATGCCACGTTTGTGTTCCTGCCAGGAGCCATGCCCAAGGAACCAGAGGGAAGGAAAAAACCTGAGCAGCAGACTCCATTTCGCCATTTGGTCAAACTCTCACAAATAACTCTGCATCTCCCCCCCCCCCACTGTGATGCTAAGTATGTTCCTAGAAGAAACAATACAGAGGAACACCTGAGATGACTCCACCCAGCCTTTGCTTTTGTCTCTTTTAAGTACCGACCATCAAGCCAGATCTCCTCACCATCCTCCCAAGAGGCTCCACGTACACACATTCTAGCAAACTATACGCTAACAGCAACTGTCTGGCTCCCAAGCAGGCCCAATCCACAATGAATCCAGGGTCAATGAAGCCATCTGCCCTCTTCCTCTTCCCTGCCCCCTAACCCTACCCTGTCTCCTCCCACAGATTTACCTCCAGCCCAAACAAGGTATTTCTTTTTGCAGCGTAAGACCCCAAAACTCCTCCCCTGTGTGTAGGCTTAAAACGCAGGCTGCCAGCCTGGCAGCCCCTCTCTTCTTTCTTACACAGGCACAAGGGTGAGCTCTTGGCTTCTCTCTTTGCTTCCCTCCATTTTCCCCCTTCCCTTCCTCCCCCCCCTTGACTTGACTTCGCTCTCAGTCATCCTACAGACTGCTAGTTATGAACTGCAGTTCAGACCCAATTTGTTTCTTCCTCCTTTTCCATTCACTGTTGTGCCAGAACTACAGCATTTGCAGCATCAGAGGAGAGCTCTCCAGGTGATTATAACCCCAGTGAATCAAGATCCCTTCTAAATCTCTTTTGTTGTTCAGTCGTTAAGTTGTGTCCGACCCTTCGTGATCCCATGAACCACATCCCGCCAGGCCTTCCTGTCCTCCACTATCTTCCTGAGTTCACTCATTTTCATGTTCGTTGCATCGGTGATGCTGTCTAACCATCTCATCCTTTGCCTTCCCCTTCTCCTTTTGCCTTCAATTTTTCCCAGCATCAGAGTCTTCTCCAGAGAGTCCTCTCTTCGCATTAGGTGGCCAAAATATTTGAGTTTCAGCCTTAGTATCTGTCCTTCCAGGGAACAGTCAGGGTTGGTTTCATTTAGGATTGACTGATTTGATCTCCTAGCAGTCCAAGGGACTCTCAGGAGTCTTCTCCAGCACCACAGTTCAAAAGCATCTATTCTTCGGCGCTCAGCCTTCCTTATGGTCCAACTCTCGCAACCATACATTGCTACTGGGAACACCATCGCCCTGACTATACGAACTTTTGTTGGCATGGTGATATCTCTGCTTTTTATTATGCTGTCTAAGTTTGCCATAGCTTTCCTTCCAAGGAGTAAGCGTCTTTTAATTTCATGGCTGCTGTCTCCGTCTGCAGTGATCTTGGAGCCCAGAAAAGTAAAATCTGTTACTGCTTCCATTTCTGCCCCTTCTATTTGCCAGGAATTGATGGGCCCAGATGCCATGATCTTAGTTTTATTAATGTTGAGTTTCAAGCCAACTTTTGCACTCTCCTCTTTCACCCTCATCATGAGGCTCTTTAGTTCTTCTTCACTTTCTGCCATTAGGGTGGTATCGTCTGCATATCTGAGGTTGTTGATATTTCTCCCGGCAATCTTGATTCCGGCTTGCGATTCATTCAGCCCTGCATTTCTCATAATGTACTCTGCATATAAGTTAAATAGGCAGGGTGACAATATACAGCCTTGCCATACTCCGTTCCCAATTTTGAACCAATCGGTTGTTCCATGGCCGGTCCGAACTGTTGCTTCTTGACCCGCATACAGGTTTCTCAGGAGACAGGTAAGGTGGTCTGGTACCCCCATCTCTTTAAGAATTTGCCAGAGTTTGTTGTGATCCACACAATCAAAGGCTTTTGCGTAGTCAATGAAGCAGAAGTAGGTGGTTTTTTGGAACTCTCGTGCTTTCTCCATGATCCAGCGCATGTTGGCAATTTGATCTCTAGTTCCTCTGCCTCTTCGAAACCCAGCTTGTACGTCCGGTAGTTCTCGGTCCACGTACTGCTGAAGCCTAGCTTGTAGGATTTTGAGCATAACCTTGCTAGCATGTGAAATGAGTGCAATTGTGCGATAGTTTGAGCACTCTTTGGCACTGCCCTTCTTTGGAATTGGAACGTAAACTGACCTTTTCCAATCCTTTGGCCACTGCTGAGTTTTCCAAATTTGTTGGCATATTGAGTGCAGCACTTTCACAGCATCATCATTTAGGATTTTCAGTAGCTCAGCTGGGATATTATCATCTCCACTAGCTTTGTTGTTAGTGATGCTACCTAAGGCCCACTTGACTTCACTCTCTAGGATGTCCGGCTCTGGGTCAGTGACCACACCAGCGTGGTCATCAGGAACATTAAGATCTTTCTTGTATAGTTCTTCTGTGTATTCTTGCCATCCCTTCTTAATCTCTTCTGCTTCTGTTAGGTCTCTGCCTTTTTTGTCCTTTATCATGCCCATCTTTGCACAAAACGTTCCCTTGATATCTCCAATTTTCTTGAAGAGATCTCTAGTCCTCCCCATTCTGTTGTTTTCCTCGATTTCCTTGCATTGTTCATTTAAGAAGGCCTTCTTATCTCTCCTTGCTATTCTCTGGAAATCTGCATTCAGTTGTTTATATCTTTCCCTTTCACCTTTGCTTTTTGCATTCCTTCTTTCCACAGCTATTTGTAAAGCCTCATCTGACAGCCACTTTGCTTTCTTGCATTTCTTTTTCTTTGGGATGGTTTTAGTTGCTGCCTCCTGTACAATGTTACGAACCTCTGTCCATAGTTCTTCAGGCACTCTGTCTACCAGGTCTAATGCCCTAAATCTATTCTTCACCTCCACTGTATACTCATAAGGGATATGGTTTAGGTCATATCTGACTGGTCTAGTGGTGTTCCCTACATTCTTCAGTTTAAGCCTGAATTTTGCAGTAAGAAGCTCATGATCTGAGCCACAGTCAGCTCCAGGTCTTGTTTTTACTGACTGTATAGAGCTTCTCCATCTTTGGCTGCAAAGCACATAATCTATCTGGTTTCGGTATTGACCATCTGGTGATGTCCATGTGTAGAGTCGCCTCTTGTGTTGTTGGAAAAGAGTGTTTGCTATGACCAGCGTGTTCTCTTGACAGAACTCCGTTAGCCTTTGCCCTGCTTCATTTTGCGCTCCAAGGCCAAACTTGCCTGTTGTTCCGTTTATTTCTTGATTTCCTACTTTAGCATTCCAGTCTCCTATGATGTAAAGGACATCTTTTTTGGGTGCTAGTTCTAGAAGGTGTTGTAGGTCTTCATAGAACCGGCCAACTTCATCTTCTTCGGCATCAATGGTTGGGGCATACACTTGGATTACTGTGATGTTGAATGGTTTGCCTTGGATTCGAACTGAAATCATTCTGTCGTTTTTGAGGTTGCACCCCAGTACTGCCTTTCCCACTCTTTTATTGACTATGAGGGCTACTTCATTTCTTCTAAGGGATTCATGCCCACAGTAGTAGATATGATGGTCACCTGACTTGACACATCCACAGTTGGACGTCCTATTGGCTTTGGCCCAACCGCTTCACTCTTTCTGGGTCTACTTGGAATAGTCCTCCGCTCTTCCTCAGTAGCATATTGGACACCTTCCGACCTGAGGGGCTCATCTTCCGGCGTCATATCTTTAAGCCTTTTGGTACTGTTCATGGGATTTTCTTGGCAAGGTTACTGGAGTGGGTTGCCATTTCCTTCTCCAGTGGATCACTTTTAGTCAGAACTCTCTGCTACGACCTGTCCGTCTTGGGTGTCCCTGCAAGGCATAGCTCATGGCTTCATTGAGTTACGCAAGCCCCTTCGCCACGACAAGGCAATGATCCATGAAGGAGTCTAAATCTCTACTTCTACCTAAGTTCCTAGATCTTGTATGCTTTGGAAGTATGATTGAAGTGATGCATATTGAACTGTATTTTCTTTTTGTATGATTCTTGCCTGAACTATTTAGTAAATATTGGAAAGCAACAACGTGTGTTCTCAATATTATTTAAAACGGAATTCTGTGAAGCTGGACTCTGGTATACACAGGTAAAGATCCCAAAACATGCCAACTTGCCTTATTTAAAGCTATTCCCCAAATTAACTGGCATTTTGGCTAACAACATCTGGAGTATTGTGTCCAGTTCTGGTCACCACACCTCAAAAAGGATACAGTTGAATTGGAAAAGGTGCAGAAAAGAGCGACCAGATTGATTCGTGGGCTGGAGCACCTCCCTTTTGAGGAAAGGCTACAGCGTCTGGGGCTTTTCAGTCTAGAAAAAAGGCGCCTGAGGGGGGACATGATTGAGACTTATAAAATTATGCATGGGATGGAGAGAGTGGATAGAGGGAAATTCTTCTCCCTCTCGCATAACACCAGAACCAGGGGACATGCACTAAAATTGAGTGGAGGGAGAGTTAGAACAGACAAAAGAAAATACTTCTTTACCCAGTGTGTAATTCATCTGTGGAACTCCTTGCCACAGGATGTGGTGATAGCACCTGGCCTAGATGCCTTTAAAAGGGGTTTGGACAGATTCATGGAGGAAAAGACCATCACAGGTTACAAGCCATAAGCAACCTCCTGGTTTTAGAAGTGGGTTTTCTCTGTGCCAGGTGCAAGGGAATGACAACGGGAAACAGGTTATCTTGTTGTCTTGTGCTCCCTGAGGCATCTGGTGGGGCCACTGTGTGATACAGGAAGCTGGAGTAGATGGGCTTTTGGCCTTATCCAGCAGGGCTCTTCTTATGTTCTTATGTAATGTGTTATCATAAAAAATATAAAGTAGACACATGTCTTGGATTTCATAGTTTCTGATTCTATGTGGTGGTGTTGGCGGAAGGAGAGATGGGACTTTAGCAAATGTTAAAATGAAACTTCATCACGTGTTTCATTTCATCTGCCACTGTTACAACACCATCTTTGTGCTACTGCTAACCTTTTTCGGAGTATGTCGTTTTTGAAAGCATTCCTTTCATTAATATGAATAAATTGTCATGTCAGGATAAAGAGGCTTTGAAACAACATTTTTGCTTTCAGAACTGAAAAGCTCTTTCAGCCAGGTTTAAACGTTTGATCTGTATTCATCAGAGAAATTACAGTTCTGAAAAGTACTGAAGCACGGGCTTAAACATGTGACTATGCAGAGAAAGCTTCATAAATATATAAGCTCCTAGCTTTGGGGCATTAAATCTATAGTTATTCAGAAGAACATTCAGATACATGGCTAGAGTTAAACTTGTACTTGAGTCCTATGGGATCCAGAGGGGTTTAAGCTCCATGCTTAAGACTATTGAACTGGGATGAATGGATTATAATGAACAATAATCATTTCCAAATTTTCCAGTAAAACACGGCTTATCTGGCTGAGGTGAAAAGCTTTGCCCAAGATCACACAGGAAGCCATTGATAAAGAAGAGAATCTAAATAGAGGCAAAGATGAAATTCAAAGTACTCAGTACGTATTTTTCCTCAACACTGGAACTAAAGCCCCTTGTGAAGAGATGCTAATAGCCTTGACATAAGGCTGACAGCTTTTCTTCTGGCAGGGCTCCTGGGCCTTTGAACAGATGCACGACAAGCAGAAATTCAGGAGGTGAACATTTCCTAAGCTAAGAAAGGCTTCCTTTTCTACTGGCCCTGCTCTTGTGCCTTTAACAGTCACCCAAGGCGCTGAAATTGAGCAGAAGCAACTTTTCTGCTTGATTTTGATGTGTTGGGTTCTATTCATCTTTTTTCCAGTGAACATACAGTAGATCCTACAGTAAAAGACAAGACACTGAAAAACAAAGGCTAAAGGTGGATAATCAGTCAGAGGTGCTTCTTTGGTTGAGATTGTCATTCCTGTGAAAACTGCAATAAGTCACTCCTACTAGAGCTAAAATTGAAAACCAAAACATAGAATAAACCTTTGAAAACATTATACCTGTATCTGCTCAAGAGTAAGAAATCAGTATGCCAAGGCTCTTCTGTTCCCTTGGCACTCCTATATTGATTTGACAGACACATTGCAACGATGCTTGTAGGTTGCACTTGACTGCTCCAGCGCTAGGGAGCAAGCAGCCCTGGCTTCTGCTCTTCCTAACAAATGGCACTATAGTGAAATTGAAATGATAAGCTGACACCTGCAGAGGTGATGCAGCTCAGTGATCAAACACCTGCTTTGCATGCGGAAGGTCCCAAGTCCAGGTAGGGCTGGGAAAGGCCCACATCTGAATTCCTGGAGAATCCTGTTGCTACACACTATAGCAGGGGTGGCCAAAGCATGGCTTGTGAGCCACACGTGGCTCTTTGACATATAATGTGCGGCTCTCAGAAATAAGTTAGCTCAGCTCCTTTTAGCATCACAATTAATATAAAAGAGAAATATGACAATGTCAAGCTTTATCATTATTTACTGGGTATAAACTGAGAGTCCACTGGATTAACACATAAGTTTAATGATCATGGTGAGTAAATACATTTAAGAATTTAAATGCTTCTTAAATATTGCGGCCCTCAAACATCTGGAGTTGTCATGTGTGGCTCTTACGTTAAACAAGTTTGGCCACCCCTGGCACTATAGAAACAATGACCCAGCTTTCTGTGATCCTAACGTTTCCACTCATTTACTAACAAAGCATGCATAAACGGCAAAGGAAAATCTTGTACACCTATTTCCACTCCAGGATAGGAACAGCTGGAGTGGAATGAGATGGGACTGACCTCTTGTTTAATCCCCTCTTATCTTGATAACAGTATGTTCTTTGTTTCAATTCCCTTGCAAAAATATAACGTTTGCCTTTTTTCCTGTCAGGTTCCTGAAAGATGAATCAGAAGAAACGGATCAGTGATGTGGATCAGTCTAATGCCTGTACCTTTTCCACAACGATCTAGAGAAGTCTCTGTTGATCATCATCACTGCCAAATAATTGAAGATGTGGGTAAATACATTGCTCCCTTTTTGCAGTCTGCTTATGACAGCTTTTCACTTTTGCTGGAAACCACAACACTATATTGTATGTGGAAAAGGAAAATGGAGCTTGTCTACAGAAAAACTAAATGGAAATGTGAAAACTTTCATGACTTGTTTTCATTGTCAACCTTTTTCAATTCTGAATCCCATACATACCTGACTAGAGAAAGAATATTAGGAGAGATTGATGTGTCACTGTTTGAAAAGAACTGTGCACAGCAAAACCCAAGACTGATTTCCGTTCACATGGGTCCATTTCAGGGTACAGTACTGTGTCCTTTTCTCCTATTCCTTCTCCGTGTGATGGGGACTCGAGACTGGATGCAACCCCATTTTCCCACCCATTGCATCCACTGTATGTAGAGAGAAACGGGGAGAGAATATAATCCAAACCAGAAAATGAAAATTCAATCCAGAAGATTCACGATCAAAAATGAATTGGTCTCACTCTTATTTGCATGAATTCATTTGATGGAATGGTCTGAGTGCTTCGAAACATCGCTCCGGAATCTATATGTGATCACAACCAATAACTTTTTCTATCATTGTTTTATTTGAGATTGATTGACTGGCGTCGCTACGCCCCCCGTGGTTGGGGCGGGCACCCCGATGCCCCCAAAATTTGCATAAATTAGCATACAAATTGTCACGGTTTTTTTTAGTGTTTCTAGGGTTTTTAGGGGTTTTTAGTGGTATCGCGGCTTCTCCGCGTGTGTGTATGCTTTGCCCCCACTTAGCTTGTGTATAGGAGCCTCCAGCGACGATCTCCAGCGACAACAATCTCTTCCGGGGGCGCAGATCGTTCGTTCCTCTGCCTGCGCCCAGGGGCGCGAACTCTTTAAAGCGCCCAGCAGCGCTTTCTGCAGTTCACGCAGGCACAGAACGTCGATTGGAAACATCGTCGTTCTGCGCCTGCGTGAACTGTTGAAAGCGCTGCTGGGCGCTTTACAGAGTTCGCGCCTGGGGCAGACAGAGGAACGATCAGCGCCCCCGGAAGAGATCGTCATCACTGGAGATCATCGCTGGAGGCACCTATACACAAGCTAAGTGGGGGCAAAGCATACACATACGCGGAGAAGCGCGATACCACTAAAAAAAACCTAAAAACCCCTAAAAACGCTAAAAAAACCCGCGAAAAAACCGAAAGTTAAGGAGGCCCACGCCCCCCCCAGAGCCTCAGCGCCCTACGCCCTGGGGCCCCCCACCCCCCCGCCCCATATCAGCCGATGCCTCGATCAAATATTCCATGAAACCAAGAATAGAAACCTAGGAGACCACCTTGTACAGAGTCAGACCATTGGTCCATCTAGTTTAATATAAACCTAAAACTTTGTATAGTTTAATATTGTTGACACAGAGTGGCAGTGGCTCTCCAGAGTTTTTGAGAGGAATTTTTCTCTGTTCTACCTGGAGACGCTGGGTCGATGCCAGCTGCTGGGGCCTTCTGCATGCAAAGCAAATGTTCTACCACTGAGCCGCAGCAGCCACTCTGCCAGGGTGCAACTGCCTTTCTTCCTTGTTTTCCATGTTCTCGTCTTTGACGGTAGTATCTATGCTCATTGAATAAAGATGAATTAATAAAATGTTCAGAATTTTAAGCAGAAAGGTTTGTCCTTGGTTGTGTTTTTTTTTTAAATCCTCTGCTGCCTTAGCAGCAATTTGATATGCAAGAATTGGCAGGTGATTCACAGCTTGGAGATAAGCATCCTATTCATAATGGCTGCGGGTCAGCTCACCGTGAAAGGCACAGCTACTTGGGCCAAGGACAAATTGGCAGCCTGCATGAGACAGAAAGAACAGTGGCAAAGAAACAGGGGGCACCAAAGGGCATGAAAAGGTATTCTCACCAATTCCTTCCCTTCTAGAGCTAATTTGAAGGAACAGGGGCTGTGCACGGGTGGATATTTGGAAGCATCACATCGTTCTGGTGAATATCCCATATCTTTGTGTCTGCCTGTACTCTTAGGGAATATCTACATCGGATATATCATTTCCTGATCCTGGAAATTATAATTCAGGGGTGAGGAACTAATCATCTCCACATTCTCATCATGCTTTCGTTCCCAAAATTCTTTGGGGGAAATATGGTAGTTAAAATGGTCTAATGCTAATATAGGCGTAGTTGAGGTTGGAGTGGGGGTCTCCTAAGGCAAGAACAGTGATGTTGGCCGCAGGAGTGTTCAGGTGCTGCCTTTGAAGCGTTTGCTCCAAGGAACCTATCAGAAGCATCGGGTTCCATAGGAGGCAAACTAAGGAATTTCCTAGGGGCATAAGTTAATGTCTGGAACACCTTCTCTTCCTGAGAGGCAATATGTAGCTCATGTCACATTGGGGCTGCAATTTTATGCACACTTACTTAGGAGTAAGTCCTACAGAACTCAATGGATCTTACTTCAGAGTAAACACGAAGATGCCAGCACTAATATTCCTTTTATATTTCTCTTGGATTTTGTTTTAATTACATGTTTATTCAGTATTTATTGTTTGTTTGTTTGTTTTAAACTACCTCAGCCCACTCCAAGAGTTTGGGATGATACGAGCCATAATATTAAGTTGGAATAAGGGGCAGGGAAAAAGAGTGCTCTAATGAAGGTGTTGAAAGTTGGTTTTCTTGCTGCTGTTACAGTCTGGCATGGCTATGTGGGTATCATGACAAGCTACTCCACTTTAACATTTGCCACTGAGCATAGAGACTTAGTCAGTGCTCTACCGCCTCATTTGTTCCATGTATGAAATCAGCTGCCATAGATTCTGTTTTTCATTGCAACTAGATTCCCCTATGTTCTGATAAGGGAAGAACTATTACTAACTGTGACAGGAGGCCTGCTGGTAGCCACGAAGAATGGCACAGTCAGTTAGGGGGTCTAGCTGTGGAGCAGACAGATGAGGGTCAAGGGGGCCAAAGGAAGCAGACAGAGGTGAAGCAAGCAGGGGTCAAGTGCTGGATTGGGTTGACAATGATCAGAAAGGCCAGAAGCAGAAGACGGAGTCAGGGCCAGGCTGGAGGTGAAAAGAACTCATAACATTATCGCATTTTATTCTCGCATCTCTGTGAGATGGTGGAGGCTAACAAACAACAGCTGCTTACCAGTGAGCTTTGAGGCTCTTTGAATTGACGGCTTAGGGCATCAGTCCAGCTAAAATGAAACCTGAGTATATTTACATTAAATATTGTCTTAGTGATTCACAGTCCTTGTTTACTAAGTTAAAAATTTTAAAATAGGGGTTTAATGACTCTGTCAGTCAGAATAAAAGCACTTAACGTTTCACTCCAGACTTGCACGGGGCTTCATCAGAAGTATGGAGCAAACAAGGCATTTTAACTTACATTTACATTCATCCCTCCTTAACCTTGCCTCTCTCTCACCTATGAATTGGTTGAATTTAGACTACAGTTGGCCTACAAATTAGTTGTAGCAGGAACCTGTCATTATTACTGATGTTTTTGCTCATATTACACGGTACAACACAATGTGGACCAAGGTTGATGCATAAATAATAGTAACTAATTACAGTGGCTGAGCAAGGATTTGAAGCCAGGTCTCTGTCTCCTCTACTGCACCACGCTGGCTCTAAGCTATTGTCTAAACAGGTTAATTTGATACTTACCCTCTTTTTCTGCTGTCTGCCTACTCCTGCCCGATTCCTTCTTTTGCTTCAGGTCTTCTGGCTTTCCAACAGCTGCTCAAGACTTTTCCCAGCAAGAAGCCTAATTTTGCTACTTACCCTTCCTTCCTCCCAGAATTTCCAGGAAAAAGGATACTTGTCCTTTTCCCCATTTCCGGGTAGCAGACCCTAGTATACACTGAGATTGAGAAAAGCTGCCATTCATGCATGCTAACCTTGCGGGGTATCTTATCTCTTCCCTTTGTAAATTCAAATCTTTAAAACAGACAAGCTCAAAGACACTTACAATTCTTCTTTCAAACCTCTATTGCCCACAGTTGGTTCTTCTGCCTTACTAAATTGCTTTCCAGCTGCCTCCCTTGACACAATGAAAAATGGGACATCTGCTCGTAACTCAAAGCTTAATGGGAGCATGTAAGAAACCACACAGAGGGCAACTTGCAAGATGAGTCATGTATGACTCAGTAGGCGACAAGATGGAACTTTTGCAGAAACTCTCAGCTAAAGAGGAAGCATGGAGACGCTCACCATGAAGCTAAAGAGGGTACATACACCTTCTGACCCCAGCACCAGCAAGAATTAAGTGGCCTACAAGTGAGAAGAAGAAGGATGAACATAATATTCTTCTTGAGATCCAAAAATCAAGAGACAACCACTGTATACTGCGGACTGAGTATCGCTTGAAAAGACACTATTCTGTTTAAGAATGGAATGCAGATTAGCAATCCCTAGGAGACATTCAGCTCTCAAAGAGAAATCATCACACTCATTCAAATACATAAGGCTCATTTCATCCCTCTCGTGTAATCACACGGAAGAATAAAATGAACTGTACCTCAGGAATGAGCTTATTACTGTGCAGATATATCGGCATGTTATGACCTTCGCAAATAGCTAGGGGAAGGATCTGCTTTCAGAAAACAATAAATGAATATGAAGTTCATCATGGATAACCTGAGATTTTCTATGTCCATATGCTAAGTCTGAAAGAAGCAGAAAAACCCATCTCCAGAAATGTGCTACGAGTCAGATTATCAAAATTCATCCCCCAGTGATTGCATGTTATGCTGGAGAGAAAATCATACCTATATATGATTTTTTTTCTTAATTAAGCCTGCTTAATTAAGCCTGCTTAATTAAGAGGTGGTGGCTTTGAGTCAGGGTTGTAACATTGCCCGGGAAGTCCTTAGGATGAGTCCACGCTTCAGCGCTTCTCGCATGCGTGTGGAAAACCCACCAGCAACCGTAACATAGATGGGCTGAATGACCCCTAGCGGAGGATCTTCATTGGATTTGTAACTGCTCTACCACTAACATCATCATCTCAATCTGATTTGGAAAGCATTCTTACTTTAATGATGTTTCCTCTCGTGGTTTTTGGAAGAACTGGGCATATCCTGTTATTATAGTCCATGTCTAACTCTGGTCTTGTTTTAGTGCCCCAAACCACAGATCCTTACAATCAGGAGCAGCCTGCATGCGCACAACTGTGTGCAAGGATCTTTGCCAAGCTCTGTTGTGAAACAGATGGTTGGTGCTGGGTTGGTGGCTCAGGAAGTAGAGTACCACCTTGATCAGACCCAATGTACACATGATGCAGAAAACCCACAACTGGATTTCCCAAGTTTTTTTTTCTTTATTTAAATGTGTTAAATGGTTTAAATTTCCCATGTTTAGCCATGAGGTGCTACTAATTTGATCAGGAAAGTGTGTGTGTGTGTGTGTGCGTGCGTGCGTGCGTGCGTGCGTGCGTGCGTGCGTGCGTGTGTGCGTGTGTGTTTAGCCCGTTTCCCCGTGCTACTTTTCCAATCTAAATTCATCCCTTCCCTGAAACTACTATCCACTTGTCAGGAAAAAAGATACAGGTGCTTGTATAGCCCTTGATGCCCGATTAGCTTTCATTTTTACTGCTGGAGAGAGAATATTACTGGAAAGAACCTATCTATTTTCCTGTGCCAGCCTTGGGCTCCATAAATGTCAATGTTTGTTTGAAAATGCCCAGTATGTATTATTTGCAATAACTCTTGCCAAAATCCATTTGAATTTAATGGCTGAAAAAAGGTGGTGTGTGTGTGTGTGTGTGTGTGTGTGTGTGCGTTTACTAATACTGATGGATTTGGTGAGGAAATTAATTTGTATTCCATTTGAAAGATTCAACACTGAAGACAGATGATGAGTAATTTTTAAAGGACATTGTTTAGTCATTCATAAAACATAAATCAATTAAAAAATAAATTATTCTCAAATTAAGGCACCCCTGCTAACTGGGCAAGAGGCACTTTTTCAATTGGTGCTCCTCTTATATTTAGCAGGGGGAGAGTAACTGCCCCCCCTTTCACCCCAGCACAGTCTCTTTTCTGGTGGCTGTTTGCTGGTGGTGTTCTGCATCTTTTTTAGGTTGTGAGCCCTTTTGGGACAGGGAGCCATTTCATCATTTGATTTTGTCTGTAAACCGCTTTGTGAACGTTTTGTTGAAAAGCAGTACATGTATATAAATACTGTTAATACGGTAGTAGTAGTAGTAGTAATAATAATAATAATAATAATAATAATAATAATAATGTTATATATCAAATTTTATCAGTGGCTCAAAAATTTGCTAATTGAAAGTTTTCTTTAAACAACTGACACCATAGAGATACTAACGGCCCGATTCTATCCAGGCCTTCCTCTGACAGAATTCACGTTCCATTCGTGGAAAGTCCAGACCACTGGTGCAGCAGCCACAGTGACAGTGCGCAGAACAGGCTCCCGGCGCGAATGGCTGGCAACCCAGCGCATGTGCCACCTGAGTGCCCAGTCACTGGTGCCAGTAAGTTGGTGGTGGGACGCGGGCAGGGAGGGGGATGATTGAGGCTTTGGGGAGGGAGTGTTGGGGGGAGGGTGGATCCATCGGCAATCATGCATGCCAGATTCTATTCCTGCAACGCCACCCCAGAATGCCCCTTAGATCTCCTCAGACTTATGCCAGCTACATACCTGGCATGGGTCCGAGGAGACCTATAGGCAGCTAGAAGGCCTATGTGGAGGTAAGTAAAAATGTTTTTTTACTTACCTCCTGTTTGCCTTCAGGTGGCCCTCCCCACAGCATGCAGCACAGCCTCCCTTTACCCTGAGGAGACCTCCAGCAGCCAAAATTCCTGCACAGGATGCAGTGTAGCCCGTGCCGGTGCAACTGCATCACTGCGCAGGAATTTGCGCTGGATTGGGCTGTTAGCCACTGTGGTGTACTGTGCAAGTTATATGATACTATACTCCTACATGCACATTGACCATTTCAGCAGCAAATACATCATGCCCTGTGTGGCAGTGCTTAAACTGGGGGTGGGGGGAACTGAACCAATTTATACCAAATCAAACCAGTACCACTGTACAGGTATCAGTATTTATTTATTTAAAGAATTTCTGTCTCACCTTTGCCTTGCCAAAGCAAATGCCCAAGGTGGCTTACAAAATGTTCTTAAAACCAAACCATGTTGGGGAGGCTGCAGAATCAATTTGGCAAATATAACCAGGAGTGAAACAATAAAAAGCATAAACGGAAAAACATTAAAAAAAAAGAAGAAGCAGCAAATACATAATATAAAATATGCAGGAACAGAAGGCCCAAGTATAAAAACCATCAATTAAAAGCTAAACAAAATAAAAATGTCTTTAGCCCTTGCTGAAAAGCTGTCACGGAAGGGATAGTTCTTAAATCCCTCGGAAGGGAATTCTAACTGTGGCTCCACTGCAGAGAAGGCTCACCCTCCTGCCATCAACCCCTAACTTGGGTCAGAGACGGAACTTGCAGGAGATGCCTCAGATGAAGGGCACATTGGAATATATGCAGGTCTGATCACATGAGCCTCTCATCCAATCACTTGCCCACTGTGAAGCAGAGGAGCAGTTGGCTGGGTGATTACCATGAGCAGCCCTGCTGATGGGCCTTTAGCATTCACACACATACCAGAGAGGTGTGAAACAAACAGCCCTTCAGAGAAGCATTTTTCAGACATACAGAAGTATTTATGAAAGGGACCTAGAAGCTGGAGAAAAAAGAAAGCAGGCTCTCCAGAGATATCCAGTTTCTAGGCTGCAATCCTATAAACACTTACCTGAGAGTAAGTCCCACTGAACACAGTGGGATTTACTTCTGAGTAAGAATGTATTAGATTGTGTTATTCGTCTGTCATATGAGTAAATAAAACAAATGACAATACAGTACAGTATTTCGTGCTTGGTCCATCATTGCGTTGCTCTTTCTCGTTGCCTAAAACATAGCATTCATCAAGGCCACATCTACTAGTCTGCTGCAGAACTATTAACATTTTGAAAATGTCACTCCTCAGTTGTTTATGACATTGCAAAGAGACAGTGTAAATGCTGAGTAAATACTGTATAGCGTTACATTCAATCCCCTACCCATGAGGAAAGAATATGGACATGCAGCATCCTACAGGAAAGGCCACTGCGAAGCAGATCAGATTGTGTTTGCTCAATTAAGTGATATTAATTAATGAGCTGGATCCTTTATCTGAGCTCCCACTGAGGCCTCCGAGCACTTCCACCGACACGAAGAGGTGATTGTTATTATTGCTTGACTGCAAGCAGGGGGTTTCAAGTATAATCTTCATTATCCATCATATTGATTATGCAAGAGAATAAGAGACTCGTAGCAGAAAACCCTGTAGCAAAGGAAGTTCCGAGATCACATCAGTCTTTTATGCAACTGCTTTTTGCTGGGTTGATTTGTGGAGACACTGCACATTTTGCATACGTTCATAGAGGAAGATCATTCTATTTGGTGCTAGTAATCCATAACACCTCCCTTGTAATGGCAGGTTTGCTCTAAAAACACTGGGAATAAGAATAATAAATGCTTAGTGAGATGGGGGTTCTTCACTGAGCTTCAGACAGTAGAGAAGATATACCAAAAAAACTAGCAAGGGAGAGGAAAATTAGGACGGTTATGGGACGGCTCTGGTTTCCATGAATGAGAGCAGCAAGCAGAATAATTGCACTGAGCCCTTACCAAGTTAGAGCCGAGCCCTCATTGAGAGGGAAGTACAGGAAGGCACGGGGTCTCTCATTAGAGATCCTGACAGTAAGGCTCAGATGGGGAATGCATAAGTAATCCTAGAAAAAAATTGTAAGTAGCAAGAGCAAACAGTAGGTTGAGCCAGGAGGAGAGAGGTCGCCAAGAGAAAGTGGCTTTCATCAAGTCTTCATTTAGTAAGGATAACTATAGTAAGTAACTATCTGCAAGGTTGGCATTTCAATATTCTAACCTTTCATCAGTTGGCCCTTATGTCAATAGTATGAATCAGGCCATGTGGCTTGTACAACCTACATTGGTTCTGCATTCACCTCTGTCATCCATGTAGATACAAGGGGCAAGGATGGAGTTCACAGCACATATGAACTGCAGAGAATGGGATTCTACAGCCCAATCCTATCCCTCGCTGCATCCTGTGTGGGAATCAGCAGGCTGGAGGTTTCCTCAAGGGGACATTCATCCTCTTGCCCCAGGGAAAGCCCCAGCTCACACAACGGGTCTACTCAGATCTGCGCTAGCTAAATAGCTGGCACAAGTCCGAGTGGATCCATGTTGGCTCTCGGGCCTGGAAGGGGGGGATAGGATATGATGTGCGCCAGCACCACAGATCCTGCCCCCCTCCTGGGCACGATCCGCCCACCCCTGCTGCATCACTGCTCTCCCCAGCTCCTGGGCTGCCCAGCGGGCGCTTACCTGCTCTGGCAGGCCTTCGCACCAGCAGGTCTACTTCCTGCACTGTTGCAACATGCTTTACAGCACATTTGCGGCAGCTAGCATCAGCACAGGATTGTGCCACTAATGCATCAGCTTAATGATGCCATAAATAACCAATGATGATCCAGTTTTTTAAATAAGTGCTGAGCACATATGCCCATAAAGAGACAGAATTTAAGCTTATTTTATGCTTCAGGTAATTTACATTACTGCTGAAATATGCTAGAAGTTACAGATTGCCTAGAAAATGGAGAATAAGAGTTCAATTCTCCTTCTCATAATTTCTTTCCCATTTATGTGTATACCCTTGTACCCCAGGGCCTCCCCCCCCCTAATTCTTCTAGTTGGTAGTTTGAAATGTAATTTGGAACAATTTGAACCATAGAGCGTGGCTGGCCTCTGCTACCCCTTCTTCACAAGACGGGGCACTAGTAAGAAGAGTAACATTTCTTTTGTCTCTTTAATGGAAAATGAACTGAGACCTCTAGTCTCTTATTGAAATGTGAAGTCCGAACAAGTTCCAAGAACCTTCTTTATGTCAGTAGAAACATTGCGCTGAAATTCTGTCTTCCTCTTTCTCTTTGAAATTATTTCTTGTCACTTCGTTTGACAAATTAAACTTGCACCCTTGAATGTTCCTTCATGCGATTATCGTAAATTACAAACTGAAATGCAATATCCTGTGAAATGGAGTATTCCCCACCTTTGCTTTTCTTCTACTCATTTGCTTAAAGTTTCCTACCCCATCTCGCCCTGGGAGGGAAGATTCCACTGGTGCCAATGGGAGGGTCCGTCTTCTGGGGGCAAATACTGGTCATGGGGTGGGGTGATCCACACTGAGACAATAATGGTTAAAGCCTCTACCCCACCACACCATAGTCCCATTCTGAATTTGGGGCCCCAGAATAGGCTTTGAAGTACAGTTGATCCTCCGTATCCACTGGGGTTCTGTTCCCGGAGCCCCAGTGGATACAAAAAACAGTGTTATAGGAAAACTGGGGTGGGGAGTGGTGCCACTTTAAATTTTTGACAGTGTCTTCGCCACTTCCCTCATCCTGAGTTTGTTTAAATTGTTTGGGGAAAAAAGAAAAACCACTACTGGAAGCAACCTTCTGCAGTTTCAGCAGTGTAAACACCCCGGGAAGCGACTGGCAGGCCCCCGACAGATTTGCGGTTCCATTTTTTCTTTTTTCAATGATTTGGATGCGCGCAGGAGGTGGGAAGCAGCCAGCAGGTCCCCGACAACGCTGAAAAAAGAGTTACAGCACAATCCTGACTAAGGATCTGGCCGGTGGCCCAGGGCCACCAGCCGGATCCAGCACAGGCTGCTGAAGGTCTACTCAGGGAAGGGGACAACTATAAACTCTTTAACTTTAACCCTTTAACCAAAAAAATATGAGCAACACACCCCAACATTTTTTTCCCCTAGTGCTTCGGAAGTTAGATCTCAGCATTCTTGAGAGGCTTGACCAAAGGCAGGATCCTTTTGGGAGCAAAAATGCGCCGCTGAAAGCACCACATCAGAGCGGTCCTGTGGTCCGAGTACCACCAGCAGTCGGCCAAAGTACCACTAGTGGTACTACATAGTACCACTGGTTGAGAACCCGTTTTAAGATACCAAAATGTGTGTTGGGTTGTATAATCAACCTTTCCAGCATGTTAACAAAGAACATGGCATTCATTTACAGCCAGGAATGCATTTTAATTTGCTTAATTTCTTTCCATTAGATATGAGTATCCTTAAATATTAATTAGCATTCTGTGGAGCCTATAATTTAATTTTGTGATCTGCAACCTTTGAACTTAGCCTTCTGAAGCTGATTAATGTTTTCAGATCTGGCAGAATTCTTGCATTTTGCGTATTTGCACAGGTCTTCCGAGCAATGGGGAAGCCCCCTGCTGCCCCCTTCTAAGGGTGCTGCACAATAGCAGGTGACAGTCTTCCACAATCAGTGTCTTCAAGAAACAAATGAATGGCCCAAGATGCGCTCCCCTCACAATCGACTATGTTGCCCTATGGAGATTTCCCTTATAAAAGGAGGGGCCTGCACCAGGAGGCCCAAGGAGAGGCCAACTCCAGCAGGTGGGGAGGTGTCAGCTAGGTGGGACATGATCTCTCAGCCTAGAATTAGAAAGAAGAGGACTGGGGAGAGAGTGGGCATTTCCCAGTAGGGAGGCCCTGGAAGTAGCAACCTGCTGGCCAAGGTCTCCTCCAAATGACGGTGCAGTTCTCCTGCCTACTCCTCCTACTTGCTACATGAACCAGCTGCATGGACCCAAAGAAGTGGGTCCCAGAGGTATTTGGCCAAGTGGAGAGGGGGAGAGCAAAGGAAGTTTTAGACACATGTGTACTGCTCCTATCCTGGGAAAAGACAAAGGGAATTCCCTACTGGTAACTTCCCTAGCCCACCACCAGAGGGCTGCCTAAGAAGTCAACTTGCTACCGGTATTGAAGTTTGCAGTGTTTTCTGCAAAGAAGATTGTACCTCTATATGTTTGCAATGTAACATGCTGAGTTTGTGTTTAGTGCTGCATAGTTCCTTCTGAAAATGTATGTGCCTTTATGAAAAAACCTTTTTTCTGTATGAACCTTATGTCAGGCCTTATGTCTGAACCTTACTGTAACCCTTCAGTAAGGATACTGTGTTGTCTAAGGTCTTTCGAATCTGTTTGGAATGGTGATAGCCTATGGAACTCCTTGCTACATGGTTACTATTCTGAAATGTTGGTATAGTTTGGGCACAATCCTATCCAACTTTCCGGCACTGATGCAGCCATGCCAACGGGACGTGCGCTGCTAAAGCAGCTGCACCTGCTGAAATGCCCTCACCTAGACAACCATTAAAGGTCCAGGAGCATTCATGTTGAAAGGTTGGCCACCCAAGGTTGGCATCTAGATCAAGGGGGTGGGATGGAGTGAGCAGGTGGGTTCCACTCCTCCAATATGGTATCCTGATGACATCATCAAAGAAAATTTCCCAGTCCACAGGAAGTGGTTTTGCCTGTTACCTTAGTGACCCATTTGTTGAGAGCTCAGAAGGAGCACTCACTTGCTCACCCACAAGTGCAATGATTGTGGATTCCTTGAGCAATGTAAGTAGCTTAAGTTAGAGACCATCTAACTAGATTGCAATCAGGGACATTTTTTTGCTTTGTCTGCTAAGTGACCCCAGCCCATGTGTAAACCTCTATTTAAGAAAGGGATGGGTGGGGTGAGTTGTAGGCTGATTGTTTGAGTAGCCTCTCGGCTCCATCCACTGGGCTTAGTGCATCCATTTGGTGAAAACATCCCTTTGTGTTTCCCAGCCAAGCTCAGGCATTTTCTATCAGCCTGCTTGTACTTTAACTACCAACCATCCCCCCAATATTGTTTAATCCTCTTTTTGTTTAGACTTTTAATTTGACCCATTCTCTGCGTAGTCCATGTTCATGGGTAATTCAGTGGATTGTCATGTTTCTTTGCCCTACAGATGCTAACGTGGTTCTGATTATTATTTTTTACTAAGAACCCCTGAAGTTCAATGCTCTTCCTGGGATGGTGGTTTGCCCAATCAGTATCCCTCTGCTTGGTCTCTGTAGCCTGGGGTGGTAGCAGATACTACTTAGACCGTTTCCCTGTTCAGCTGCTGGTCCAGTAAAAAGAAAGCAGCGAGCAAGACGAGGCGTGTGTGTATTAACCACTAGGCACTGCTCCCCTTGGTCATCTGGCTTCTCCTGGAAGTCCCTTTCCCTGACAACAGTAAACCACTTTGTGTACAGTGGCAGGAAGGCAGAATACAGTATAAACACAGCAAATAATTAAAATGTTCGGAAGCAGTACAGATACCTCTGAATTAGTCCTCAGTGATACTCCATTCTACACAATGTACTCTGGTTTAAAGTACATGATTTGTTCATGTTGTGAGATCTTAAAAAAACCATGGTATAATTATGCACCGTGGCGATTATTAATCAAGAAACGGTATGGCCCCCTGCTGTACAATAAGAAATGAGTGCCTCTGATTCATTTTAATGTCCACATTAACGGCACCAGGAAAGTTCGGGAGGCCTTGTGCTTATGACCATTAACTAAGTTGTTAATCTGTCCTCTGTCATAAAGTTGCAAATGCTTTTTTCACTACTCATTCTTTTAAAACTGTTCTGCATGGCAGGTCATTACAAAATGTGAACAGCCAGCAAAGAAATAGTTTCTAGAATAATGACCCTTCAGATTCCTGTTATGGTCCGTACACGTTTAGAACATTTATATGCAGTGTTGAAGAAAGCGTACCACAAGAGAAGAAAATCAATAAGCAGCAGCATTGCCCAAAATCGTAAAATACAGAGATTTATTATCATCCAGGGAGGAAATAGCAGAGAAGCGTGAGTTTACTACAACACTCATTGTGGACAAAAATAATACAGTATATTTTTAAAAAATAGACTGAAGAAAGACTAAGGGCACAATCCTATCCTACGCTCTGCTCATCAATCCAGTTATGCCAGCGCCAGCAATGGGAACCTTTGTTCCTTTACCTCGGGTAAAGTCCGAGACTCCCAAATGTGTTTCCTCAGACACATGTGGATCTCCTGAAATCCATATCAGCTATTGAGTTGGTGTACGTCTGGGAGGCCTGTGTCGGGAGAAACGGGCCTGGAAGGGGGATGGTATGCGCTGCTGCTACTGATCCCGCCCCTCATTGGCCCGATCCTCCCACCCCACACCCAAACTCCCCTGGAATGCCTTTTCCCAGCTGTGGCTTACCTACACCACATGCTATCTGGATCCATCCTGAAGGGACCAAAGTAGGCCTCTGCACTGCCCTGGGGCTGGCCACTGGTGTTGCTAGAGGTGGGGCGGAATGGTAAGTTTTGCACAGTGGTAACCACTTCATTCCATGGTGGCCCCGCCCACTCACCGTCAGACCCAGTCAAGCGGCGAAGGCAACATGCAGGAGAGTCCCTGCACGTTGCCGCTGCTCGGACTGGTTCCGATTGCAAGTGGGCAGCTACCATGGAATGGAGCGGTTACCGCTGTGCAAGACTTACCGTTCCGCCCCACCTCTAGCAATGCCAGTGGGGCTGGCACAACTGCCTTGCATAGCTTTTGCAATGGTCCAGGGCCAGCACAGTTGTCCTACACCAGCCTAGCAGCCGGATAGGATTGGGCTGCCATTCTTTTAAAAATACTGTAAAACACTACATTTTTTTAATTAAACAAAGGTAATCAGAAAAGAAAGGAACAATGTAGAAAAACATTACATTAACAAAATAGGAAAGATACTAAAGCAATATACAGTAGGGCCCCCATATCTGCAGATCCGCGATCCATGGATTCACTTATCCACGGTTGAAAAAATGCCCTTCAGACTCCTGTTTGGTTGAAAAAAATGCAACTTCAGATTCCCAATTGCGCAAAGGACTTACCAGCTTGTGATTGCAGCCTTCCTGGGTCGGGGGGAGGCCCTCCTTGCTGGTTACAAAATGGAGTCAGGAAGCACTCACAGCCTTCTGCCTGGCTTCCTGTGAGTGCTTCCTGCATCATCTAGCACCAAACAGCTGGGCTGGGGAGTTAAAAAGGCTGTCTTTTTAAATCCCCAGCCCATCAGCCTATCAACCCAGGAAGGCTGAAATCACAAGCTGGGAAGTTCTTTGTGTGATGAGTGTTGCCTTTTATCTGAGGTTTCCAGTATCCCGGGGGGGGGGGGGAGCAAGGGAACATAGTGAGATTTCATTTCAGTAACATAATATTAACCATAGGTACCACACTGAAACTAAATCTGTCCCAAATGACAAACATAATGTGAATACTAGTTCACATATAAAATGGGGTGGGATTAATTTTTACATCAGAAGGGGTCCACAGATAATCAACTCTCACTCTTACCCTTTCTCCATGCTCTGTTACTCCAATCTCTGTAATATATGTGAATGGGGTAGACATCGGAATGGCTGTCCATCCCCATCACATCTCATTTGGCCCTCAAGCATTTGAGCTGAGGACCGAGTTCAGTATTTGCATAGAAATGGACAATAGAGACCAATCTGAGTGACCTTTCTGTCAGGGCGCATCTTACAACACTCTAAAATCTTTCAATCTATGTAGCTCTTTTTTATTTCCTTCAGATTAGACAAGCACCCTTACAGCAAGCACAACAATTGCTTTTACTATTGTGTCTTTTTGAAGAGGCAAAAAAAATAGATAAAATGAGATGGGTTGAAATTGAAGATATTATTGACTTTTATGAAAATTTGAATGTCAATCATTTCAAAAGCTATGCAAAGCTTCGTACACACCGGAAATAAATTTGCTATCAGATGCAAGGTTAAATGCATTTTGAGATTAGTAAAAGCAATTTTAAAATGGGTAGTGGCAGCTTCAAGAGAGACATTCCAGATGGGCAAGGCACCAACACCTTAACACATTTCAAATCTGCTTCATACTGCCTGACGACCCAAAGCACAGCTCATTAGGTACCACTTGGATTAGCTACCATTTAAACTTTTCTGTATGTTTTATTTTCATTTGTCTCCCTACCCCAAATTCTCTCTCTCTCTCTCTCTCTCTCTCTCTCTCTATATATATATATATATATATATATATATATATATATATATATATATATATATATATATATATAGAGAGAGAGAGAGAGAGAGAGAGAGAGAGAGAGAGAGAGAGAGATGTCGCTACATAGGCTACATAACTTACAGCGCAATCTTACAAATGTCGCTACATAGGCTACATAACTTACAGCGCAATCCTGCACAGGTTGCGGTGGCTGGCCTAAAGGGCTCGCTGCTGCATCCTGTGAAGGATGCGGGCCCTGCCTGTGCAGCTCAAGCTCACCTTGGGGGAAGGGGACGTTCGTCCTCCAAGTGTAAGTGCCAGAGGTCCCAATGGGCCTCCTTGGATGCATGCCAGCTCTTTAACTGCCGCATGTCTGGGGAGGTTATGTAAGGCCAGCTCGGCCTTGGAAGGGGTGTTGGATATCAGTGCAACCGAGCACCGATATCCCTGCCCCCTCTCAGGCCAACCCAGCCAATGGCCCCTTCCCTCCCGCCAACTGGCCTAGGACTTACCTGCGTCAGCCGGCACAGGTCCTGGGCGACGGTGGGGTGAGCGGCTTTATGGCACTTTTACGACCCCTTAGCCCCTTAGACTCACTCCACCAGCCTAAAGTTAGGCAGGATTGGACTGCCCAACTGATGAATAAACCTTAATTAAAAGGAGAAAAAAGGAAAAAATTACAAGAGATATCTGAACAATCAAAAGAGTTACATGATATTACACACTTCACACCTATAAATTTATTTCAAGGAATGGCTTCAAAATATTCTCAAATAAATCTATATGTAATTGTTGATGGTATGTCGATCACCTAAAATTTGATAAAGTCAAAAGGCCTTTGATCCATTGAAAAATAGTAGGAAGGCACTTATCACCACTTAAACTTAAAACAGCAAAATCATAGGCATGTCTAATTGGCACCTTATATTTAGCAGTGAAAGAGCAACTGTCCCTTTTCACTGCAGCATGGTGTCTTTTCCAGTGGTTGCTGCTGATGTCTTTTCTGCATATTTTTTTAGATGTGAGCCCTTTGGGTACAGGGAACCACTTACTGATTTATTTTGCTATGTAAACTGCTTTGTGAACTATTTTTTGTTGAAATGCGGTATGTAAATACTCTTATTAATAACGAACAATATTATTATTATTAATATGCAGAAGTAAATTCCACTGAGTTCAATGGGATTTACCCCCTGGTATCTGTGTATAGCAGGGGTGGGGAACCTATTCCGTTAGGCCGGCCGAAATTTTGGCGCCCCTCCCCCTGCAAATTTGGCACCCCCTGCCTCTTTTGCACACGCGAGCCCCCCCCCCATCAGTCTCCTTACCTTCCAGGCTCCGCACGTCACTCCTCTGACCTAGGCCGGCAGCTCGGCCCGTTCTGAAAGCGGCGTTTCAAACGCCGCTTTCAGAACGGGCCGCCGCCGGCTCCGTGCGTCACCTCGGCGCCACCTCCTTCTGAAAGCGGCATTTCTGTACATGTGCAGAATGCCGCTAAGGCCAAGAGGGCAATCTCTTGGCTTCAGCGGCGTTCTGTGCATGTACAGAAACGCCGCTTTCAGAAGGAGGAGGTGCTGAGGTGACGCACAGAGCCGGCGGTGGTTCGAGGTGAGCGCGGAGCCTCCGGTCTAGTCTCGCGCGGGCCAGACCTGATGGAATCCAGACCAGTCTCGTGCGGGCCGGACCGGATCGCCTCGGGTCCGTAAACAGCCCACGGGCCGGAGGTTCCCCAGCGCTGGTGTATAGGATTGCAGTCTTGGGCATTTACCTGGGAATAAGCTACATTCAAATTAGTAGAATTTATGTCTAACTAGACATGCCAAGGATTGCACTGCAGAGCAGATTAATAGCTACTACCATATAGACTTAAATATCTGGGAGAAGAAATTCCTCTTTGTTTCTTTTTCCTTTCCTTCTG
Source organism: Plestiodon gilberti rubricaudatus (assembly GCA_026170595.1). NCBI lineage: Eukaryota > Metazoa > Chordata > Lepidosauria > Squamata > Scincidae > Plestiodon > Plestiodon gilberti. Next base: position 65,108,902 of record JANXHW010000004.1, on the reverse strand, counting down.
GCTGTTGACAGACTTCAAAATAAAGACGCTGGCAATCTCAGGCAGCCTTGAGTTGTTTGTTTGATTGACTGACTTAGAAAGAAAGAACATTTACACCGTTCATCAGTAGAAAGACTACTAGAGTAGTCTTAAAAAAAACAACACCCATAAATATCAACATTGTTAAAAACAGCAGCATCAGCACAATTTAAAAACAAATAAAACTTCAGGATGGAGAAGATATAAAACATTCTGCATAAAAGGCCCTGCATAAAGGCAGGGGAGCCTCCTTGGGGAAAGCATTCTCCAACCAGGATGCCTCAGCTCTGCCTCGTGTTCAGAGCCTAGGGAGCTCTGTGTTCAAGCAAACCTTCACCCTCCCGTATCTTCCAGTATGAGGATAATAGTACTTACAGGATTTTTTGCAAGGATAACATCAACATAATATGTGTGAAGCACTTTGCACACTCAAAAGTGATGTTCAAATGCTAACAAGCTCAATCCTATCCTTCCCCCTCCCCACGTTGGTGCAGCAGTGCCAAAATGTGCATGTTGTATCCAGTGAGGGGTGTGTGTGGATCAGGAGGTTTTTTGGGGTGGGGATTTAAATACCCTTACCCCTGCATAAGCCTCCAGCTCCACAATGGGTCTCCTCATACCTGCATTAGTGATTTTGCTAGAGCAAATCCGAGGAGAGAGAGGGGGCGGAGAGGCTGGTGCTGGAGGGGACGGGATCCAGCACATGCCATCGTCACTGGATCTACCCTCTCCCGCAGCCTCCCCGCTCCATGTTCACCCCACTCAGTTTTGCCCCTGCCCTGCCCCATTCCGCCCTTCCCTGCCCCTCCCACCTCCCTTACCACCTCCCTCCCCAGAAGGCACTTTACGGCTGCTTTTCAGCAGCTACCGTCGCCAGCAAAATGTGCATTCTGCTGGTTGCTTCAGCCCATAGGATTGGGCTTTAAATCTTTGTCCAGGATCCTCCCCACCTCCCCCACCAGCAGAGCCCTGGACACTCTGGCCATCAGGACTCCTAGTGCTTCAGATGCCAGTGCTGCTACCACCACCGACACTCAAACTGCTTTCTCCAAGGACACTGCCTCTCACCCCACACCCTAGACACACTTTTGGTGGCATATGTCCTAGGAGAGGGAACGGGTGGAGCATTGGAATGTGGAAAACAGGATCCGACCAGGCCAGCTGAGAGGGCAAATATCTATGCAGACAGGCTTGGAGCGTGCTCCCCTTTCTGAGGTAGCCGGGTCACCATGCATCATGAACAGGCTGACCTCAGCCACAATGTCCCGGGTTCAATCCCTGACATCACCAGGTAAGTCTGGGAAAGACCCCTGTCTGAAAAGCTGGAGAATCGCTGCCAGTCAGTGTGGATAATTCCGAATTAGATAAATGAACAATCTGACTCAGTAGAAGACAGCGTCCTTCTGTCCCTAATTAAAAATAATTGATGTTCAGATATTTTGATGCTGCTTTGAATTGTTTTTTAAAGATGAATAATGTACGGTATTAACATATTACCCATTTCTTTCCATTTTATAATGCTTCTTTAATAGCCTCAAAAAGGATGTATTAAATGATTGCCTCTAAAAGAAAAGAATAGCTAAAAACAGAAGAGCTTCTAAAGGAAATCTTCTTTAGTAGAACTGTATCAAAGAGAGTCACCAAGGGGCATCAATTATTAGTGCAAACTGCCTAAATGAATCAGAGGGACTTAACTCGCCTGTGTTTTTATATCCTAAAACAATCTACTACCAGAAGGAATAGAGCTGTAGAAGGTGCGGCGGCTGTGAAGAAGGCCGGGATCATTAAAAAAGGGATTGAGAATAAAACTGCCAATATCATTATGCCTTTGTACAAATCGATGGTAAGGCCACATCTGGAGTATTGTGTCCAGTTCTGGTCACCACACCTCAAAAAGGATATAGTTGAATTGGAAAAGATGCAGAAAAGAGCGACCAGAATGATTCGTGGGCTGGAGCACCTCCCTTATGAGGAAAGGCTACAGCGTTTGGGGCTTTTTAGTCTGGAAAAAAGGCGCCTGAAGGGGGACATGATTGAGACATATAAAATTATGCATGGGGTGGAGAGAGTGGATAGAGGGAAATTCTTCTCCCTCTCGCACAACACCAGAACCAGGGGACATGCACTAAAATTGAGTGGAGGGAGAGTTAGAACAGACAAAAGAAAATATTTCTTTACCCGGCGTGTAATTCATCTGTGGAACTCCTTGCCACAGGATGTGGTGATGGCACCTGGCCTGGATGCCTTTAAAAGGGGTTTGGGCAGATTCATGGAGGAAAAGACCATCACAGATTACAAGCCATAAGCAACCTCCTGGTTTTAGAAGTAGGTTTTCTCTATGCCAGGTGCAGGGGAGTGACAACGGAAAACAGGTTATCTTGTTGTCTTGTGCTCCCTGACGCATCTGGTGGGGCCACTGTGTGATACAGGAAGCTGGACTAGATGGGCTTTTGGCCTGATCCAGCAGGGCTCTTCTTATGTTCTTATATAGATATATAGATATAGATATAGATATAGATATAGATATAGATATAGATATATAGATATAAATTGATGAGAATCCAGGATTTTCATCACAAGTGACCTGTGGCAACCAACTGCATTTGGTTATCTGTTGGGCCCTGGGACTGGTTTTGATACTGATTGCAACAGTACTGATTGCAATTGGTCAGATACAGTGAAGCAGATAGTTTTAAAGGGGAAATGGGTCGGGAACACAAATAAGAACATGAGAACAGTCAGAAGGAGTCTCAAACGAAACATTCACATCACCTTCACCTCCTAATAAGAACAAAAATCCTCATCCAATCCTAATTTTAATTCAAATGCATCAAAAGTATATACATTGAAAATAGCCCACCTGTAGCCTGGGCATATAATGAATTCACTATGAGTTAACTTTTGGGCTGATCTTAATATTTTGTCCTACACATTTATGATGAAGTAATCAACTCAGGACTGCATGTTCTTGATTAACTACAAACCACTGCTAAACAGACCCATTGCAAAATACAGATTTTGTTGTTGTTCAGTCGTTAAGTCGTGTCCGACCCTTCGTGATCCCATGAACCATATCCCGCCAGGCCTTCCTGTCTTCCACTATCTTCCTGAGTTCGCTCAGTTTCATGTTCGTTGCATCGGTGATGCTGTCTAACCATCTCATCCTTTGCCTTCCCCTTCTCCTTTTGCCTTCAATCTTTGCACCAAAATGCCAGCAAAGAAACCTCTGCAGGCAGAGTTAAAACTTCCTCCCCAGTTAGCAGTAGCCTAAATAACGGATCCTTTCAGCCTAGTCCTCTCCTGTAACTGTAACTGCAACTGCAACTGCCCCTCCCTCTTGCAGTGCAGCTCAGTAGCATCATTAGAGGGGGTGGGGGCGGTGGGCCCTAGGGCGGAGGATGCCCCGCGGTGGCAGGGGGTGTACTTGCCTCCTGGACGCGTCGCCCCCTCTGCCGCCACTTCTGTTGCTGTTCAAGCTGTCTGTTTGTCCTTAGTTGCACCCTCCTGCCCGCCCTGGAGCAGTTTGGCTCCCCAAAGCCTTGTAAAACTGCAGTGTGTGTGTGTTTTGAGCCATGCTGCTGCTGAAATGCGCCGCCGCCGCACAAAAATGACATCATGCCCCCAGGGGGCGTGGCTTGTGGAGTCACATGGGGCGTGGCTTGTGGAGTCATCTGGGGGGTGTCGTGTCAGCTGCCCCCACCCATGGGGGGGTGTAGGAACCTGACTGGTGCAGCTGCATACTGCAGTTCCATACTGGAGAAAACGGGCACCATCAGTGGTGGTTAGTGTTTTGGTGTAGTACTATCCTGGGTCTCTAGGTGGCACCAGCACACAGGAAAGAAAACCTCATGAAAGAGAGAAACAAAGTGAAACAGAAACTCACAGTGCAATCCTAACCAACTTTCCAGCGATGGTGCAGCCACAATGCAGCCGCGAGGTAAGGGAACAAATGTTCCCTCAACTTGAAGAGGCCTCCATGACTGCCCCTGCACTGCAAAATGCAGTGTGCGCCCTGTTGGCATGGCTCCACCAGTGCTGGAAAGTTGGTTAGGATTGCGCTGCAGTGACCTAATTCATTTGCACTCCTTTACCTTCTCCTACCCATGGCAGGTGTCGTGCGGACTAGGTAGGCAGGATTTAGTTTGGCTGAGGTTAGCGAAGTCAAGGGATGAGCCAGGACCATTCAGATGATGCTTGACCAGATTAGTGACACTGGCAGGCAGGCAGTCCCCTTGGCTGGAATTGGCAAAATCCATCGCAAGGCTTGACCTGTGGGAATCTGCGCTGTCCTGCTGCCTCGACCCTTCGGGGTTGGCTGTGATAGGCTTGCTGGGTCTCTGACCAGGTGTAGCTTGGAGTCAGGTAGCCAGGATACATATTTATTCCAACATAATGCACATTTGTTTCATTGGTCTCTGAGTAAGATCGCTGCTCCTTCCTGTGCTTTTTGATACATGAATGATAGCAGTTAACTAAACAAAATGTGCATTTTTTAAAAAATAAACAAGAGGATTTAGTGGCAGAATGTGAATACAGCAATGCCAAACAAGCTTCCCAGTGTAAAGAGTTTCCCAACTATAGTGTTCAGCAACCGAGAAGGTTCCGACCTCTGTGGGTTGGGACTTGAAACAGACAAGGAGCCTATGAAGGCTCAAGAGAATCTTGATGGTTTCTTGAACATGTTTTAATGATAATGCTTGGCATTTGTGTAGAGCTTTTTGAGCGCGCAAAGTGCTCATTGTGTATTCTTTCACATCAACTTGCTCTCAATGGAGTTGCGTCCCCTTGAAGAATTAGGTCTGCTGTTTGGGTGTATTCTTCGACCCAGCTTTGAATCTGGATGCCCAGGAGATGGCCTATGGCCCAGAGCACCTTACTGGTACACCAACGGTGTCCTTTCTTGGATCAGTCGGTCCTGGCTATGGTGACCCATGTGCTGGTGACATTAAGATTGGACTTTTGTAAGGCATTCTACATGGGAGCGGCCTACAAAGAAACCAAGTGCAGTTGCCACGTTATTGACTGGAAACAGTGGTTATGACCATGTCACTGCCCTGTTGTATCATCTTCATTGGCTGCCTGTATGTTTCCGAGCACGATTCAAAGTGCATTTAAAGCCTGTAAACGTTTGGGACCTAAATACTTGAGGGGGGACCATCTCTTCTTGTACAAATTTGCCTACCCTGTGAGGTCATCCAGGTAGGGTGCCGACCCCTTTGGAAGTACAGTTGGTGGTGACCCAGAACAGGACCTTCTCTCTCGTAGTGCCCTGCCTATGGAATTTACTCCTGGTTGAGATCAGGACTGTCCCTTCTAGTATATTGGCATTTCAAAGGGAAGTGAACACCTTTTTTGTTCCATCGCGTCTTTAATTGATCTGTTTTCTGCTCTGTTCTGTTGGCTCTTCAGTAATATGTTGCTGCTCTGCTTTTCTTGTTGCCTTTTTACTCGATTTGGATTGTGGCTTTTATTTTCTGTTTTCATTGTTTTTGTATTTAATGTAACATTGTAAGCCCGCCTTGAGCTGACCCATTGGGTTAAGGAAAGGAAGGCATAAATATTAATCAATCAATCAACCTTTATTGGCATAACATAACAGAACATAAAAAGTAATAGTAATAATACATAACACAAAAACAGGCAAAAAACAAAAGCATGAGGAAAAAGGAAGGCATGACAGAATAAATAGTTGGCAATCCTTTTACCTAGGCTCCATAATATTAGTCACTATAGCCACTCTATGTTCCATAGCTAGTTGAAAGAAATTAGCCAACTGGTTGATGGTCCATTTGTTGGTAGATGAAAGTAAAATCAGGACAATATCAGAATCAGACTTCCCTTGCAAATTTACCAACAGAGAGTTGAGGATGTTTAGCCTAAGGTCATTGTACCAAGTGCAGTGTAAAAGCACATGCGCTAGGGATTCTATATCTACCCGATTACATAAACAACGGCCCTGTGCCTTGGAGGATCGATCAAATCTATATTCCATTAAACTGGAGGGCAGGGCGTTACATCTGGCCAGAGAGAGTGCACGTCTTGCCTGAGGATTATCAATCGCAAAAATATACCTAGGGTTTTTGCTGAAAATACATGGAAGCTGCAGATATAAAGGCGAGCAGGTTTTATCCGCTGCAACAAAAACTTCCGGTCTCATGATGTCAATGAGTCTGGTCAATGAGTCTGTTCAGCGAGATCTTAATAGCAGAGGTCAAAGTGACCGAACCTAAGAGGTTCGATGAGAGGCCAATATACTGAATTTTCTTAATTGAAAGAGTATATCCTGAACAATAAGAACAGTCAGTTAAGATGCCTTTGAAAAAGGGAACACTCTCTGCCAAAGAGCACATGCAAAACCAAAACTTTAAAAACCTGATCCAAATCAAAAATTGTAAATGATATTGGCCTGCCTCGAGACATAATACTGCATAGGATATACACAATGAGAAAGGTCAAAAATTTTATATAGAAAGGAAGACTGGATTCGCTCCACGTCAATATTAAAGGCAGAGAGCCAAATCTGGGATCCATATAATACTTGGTTTACTACCTTGGCATTGAATACTCGCAGAGCTGCCGGAATATAGGCAGCACCCTGGGTATAAAAAAAACCTGATAATAGCCTGGGTCGTCATTTTGGCTGTTCTTATTGCTGCTATACGGTGAGTAGACCATTGAAGTTTGTAATGGTAAAGGATACCCAGATACTTGAAGGTCTTAACTTGTTGTATGGCTCTTCCACCAAATTGCCATGAGCAAAGCTTCCAAGACTTCCCAAAAACTATTATTTTAGATTTGTCAAAGTTAAGCTGCAACTGGTTAGTATATAAATATAAATATACGGGACTCCCTGCCCGTTCGGTTTCGCTGCGCGGAATGGCTCCAACGGAGAGGGGGCGGGGCCTCCTCGCTCCGGTTCGTGAACGTGGTACTAGGACGGGGCGCGACTTACGGTCGGGCCCCTACCAGAGGAACGCCACTGGCTGATACATCCTTGGATGAGATGTTTCAAGCCTATTCTGGTTCGGGATATTAGAACCATATCGTCAGCATATAAAAGAATTGGAACCGGCAAAGAACCTATCTTAGGGCAATGTGAATCCAAATTAGTAAAAAAAAAGGGGCTAAATCATTAATAAATAGGTTGAAAAGGGTCAGAGCAAGGACACAGCCTTGCTTAACACCTCTGTTAGTAGGATCTTGTTCAGAAAGTGTACCATCCCTTTTCAACCTAATACGGCAAGATGTATTGGAATAAAGTTTTTGGATTAGTTGCAGCAGCCTTTGGTCTATCCCAAGTTCACCCAACTTACTCCAAAGTATATTCCTATTAACCAAATCAAAGGCAGCTTTGAGATCGAGAAACGCTGTATATAATTGGGTGCGTGGTTGAGATACTTGTTTGGATATTAGGTATGATAAAACAATACAGTGGTCCATAGTGGATCGGCCTGGCCTAAATCCTGCCTGCTCTGGCCCAATAATGTTGTTGGTGTCCAGCCAAGCTGTCAGTTTAGTAAGAAGCTGGGAAGCATACAGCTTTCCCACAATCAAAAGGAGACTAATTGGTCTGTAGTTAGATGGAGTAGTTCTGTCTCCTTTTTTTTTTAATAAATAGGTACTACAATAGATTGGGTCCAAGAGCTAGGTATACGCCCTGTGTTGTTTACTAGGGTAAATAGTTTAGCGAGAAAGGGAGCCCACCAGGATGGAGCTGCTTTAAGCAGGTCTGAAGGGATGAAATCTGAACCAGCTGCCTTCCCTGCCTTAAGTTGGCTGATTAATTCTATAACTTCAGATGGTTCAACTGGAGGCCACTCTGGTAGTTCTACATAAATATTTATAAGTAAGAGTTATATATCTAATTATATTATATAACAAAATTATAAATAAATATTTATTAAATTACAAAATAAAAGAAATAAGAATTATTTTGATGTTGCACTTAGAACAGCCCTGTAAGGTTGGTATTATCCCCATATGGCAGCTGGTGAACTGAGGCTGAGACAAAGTGACTTGGTAGGTAGACCACTACTAAGTTCATGGCAAAGACTAAATTCAAACTAGGGAAGTCCTGATTTACGGTTCAATCTCCTAGCTACTGGGCTACACCAGTGTTAGCTATGGTTGTTCTATATCTAAAACTCTACCTTGTTTTGGGGTGTGTTTGGGGTTCCTGTTTTGGGGTGTGTTTGGGGTTCCTGTTTTTTGGGGGGTATTGTGTTTCTGGGTGGCTTTCCTCCACAGCTGGTGTGATAAAGGGCAACAGCTGGTGCAGGGCAAGTGACACCAAAGTACAAGTTCCAGGGGGCAACATGTGCTGTCCCAGCCACATTCACATACCAATATTACAAGCCAGGAAAGAGCTCTTGGAAAACTGGCAGGCCATTTCAAAACATTTGCCAAAGAAAGCTCATAAATACTGAGCCAAACAACCCAAGGTGAATTTGCCCATCACTACAATTTAAGGTGGGTTTATATATGATGCATCTTGGCCTTAAATATGGGCTTAAATATGATGCATCACACAGACGGTGTGCGAATGGAAGGAAGGAACCAATATTTCTAGGTGGTGGGCAGGAGGAAATACATAAGGGCTATTTTCAAGCATTTCTTTGTGAAAGATGCATTTGATAACTGTTTTGTATACAATCTCTCGGTTGCACAAAGTCCTTACAATTTCCTTTCCCGTAAAGCAGCAACCTTGCTGTGATTTTATTCTATTAGTGTGGCTTAAAAATCTTGCTTCACATTGAAAAGAGCAAAACTAGAGAGAGAGAGAGAGAGAGAGAGAGAGAGAGAGAGAGAGAGAGAGAGAGAGAGAGAGAGAGAGAGAACATGAACGAACGAACGAACGACAGACATTAACTACCGGTAACTACATGAGGCAGAGGCAGAGTAGGTGTACCGTGCTAGAAAGTCATATTAGGGGCATAATTTGTAGCAGTTTTCTATTTGGCTGCCATTGTGGCAGAACTCTGCTTGCAATCATAATCTTCACCTACTGTTTGCCCTTTTAGTGATTGGAAAAGAAGGATGCAATAATGCCTATTATGGTTCCAATACAAAGAAAAAGACTTTTGAAAGTATATTTTTAAAATATTTGTCAAAACTGAGGACACGTAGGCCTCCTCACTATGAAAAATATTGTACAGTAATTGCATTCATTCATGTATTTAATTGTATTAAATTCATGTGCATGGTGTGTGGGGGGATGGTCTGCATTTTGAATCATATTAACATTTGTTTTGTGTGTGTTTTTTGGTGTGTGTGTTTTTAACTCAGAGATCATGTGTTAATTACAAAAGTGAAAGGTAGAGCCAAATCATGTTGTTCAGAGATCACTTCCAAAGCTCTATCCCTGGTGCTTTATGTGTTATGTGCTTGCACTCCACTTCCCCCAGCAATGAGACATGCCAGGGGCACAGTCTCATTGTGATATTTGCTTTATTTAAAAATATATAGGTTGAGCCCTGGTAGCAGCACAGTCTGGCAAGCAACAACAGGTTATATTCCCAGCTGGCCCCCTTGCAACCCACAAGGTGCCTTGGCCCAAGACTGGTTCCCTGCCTTAACTTCCATTGCAACCTCTCTCACACACAGATTGAACCCTAGAGTCTCACTCACTCAGAATATACCCTGCTCCAGAAACTGCCAGCCACACTGCCTCTGTTCCCCCCCCCCCCGCTAACCTCCTGAGAGGTTGAGTGGGGCACAAGCTTAACCCCTCCCGTCAGATAGAGGATACTTGCAGTCAATGGTGCTTTTCATTTTCGGAGACAAGTTTCTCATTAAGAAACATCATGGACTGTTCACACCTCTGCCTGTGATTTCCTGCCTTCAGTCAGTCCTGCCTAGGTGAGAGAGCAGCTAGTCATCCCACTATTTATAGTTGCATCCTCACAACATCCAGATTTCTGAAGTGTAACAGAACGACTATTTCAAAGTAATTACTTCTAAGGGATCAATTATACTGTATGTATGGAATCTGAAGTGTGGTCTATTCAGTTTCATAGTGATGTTACTTCTTGTTACTTCAGAGGCATCTGTAGATGTCCCTTATAAGATTGATGACAAGATGGATGAATATTGCCACAGTTTTTATCTCCTTTGCCTCTAGCACTATACTAGGCACAGGCAAAAGTTAGCAGGCCAACTACTGAGATGCAATGCTAAGAGAAAGCTTCTTCTGCTTATTTTTTTTTTGCCTGTCATGCATCTGTTACAGTATATAATAAATGTTTTATTTTTATTAAAGAAGAATGTATTATAGCCCAATCCAAACTAAATCCTCGCCACCACTGGTACAGGCGCATCAAGGAGGTGTGCGTTGCATCCTATGGTGGAGGGGCAGTTGGAGGTAAGTGAACTTTTGTTCATTTGCCCTGGGGAAAGCTCCCATAGTCCCTATGGGATTCCTCGGTCCTATGCCAGCTGTTTTGCTTGCAGAGGACCGATGCATGTAAAGACGGTGGAAAGGGAGAGGGGTAGGATTTGGCCACAAGCTCATGCCACTGAACCCACCCTCTCCATCTCTCGTTCTGACTCCCCCCTGCCCAGAAACTCCCCCATTCCTCCCACTCCCGGTCCTGTCACTGCCTGCCCCCCTATCACCTTACCTTTTGCTGTGGATTGTGGCCTGGCCACAAGCCTGCATGAACAGCTGCCAGCAATTGCGCTGGTGGACTTGCTATGCTGGCCAGCAGCGCTGGAGCACTCCACACCATTGTGCGACTTCTGGCAGGTTCCATGTACTTGCCTGGATCCTGCTGGTACAACATGCATTCCACCAACTTATAGTTTAAGTAGGATTAGGCTGCCTGTCACCTGTCAAAGACTGCTTAAAGTAATGTACAAACACTTTTTTTAAAAAAAAAAACCATGACTGTAAAAACAGCTGACAAATATTTGGAAACAGAAAGATGAATCACAGTGTAAAAATTTAAAGACTGAGAACAAAATTATAGAGGAAGAATATTCATAGAAGCTGTGGAATGACAGTCAATAAACCCCCGCAGATAGCGAGGGCCAACTGTATACATACAGAATACACACATACTACAGTATATCCATTTGCAATAAAAAAATTAACATTGCAAGGTAGATGTACTAGTCACTAAGGGTAGAAGTTGCTTAATTTTTCATTTTATGGGCTTTGGGACATTCAAAATGGCTCTAACCATGTATCCTAAATGGGCACTTCAGTGGATTTTTTTGGGGGGGGAGGAGGGCCACTGAAGTGTTTTGTTCTTAAAGTGTCAGGCAAGTGCACACTGCACTCAACTAGTTCCAGGTGACTCATGCTGTTAAATGCAAGGAATTTTGTACTGAGATAAACTGGCTGTCACACAGTTTCTCCCTTCCCACTCTCTTACCCCTCTCATCTTCCTCCTCCTTAAGGTGTGGACAGGCACCCTGTACCTTTACTGTGTGCATGTAAATGGGGGCATAGTGAAAAACAAATTGGAGGGACCCAGGTTCAAATCTCTAGGTCTCTTTATTCTCCCTAGAACATTGTGCCAGTTTTTATCTGTCAGGCTATGCTTCCTCACAGGGCTGTTATGGGGATATAAATAGACAAATGACCCACATGTATGCTGCACAGTACAGTGCTTAATTAAGAGACTTTGCAATAAAAGTGATAAAACTACACTGACTGGAAAAAAACAACAACCCTTTTCTACACAAATATTTAATGCTTGTGAACCTTTAAAGCACTGATGCTTTACCTTTTATGACATGTGGTCATTCTAACCAACACTATCACCTATTTTCTATCCCCTGCCAATTTCGAAGCAACCTTTATAGGCAGCTCTCTGGGACTCAAAGAAATTCTTCAGGTTGCTGAGGCCAGGTTGCCTTGCAGCAAAGCACTCTACTGGGTCTCCATGGTGCCCCTCCCCGATGGCACTTGGGGAGTGGCAGCACTGGTAGAGGGATCAGTCTGTTCATGTTGGCCCTCTGTGAGGTGGCCAGATCCTGACAACACTCTTGGATTTTCTACATACTGTGTGGAGACTCCTGCCTGAATGGAATATTAATGAGCTCACAGCCACTTCCCTCCTTTGGCTAAATGGAAATTTGGCTCCTCCTTCACAACTCTTCCCCTGGTTGGCACCGTCCCCTCTAAGCCGCACAGCTGCATGGCCAAAATTGGAGCCCCGCGTAGCTTCTGTCAAGGTGCTCCGGAGCTGCCAGCACAGCCCCCATACAACTCCTCACCCTGTTACAAGGAACACTGCTTGGTTGGCTCTTTTTGAAACATACTCCTCAAAGACTAGCACATGCTTGCGTCAGATAGCAGGATGTCACTGGGTGATGTGTGGACATTGCTTCTCTCCCCACATCCCACCTTCAGCTCTATGCAGAGTCACTTGACACTTCATCTCTATTCCCCTCACCACATAGAGAAGTGACTGTCAGAACCAGGATTGTCTGTGTTTATTTGAACATCATGGGATGGCCTTGTCCTTTGTATAATTGTCAGCTATATTGACTCGAATGGAATCAGCTATGTAGTTGGTGTATAGCAACTGCAGAATTATCAAGGACTAAATCAACTGTAGCAACTCACATGGTTAGGCCACATGATACTGGGCCAACCTATATAAGGAGAGAAAAGAAAGAAAAAATGACAGTAAGGATAGGTTCTCAGGGGGATCAAACACTGAAGTGTACTGAAATATTATACAAGTTCAAGTGTGTAACTGTTCAGGAGTTGAAGGAAACCTTGCTGAACCTTGAATGGGATGAGCAGCAATTTCAAATGTGTTCTTTGTTCTTGGTACTTAAGAGTAAAATATCAGCCCACATATAATGATTTAAAGCTGTTTCATTCTGCCTTTGTTTTTCTTGCATTGTTTTCTCATAGGATGAAAGCAGCACACTCAGAAGTCAGACCTAGCTTTTATTTAGAATGACGTCTTATTTTGGGACCTTGATGATCAGGTACTAGCTGCTGACAAAGAGTTACCTCATCGTATCTAAAAAGTAAATTGTTCTCTGTTTCAAGCATGTCAGTATCTAGTCCTGGCTGTACCCTGTGAAGCTGTGATTGGAACAGATGTCATGAATCCTTGGAGCCTGGTGCAGATCCGGATGGCAGCTTCCCTCCTAGGGCAAAAGCAACCATGCAGGCCTTGCTCTCTAGATCAAGGCTGTAGCAGAGGCAAAGGATGAAATCATCTTTCATCATAGCTCCCATCTGGATTGGCCTCAGCAGCTGTTTTCAACACACACACACACACACACACACACACACACACACACACACACACAGGGCCAATGGACATGTTCAACATCATATCTAGTTTGGCCCATACAAACAGAACAGTCCTTTAATACCACATGTTCTGGAAACCTCATATACATACGCACAGTAGAGTCACTTTTTGCAGGTCTAAGGCTACTCTCTACTTCAGAGACTTCCTCCTGTCAAATGGTCCCCTTGCACAAGCACCTTAGCTAAGCCGTTGGGTGCCTGTCAGTTATAGGAACTCTGCCACAGTGACCAGCTTTTTCCTGGCAGAGCTCCTATGCCAGGGGTGGCCAACCTTTCACCATTAGGGCCTCTGTGTTCTTAAGAGTTGTGCAGAAGACAGAATCTTGGCAGCTGCCAGTGCTGATGGTGCTGCTAAAGCAGCTGCACCTGCTGAAATGTCCTCACCTATACAACCATTTAAAGGGCCAGCATTCATGTTGAAAGGTTGGCCACCACTGTCCTATGCTATTGAGGCCACCTGACGAGCAGACATACAGCAGGTTAAGCTGTTCCCAACATACAGGTAACAGGAGTCACCTGCTGAGTTAAAATGCAGAGCTGCTAAAGGCATAAGAGTCCCTTAAGAAAAAGGTTGGTAACATCATACCAGAATTGTGAACTCAGCTCTGTGAATTAAACAGGAAGGTGTAAATTAAGCGAAGAGCATACTTTTCAGGAGTATGTTGCAACAGCAATATATTTCATTGTCCTGAAATGAACAGTCTCTGGGCTTGTGGAAGCGAAAACAAAAATTGTCTGTCTATAGAGATAAAACCTTGGAGTGATTTCTAGGCTTTGTATTGTTCTCAAAATGGATTAGTCAAGTTATACCCTTGAGGCCCAAAATCATGCTGTTGTTACATAGACAACGTTACTACTGACTCCAACAAGGATTGTGTGCACAAGCACCCTCCAGTAGACAGAGTGCTCATTGGGCAAGTCCAGGATTCAAATCCCTGTCCCAGTTTGAATGCAAAGATTTGCCCTGATTCGGAAAGGTAATATGTAGACATAGCAGGCATCAACAAATGAATTATTTTAGTAGATCAGAAACGGGCATTGCAAATATGTGCCATGTATAGCAAATAGTTGGTCAATGAGGACTGCATCCTGAATGCCCAACAACATCGATTTGATGTTTATCAAAATTTGATATTTGAAAATATTTAAAACGTGAAAAAAATATTTGATACGATTACAGCTGTGGCAACACGAATCACCCTTTTGGGAAGGTCTGAATCCTGGCTACATATAGGACACAGCCTTCTGCTACATGGGTGTCTCACTAGAAGCCTCAGCCTCAGGGAGTAGCTGTCAGGAGTGCGTAAATGTATATAATGTGTCCACCTTTATCCTATCTGCACCAGGGACAGCAGCACTAGCAAGACCTTGAATTTTTTCCAGCACTGCCCTGGAGTAATTGAATTGTGGCTACCATTCAATGCACACTGTCCTGGAAGTAAGTCTCATTAAACAAAATGGGACTTACTTCTGAGTAGATTTGAATAGGATTGTGCTGTGACTTTTTTTTAAACAAGACTATACCATCCTTTAACATTTGTGCAGAATGTTTATGTAAAGGCAATGCCAACATGAAGCAAGATATTAGTCATAATAACACCATCCTCATTGACCCAGCCCTCCCTCCCTTCCATGCCTCTCGCTGTCCATCCATGCTGTGATGGATGAGTAATAGTATACAATCTGCTTACTGTATCACTCTAATGACGAGTATGACATGACATGCTGTCCATGTGTAGTGTACGGACTAATAACAAAAAGAAAAGGAATTGGAGAGGGAAAAGGTGGGTGGGACTAAGAATGGAGGTTGGCAGCAGGATATCACTCAAACAAGTTCCAAAGCTCATTTGCCTTTCCTTAAACATAATTCTCTTTCTCTGCTGAAATCAATTCACTGTATTATGTAAGAAGTCTCTAGCAGGAAATTTTTTGGCTTTGCATGCTGTGTTAATTAACATTTTAGCTACCACATGGATAGCATCACACTTCATTCACCTTGGGGCTTGCATTGCCAATTGAGCATGGAAATAAAGAATGGCCTGCAGTAGCTGGTTTTCGGACCTGAGGGTATTTTGTTGTTTTAATAAATATCACCTGCAACATTTTAATTTGTCCTATTGTTATGGGTTCAGGCAACATGGGCCAGAGCATGCCACATGGCCTCTGAGATAAGGATGTGGTTTTTGCTAGAAGAACTAAAAGGCTGGTGGCATCAATACTGGTGCCTAAGTAAAGACAGGCTAGGGTACTGGGAAGGCCTAAAACATTCATCTGAAAACTTAAATCCAGAACACAAATATTCTACATTGGTTGTGTTCTTCTAGCCATTTTTACTCTGATTGAGGTTTCCTAAATTGGCCCAAGAACATGGCATCACTAGAAGGGGGTGCGGGATGTGTGAACCGCACCGGGTGACACCCTCGGGGGGGGGGGGTTTGACACCACTAGTGACCAAAATTGTGGAAACCTTGTATTTATGAATAATACCATCATGGTATATATCATTGGAAAGGTAATTTAATGTAGAATATAATGAAACCTGTTTTGAAGAATCTGTATTTTATCAAAGGTTATTATAATCAATAACTGGAAAAAGAAAACACAATTGCCTTATGTAACAAAAAGTGGATTTCCTTAACTCAAAACCGACCAATGAGACTGATTGTTCTGAGAGCCAATGAGGTGTTATTATGACCCAGCATGGAACAAATAAGGTGTTGTTATGAGTCAGCTCTCATTTCTATGTTTCAGAGTTAATGCTACAACTTTTATTCAGTTGGGCGAGTGTCATCAAGTTGGTTTTTTTGTTGGTTACTGGTTTGTTGGGTGACCTGTACTGTTATATATTAAAATAAATAAAGATAATGGGAGTGACACCATGAGCACACGGTGACACCAACCTAAGTGACACGACTGGGCTGATGCGATGAGCTCTCGCATTGGGTGATGCAAATACTAGTGACACCTCTGCCCTAGAGTGGAACTTGTAGTATCAAAGCAAAACACTTAACTATGCAGGTCATTTTGCAACTAATTAGTATCTTGCAAATTCTGTTAATCAGCTTCAAAAGTGCTGAAATGCACTTTGACCTGTTAAGTTGTGGACTTTGCAAAGCACTTTGTTTGGTTTAAGCAAGACTGTCTCTTGGGTGTGCAGTATCTGGCAGGATGTCTGGCTCAGTTGGTAGAGCGCTTGTCTCACAAATGCCTGAAGATCAGGACAGCAGTTCAAGACGGTCGGACGTTTGTCGGAGAGCTGCTGGCACGCCAAGCCGATAGGCTGCAGAGCCTCTGTGGGGGAGTGGAACTGCAGCTGCAGCACTTGAGTGACAATCAAGGTTGCCTGTGTCAGCTGAAGCGTGTTGAGGCAAATGCCAGAGAGAGAGAGAGAAAGAGAGAGAGAGAGAGCTGGACTGTGAAAGTAACATCTTGAATGAAGGGTTCTACGAAAGATTAGAACGTTATTGTAAAAAGCCCTTGGGGTTTAGAACAGCTTGCCCATGTACACCGCCTTGAATTAAAGACGGAGGAGAAATCCAATGACGAGAAAGGCGGTATATAAATACTGTATATTATTATTATTATTATTATTATTATTATTATTATCTGAGCTGCACCAGATCAAATCAGAACTTTTTACAATGTCCCAAATCTCTTGATATGCAAATTTAATTATACAGTACATTATTTATGCTATATCTGGGCTCCTAAATAGCTTGGATCCAAAGTCTTTACAGACAGACCCTGCAAGAGAAGCCAATTACAGAATTTGGTAATACTGTACTTATATCTATTGTTTAGCCTTATTGCATGGCATTTTGATATTATTGCTTTGAGCACACTGTTGGCCTTATGACTATAAGCAGCATGTTAACATTACAATGTCCACTGTGCTTATCTGGTAGGCATTAAAGCTTTGCGGATAAATGTCACAGACTGTACTTCTTGGATCTCATGGCTTTTTGGCCTCATGGTTTACAATTTTTTTATTGTAAGTGTCTCTAGTCTACAAAATCTAAAGCCACAATAATTTTGTTAGCCTTTATCACAAAGACATTTGTTTGTTTTGTTTTGACCGTACTGTAGACACTGTTGTTTTCATGGCCTTACTAGAAAGGGAGCTGTGGTCATAAACAAATTATCTTTCTGTCCCATGGATTTCACCTGAATATGAAACATATTCCATGCAATGAGTTTATGATCAGAGGGCAGTTAGAACAATTCTCAGAGAAAGAAGCAACAATTTTTATATTCCATGCTTCTAGTTTGTGCAAACACGCCTTTTTATGTGTGTCTTTATATTGAGCCAGTAATGATGCAGTTACTGTATTTGGAAAACTGATTAGTTGAGAGATTAATGGATATTGACTTTCTATGTCAATAAGTTATCATTAGGTGTGTAGTGGCTGGGCAACAGGGGTTGCTAAGGACCCCACCCAGCAGGACCACTCCCTGGTGTCTCTTGGGTCGAGAGGGCATTGTTGAACCCAGGGGTAGAGAGAGGGCAGCCCCAGGAGCCTGCCTGCAGAGTCAAAGTCACCAGAGAGGGGAAGGGGTTAGGGCGGGTCTGCCTCACTGGACACTCTGAGAGGGATTTGTCCAGCCTGAGGCAAACCGCATGGATCTTCCTCAGCCTCTAGGTGGCTCACTTCATCCCTGGCTTGCAGTTAGACATTGGAGTCCGGCTGCTCTCAGCCCAGGCCCAGTTGGTCTCCCTTGACCCTCCCCTCCCCTGTGATGTCTGAACATTGAGCGCCAGTTTGTGACTTCCAGCTTATCTGGAAGTTGTGTGAGGAGACCTTCAGTAGTGTTCACCACCCCATCCGGCTGAACTGCCAATCTGGGTGTTCCTCAGCCTAGACTGGGTGGGCACAGTCACCAAGGAGCTGTGCAAGTCCATCCCCAGACAAGGGATGTTATGGAATTTAGGCTGCTCAGGTGTTGAAAAAAGAACCGGGAACCAGTTGGAACCAAATTTAGCCGTGTGTATGCCAAGAAGAATTTGCAACCTCCCTCAAAAATCTACAATTCCTTGGGAAAGCCATTCAGTTAAACTGGTATTAAAACAGTTTATAGTACAAATGTGCCTTCAGATTCTCAGAACTGTTAGAGACAAAGATTAATAGCAATATTTATCTTGTCGTTTTTAGGGTTAGGTAAAAATCCCAATTTGTAAATGTCATTGTTCGGATCTTACACAATGGAAATCCACATATGATGAGAAAACAACAAAAAGTGTTTCCCTTCATAAGTACATATAGCTGTACAGCGCAATCCTGTGTAACCTTGCACCGGTGTAACAGCAGATGCACCAGTGTAAATGCACTCACACTGTCATACGTGCACTTACACCGGTGCATCTACTGTTACACCGGTGCAAGGTTACACAGGATTGTGCTGGTAAACTGCTTACGCTGAATCAATGGTCTCCATTCACATCCAAAGGTTGTATCCTAAGACGCAAGAGTAGAAGGAAGCTGAAGCAAGCTCTCCCTTTGGCACAGCAGCCTCTTGTGTCCCACAAAAATCTGCTCCCAAGGGTCACAGGAAACAGAATAGTGTGGAGGTCTGCAGGGTGAACACAGTGGCGTAGCTAGACTGGAGCGGAGGCAAGTAGTTCTGCAAGACTCCGTTACACTGGAGTCAGCAGCCCCTCCCCTTTGCTGTTGGAGCCATTCTGGCGGCAATGGCAATACGCAGGACACTCCCCTGTCGCTGCCGGAATGGCTCCAACAGCAAAGGGGAGGGGCCACTGACTCCGGTGTAACGGAGTCTTGCAGAACTACTTGCCTCCGCTCCAGTCTAGTTTCACCTCTGGGTGAACATAAGAAAAGCCTTTCTGGATCAAGCCAAAGGTCCAGGCTTGGCCCAAGCATACATACCCATGATGGCCATGCACATTTCATGCCTAGCCTATGGGCATGCACATTTCAACTCCCATCTTCCCTGAACCTTTTTCCATTTTCTTTGACACTCTACAATACAAGGGTAGATGACCTTTGTCCCACGGTTGGTTGGTTTATTTATACCAAGATTTATATCCTATAAACAGCTAAAAAAACACTCTCCAAACTGATTACAAAACAATAACATATAGCAGTAAATAAACTTTAATATAACACTAAAGGTAAAGGTTCCCCTTGCTCAAAAGCCAGTCGTTACTAACTCTAGGGGGCGATACTCATCTCCGTTTCAAAGCTGAAGAGGCAGTGCTGTCCCAAGATACTTCTGTAGTCATGTGGCCGGCATGACTCAACGCAACACTAGAATAGCAGAGAAACTGCATAAAATGAGAACACTGCTGATAAGCAGCTAAATTCAGCAACAGATAAAGCAGTGCTGACATACTACAAGTAACACAATATGGAACAGCACAGCAAACGAACCAGGAGTCACAGGAAAGGTTGGTTAAATAAAAACGCCTTCTTGCAAGTACCAGGTAGTACAGGTAATGATGCCGTGTAAAAAAGAGAAGCCAGGATAAAAAGAGATTTCTTACACCAATTGAGGGTCTCCAGACACTGGCAGGCACAAACGGGAAAAAATTTACTTAAAATCCAAGGTTTCCAAGTCCTTACGTTTTGTTCCATAAGCCTGGAACTTTCTCAAAGGAAACAATCCGGGAGGGATTGAAGGTGAAACTGTGTGAACACTTCACTTCCTAGTTTAAATGAGTAAAAGAGCAGGAACCGCCCAAACAGATACATTCAATCAGCTGCAGGTGCTCAGACCAGAAACAATCTGTCAATCACTCAGCAGGGCTTCCTTCGCTGTTTTCCTTTGTAGTTTCATTCTGAAAAGACTTATGTATGATGGGCAGCCAAATCTTATTGACAAATGCCATGTCTTGCTGCCTATTAAGAAGTTTCCCCATAGGTCTTTTTCCTATTTCAAGAGCTTCCAGATTTCGTAGGACTCTGACATTGTTTTCACTTTTTAAACAGGTTACATAAGAAGAGCCCTGCTGGATCAGGCCAAAGGCACATGTAATCCAGCTTCCTGTATCTCAGCAGTGGCCCCACCAGATGCCTCAGGGAGCACAGAGACAACAAGATACCTGTTTCCTGTTGCCACTCCCCAGTCACACTGAGTTCAATGGGGCTTACTCTCAGTCTGCATAGGATTCATAAGTAGTATCTCCATACTACAACTGGGGCTGAGAGGGAGTAGCTTGCCTAGGGCCACCAGGTCAGGTGAGATTCAAATTGAGAAAGTCTTCATTCACATCTCGACTCTTAGCCATTACAATACATCAGCTATCTAGGAGTGCAACCTTACCATGGATGATGATATACTATTTCTACTTTGTAATTACAGCATTGTGATGTTTGTAGGGCTTTTTCTCTAAAAATATAATCTGCTGTTTCTGCATAGTTTTGAAGTGCAGATAATAAAAAGCTACAATATGCCTTAGACTGCATTTGGGTCACTGTCCGGCTTCGGATTCACCTGGGCCTGGCGATCAGCTGCAGCGTGCCAAAGGCACTTGCCTGGCATCTGGCTTCTTCAGTCATGTGGAGATCCCACTCTCTCCTGCAAGAGTGCTCCATGTGAACGGAGGGTGGGGCCCATGCAAAAGCCCGAGACACACCACCCACGTTTCGCGTGCGAAAGCTGGGCATTGTCCAGCAGAGGCGTCGACGTGTCTGTGGCTTCCAGCGGCTCCCGTCGGCTGGAACGAAGGCATGTAATACTGCAAAAACGCACACATAGCCTGGACGCACCTTCCGCGACACACGTGAAACGTGTGCGGTGTGTCTCGGGCTTAACTCAGCTGGTCAGAGAGGGTAGGGATGGTGAGCGAGACTGGGGAGGGGGAAGAGGAGGCCAGGGCAAGGGAGAATGCAAGGGAATGTTTGTGTTTGCTAGTACTGTACAGTTTTTTTTCAACAGTTGCATGGAAAAAATTAAGTAAAACGCCCACCCACTTTTGCAGAATGCTGGGGGACAGTGGCGGACTGGGTCTAAAATTATTGGTTGCCAGGAAACAAAGGGGACCCACCCAGAACTATGGCGCATTGTATGCAAAAGCTCAAGTGCCGTTTTTTGCAGGCGCATTCCCTTGTAAGTTTTTAGTCCTTTGGATCGAG
This sequence comes from Plestiodon gilberti rubricaudatus, assembly GCA_026170595.1. Taxonomy (NCBI): domain Eukaryota; kingdom Metazoa; phylum Chordata; class Lepidosauria; order Squamata; family Scincidae; genus Plestiodon; species Plestiodon gilberti. Next base: position 65,087,512 of record JANXHW010000004.1, on the reverse strand, counting down.
GCATTTGCTAGAGACTACCGATGAAAAGGGTACAGATGGGATTTTTAAGTCATTACAGTCGCAGCAGGCAGTTTTGCAAGGAACAGGACGGATGCAGAGGAGGAAATGACTCTTGTAGGCCTGGCACACTGAGGGGAGATAATAAAGCTGCTGGTCATGAGTGTCTTCTTATAGCCAAGGAGAGGGAGCTGGGAAAAATTGCCGCGGGGTGTGGGTGGGCACAGAAACCCAAGGGGCGTAGTGGAATCCCTGTTGTATGCCTTTTGAAGGCAGGTTGGACAACATTTGGTAGGATTCACCTGACTTAGGTAGCCTCAGGCAGGAAACCAAATAAGTCTCCAGACGACGGTCTATCACAGTCACTTCTTTCTAGACCTAAGGGCTAAGGCTGGAAATGGAGGCGGGCAGACAAGAGCCACTTGTAAACACGGCCTAACTGTGTAGTGCTTCTTCCCTCGCTTATTCCACTCACTGTACTTCGTTCTGTACCAACAATTTCTGAAGGTTCTCCTTCCGAGCCTAGTCAGGCAAGCAAGTTCATTGGGTTTATTGACGGGGTGGGGGCGCAATCCTTTCCCAGTCCCATAATCCTTCCCCGGGCCGTGCAAAGTGAAAGGCGCGATCCAGCCCCAGGTTGGCTTTTTGCCCTCTGTGTTTACATGCGCGTGTCGCTCCGTCCTTCCTGGTTTGGAGCGAAACAACAGCAGGAGCCCCGCCCCAGCACTCTGTGCTACGGGCTCTCCGCGCGCCTTTGCTTGTACGAAGGTGATTCTTCTGGAGAGGGGAGGTAGCAGCACAGCAGCAGCAGCTGGTGCGGCGGAGGAGGCGGACGGATCCCGGGGTGGATTCGGGAGGGGGACCGACCTCGATCACAGGCAAGGGGGCTGCTGCAGGCGTCCAAAGCCGGCTCGCGCTCGGACTGGCCGGTGCGGTGGCACTAGGCGCGCCTTCCCGCAAGCACCCTGGACCTGCATATCGCCCAACCTGGGCGGCAGGCAGGAGCGACAAATCGTCCACCCTTTGCACTGATTTGATTAACGAGCCCAGCGCAGGCCAAGGTCGCTACGATTCAAGAAGGAAAGGAAGAGCGCCAAGCGGCTTGGTGTTTTTTGGATTGGTTCGTTCGCGAGACAGCAGCTCACTTCAGCTTTGGAGCAGACCGGAGGGGGATTTTTCCCTCCCCCTTGCTTTTCTGACAACTGAAAACTGACAGACAAAGCTGCCCCATTCTGACCTCCCGCTTTCCACCCGTTGCATTTTCTCTCGCCCGCCCGAAATTTCCTTCGTTCTGTCTGGGTGGGGGGGGGTCTCCTCTGGCTCCGCCCCCTCCCCTCCGATCTCCCTCCTCAGCTGGTGGATGCAGCAGACCCCCTGAGCCCGCTGGAACCCGCGAGGCCGGAGAGAGCGAGAAAGCGGGTACACTTCGGGTGCGTTGTGATCTTTCTTCTTTTCTGGGTTTTGTCTCTGATCAGCGCTCCCTGGTGGGAGCTGCCAAAATAAAAGGGAAGCGGGGCGGGGGAAGAGCTGAGATGGTGGCGTGGTGGTTGGCTGGTGGTGGATGATAGTGCCAATCTGTCTAACGTGTCTGGCAGCATTTTACACAAGGCACAATACATATTCATCTGCGTGAGCGTGTGTGTGTGTGTATGTGTATGTAAAATATTGTGATCCGAGCTACTGACAAGGCGGTGAAGAGGTGTGAGCGCTTGTGTATCGTGGAATTGTTGGACGGATCGCAAGCAGAGCAGGCAGGCTTGGACTCCTGTCAGGTTTTGCCTGGCCAGCCAGCCCTAGAGCTTGATGAAGAAACAGATTGCCTTGCTGCTGGTGGTGGAGAGTTATTCACTGGTGACACACGCACATCCAGCACCTCCATCCATCCCATGCCCTCCTTATTAATCCAGTGCACTGTCTAGCTCTCTGCTGGTATCCTTCAACAGAGGTGAAGGCCACCACCAGGGTCAGTGCCCAGCACTCCTGAGACTCCAGCACCTCAGCAGGACCCACCAGTGACCACCTGCTGTTGAAGTGCAGCAACCTTTGAGATGTTTGGGCTCCTTTGAGTGGAATGGGCCTCTGCTGTGTGCAGCAATAGCAGCACGAAGTTCCTCCTCCTTCTGCCCTGGCTCAGTGGGCAGGCAGGCAGGCAGGCAGGCAGGCAGGCAGGAGCAGGGCAGTTGTTGCTTCCTCACCCACAAAAGCAGGCACGAAGATGGTGGTTGCGAGGAATGGCCACCCGCGGTTGCCTCCAGTTGCCTGCCTGCCTGCCTGCCCTCTGCCTTTGGGAAGGCGAGGACTAGGGGCCTGCTGCTGTGCCATTCAGAGGGAGCTGTCTGCGCCTGTATCTCTGGCTGGCATGGTGGGAGAAGCAGCTCAGTGCCCAGCGAGAGATCGACCCGCTGCTGCTGCCTCTGTGTGCTCACTTGCCCTGTGTTTCTGGAAGCCTATCAACCCGAGTGAGGGCAGAAGCAGGCAGCTGTGCAAGTAGCCGTCTCTCACGCAACATGTGCTCTCTTGTTTGGGTGACGTGGTGGTGGCGAGGAGTGGGCCAGACAGTAAGTCCAGGCTTTCCGCTCTGTGTCATCCAGAGGAAGGCAGGGGCGCGAGCTGTGGTGGTGGCTGCTTCTGCCAGCCAGGCTTCCTCTCTCTTGCTCATTCACTCTGGGTGGCCCTGCTGGTTCCAGTCTTCACTGCAAAGAGAGTACGAATGATCAGGTATTGCCTTCCCAACGGGGAGGGCCAGGCAGGCAATTGGAACCATCTGTGGTTGCTGCTGCTCCTCCTCGCAACCCCGCTTTGCCCAGAGAGAGCACAAGTGGCTGCTTCTCAGAGCCACTGCAGCAGAGAGGACTGGGTGAGCGGGCGTGGCAAGGAGTAGAGGCCTCTGCTTCCAGTCTCTTACCTGCCCTTTTCTTCGGGAAGGCTCTACTTATTCACTTTTTCTGGAGGAGGCTGGGCCCAGGTGGGCCACCCAGAGTGAGTGCTTGCTCCTCCTCCCTCTCTGAGCAGCGGGGAGGATGGGACTGCAGTGCCTCCCAGGTAAGCGAGTAAGAGACTGTGGCAGGTGTTCTTTGCAAGAGCAGCCACCTCTGCCTGCTAGTGCTCTCCACCTTGGCCCTGTCATATGGGTCCAGTTCTGCCCATTGTTCCACCCAGTCAGAGAGGGGCTGCGAGGAAGCAGGGACAGTTCACACTCTTGAGTCTCAAACCTTCCTGCGGTGCTTTCCAGAGAGAGAAAGTGAGCATGTCCACATGCGCTTGATCCCTTACCTCTACCTGCTCGTTTTGTCTTGGCAGTGTGGCAGGAAAGATTAGGCACACTGTGTGGAAAGGAGCCGCAGAGGGGCTCCCAGGAGTAATATGTTATGTGTGTCTTTGTTGCTGGTATGTTGACATCTGTTTATCTACACCTGAGTGGTTGGTGAAGGAGCTTCCTGGAGGCCTGAAATGTGTCTGTCTTGCTAGTGATGCGATGAGACTGGGGAATGCCAGGAATTAACTGGAGGTGATCTTGCTCCAGCAATAGAGGAGACCTATTCAGGGGGCTGCAAGATAACAGTAGACAAGAGGAAGAGGAGGAGGCAGCTTCTGTTGGTTACAGAGCCCTTCATTTGTGCTAATGATGAGTTTTGTAAGCTAAGTGGGATGAATGACTCTACACTGTCTGGTCAGCATATCCCTAAAATGTAATTTTACATTACAGTTTTACATTGTATTACAATACATACAATTATATTAGACTACATTAGTCTTCAATTTGCTGAAGAATAATAGTTAGAATAGACTGTGGTTGGTATGTTGGCCTCAGGGGATAAGAAACACAAAAGTATGTATTGATTATGAAGAAGCTCAGTGAAGCAGTCATGCTACGTTGGTCCAATCAAGAGATCATTCAACTCCATCTTATCATATCGTTTTTCTGTGTAAACCACTTTGTGAACTTTTTGTTTAAAAGCAGTATATAGATGCTGATGATATAATCAAATCTGAATTCATATCTTGAGCGTGTAGTAGAGCTTCTGACTTCTAATTTGGGATGAATTTAGAATTTGCAAAGAAACAGCAATAAATATCTGTCTTCCAAGCTGAACCCCTTTTAATGTGGCTACAACAAGGAGGGCTACAATGAGGAGGGTTACTTTTGAGCGATGGAACACCTTGGCATGTGTGTGATGCAGCCTTCTATGTGAAGTTTCTGAACTGTTCAGAATTCCCTTAATCACAAAGTTAATGAACGGTTACAGCACTATGATGGTTGCCATTTCTTTGTGATAGTTGCTGGAGGGCATATCAGCCGTGTAGGCTCATCTGTGACACTGCTCAGTAAGATTCTTGTGCCGTTGTTTGAAAGGGTGTGTGTAAGATTTGAGATTCTATAAGATCAGATCTTATAGATCAAATAAGACCAATAAGAACCATTCCGGTGATGAGTGGGAGGGGCCACATTACACCGGTTTGCAAGGTGTGGTGCACTTACAGCGCCACACCCCCTCCAGCAATGCCACTGCATATACTTGGCCTTTGCTCTGCTTCTTTCTGACACCTGCTCTCGGGAAGGCTTTTCTTTAAAACGGCTTACTTATTTTGTGATACAAAATAGAATACAGTGGACCCCTGCTATCCGCAGATCCAGCATCCGCAGATTTGTCTCAACGCGGATGCCAGCGAATAGTGAAGTCCACTGTAGAAACCTGTTAAAAAAGAGCCCCCACATCGCTTTTCCTACCTTCACACAGGCAAACCACACCATTTCCAAAGCTCTAAAGCACTCTTTGAAGCTGAAAGACCCACTTCTAGGTTGTGCGACGGCTCCTCTCCTCGCGATGCAGTCAAAGAGTGCTTTAGAGCTTTGGAAATGGTGTGGTTTGCCTGCGCGAAGGTAGGAAAAGCAATTTGGGGGCTTTTAAAAAACTTTTTAACAGGTTTCTACAGTGGACTTCATTATACGCAGATTTGTGGTATCCATGGGGGGGGGTGTCTCGAACAGAACCCCCGCAGACATCAAGGTCTGACTGTACTTTGGTTTATGAGATGTGGTTACAGTATAATTTAAGTTGAAAAGAATGAGGCCGAGTAAAACACGTGTTTATTTTGTATCCCTAACAGCGCAAGCCTATGTACTCAATGGGGCTTACTCTGTGCTCAGTGGAGCTTACTCCCAGGTAAATGTGTACAGGATTGCACCCTTACTCATACTTTGAAGCCACCTCATGCACAGCATAAGGAGAGCATTGATCATGTCTGTGATTATTCCATAGTTGGCTGTACACAGAATCCTAACAATAGTCAAATAACGTTAACTTTGCAGCCAATCAGCTAATTACAGATGGAAATGATCTTGGGGTTTTATACTATCCACTTGTTTCTCACAGCGCAAGCCTATGCATGTCTACTCAGAAGTAAGTCTTACTGTGTTCTGTGGGGCTTATTCCCAGGAAAAGTGTGTTTAGGATTGCAGACCATGTGTCCCATCCTCTGTTCCAGACAGAGATCTTGACACATTTTAAGTGGTCAGGCTTGCTTCATATTAATGCCAAGCAGTGTGCATGGGGCTGGCTTGGAATTGATTTTAGTGTGGCAAGTTGTTGGTGTACAGCTGTTTGCCATGCAGATGTGTTGCTGACTGCTGCAAAGCATTCTTCTCTGTAGATTGATTGTGATATCAGGCAAATTGCAGGACACATGTGGCTCATTGCAAGGAACAGATGCCATGTGGATTTGCTTTCAAGCAGTTTCCTCGCTGCTTGGTGTGCATTTGAAGCAGACCTCAGGAGATATATCTTCTGCCTTCTGAAGCGCTTAAGTCTGAAGTCTGTAGCCCAGCTGCATACTTCCTTTCCGACCGACAGCCAGGCTCCAGAAGAGTTCTCTTGAAATTACCAGGATGACAGAAGCTGAGCCTGCATTGCTTATCCTTATTGCTTCGGATCTTAAAGTGCCAGTAATGAAAGAGGCATTTCAGTTACATCTTTCAGGTGCTCACAGGTATAAATTACTGGCCCACTTACTGCTATATCTGATAGAAAGCCTTGGCGGAGTACTGTGACTCATAGGAGATAATGGGCTAATAAAGCACACTTGTCTTGCCTGTGTGATATATTGATTGGCATTGCTGGGTGAGTAAAAATGACCAGTGCAAACAGAACGTTAAAATGGCTTCAAGGTGGTGGTGATGAATCATGATGACTTGTGGGCATGAATGGTTTGTCACAGCTCTCAGAAGTCCTGTTCTCCATTTAAAATAGTCACTTTCAAAAGCACTTGGAACAATTTGATTGGTGAGCCATGGGGATGTGACCAAGAGAAAGCGGGCTGTGATGCTGCAGATGTGGCAGCTGTAGTGGTTTATAATCCTGTTGGTGGCACCCACAAACCCTGAATGCCCTTTATGCTGTCCTCATTGAGGTCTCTTTCGCACTTCCCCAAGTGACATCATTGCTACCAGAAATCTAAATTGGATAGATGCCACTCTGCATGTGGTTTGGACTGGTTCTAAGCATGCCAGGGGATCCCTAGGGATGGTGCTAGGGATTCCCTGGCATCATGATAATCAGCCTGAACCAAGAGAGCTTCCCTTCCCACGAGTGTGGCTAACTGCACAAAGATACAATATACAGCTTTGGTTCCTGAAAGGAGCCATGCAGCTTGGGTACTGCATAAAGTTGGGCTGAAACCTAGGAGATAAAGCAAGGGAAGAAAAGCAACATGGGCTCTGCTTGAAAGAGGAATATGAACCTTTGCTCCTGAGTAGTTTCTTCATGTAAACATTACATGAGCAGCAGGGCCCAGTCCAGTCCCCTCCCAGGATGCCCTGGAGCTTGGTTATATATTATGGATACCTGCAAAAATGGTATTCGCTTGGCAAGCCCTCTGCTTCCCTGCTGTAACATTAACAGGCTCTGACATGTAATGCAAGATCAAACTGCATGAGGTGTTCACTGCATGCTTTGCACTTGTGCATCTCATTATTTGTTCCCAGTAGCAACTGTGAGGGGTCCAAAGTGGAACAGGATCATGGTGTGATTTGGAGGGAGGTCGGGTTTCACCCTTTCCTCCTGCTCTGGTCCCAGTATAGATTCTTCCTGCCTTCCCCCCCCCCCCCCACTGCTATTAGTTTTAGAGAGGACGTTTCCATTGGTTCAAATTGCAGCTTCTGGGGCAAATACCAGTTTTGGTGGAGATTTTCAGTGAGAAAATGGTGTGCAAGAAGAGAACTAGCCTTTCCCTTCTGGCATATTGCAGTCCAAATCAGAATGCCCCCCCCCAAGTGCTTGCATTTGTTAAAGAAAGACATGAGGGGGTGTTTAACATGCAAGCCTATGTGTGTCTACTTAGAAGTAAGTCCCACTGTGTTCAGTGGGTCTTATTCCCAGGAATGTGTGTATACGATTGATGCCTAACAGTAGGTTTACTAAATCGTCCCCAACACGGGTGGGTGGGTGGTGGAAGCGATGTTGGCGGGGGGGGTGTCCAGGGGCAGGGACTTCATCCCAGCCTCGCGCACCTACGCGAAGCTGGAAGCTCTCCGTAACGGCCCAAGTTCAATCGGGCTGTTTTGGAGAGCTTCTAGCCTCGCGCGAGTACGCAACAAGGCTGGAAGGGCTTGAAACCGTCCGAGTGAACTCGGACGTTTTCAAAATGCTTCCAGCCTTGCACAGGCGTGCGAGGCTAGAAGATGCACTGCGTCGGGGGAATGTCCCAGCTGGCCGGGTCAATGAGGAGACCGGTCGGGAGCCCGGAATTTGGGCTCCCGAGCTGGGATTGTCCCGGCCATATCCGGCACTATGGTAAGCCTACCTAACAGCCTAACCCTATGCTGGCCTCTGCTGGAGGAATGAGCATGTGCGTTGACGCAAACATACCATAAGACGGAGGCTCGTGGTGCTGACAGAAAGGCCTGCGCTGGCCTGCCAGTGCCAGATCCCAGTGGAGCCATCTCTGGAGTAGGTAGGCTCCTGCTGGCCTGCGGAGGGGCAGGGGGAGGGTGGAGCGGGAGTGGGCATTCCAGGGCCAAGGCAGGGAGGAGGACAGGCTCAGCAGAGCTGGCCTCCACTGAATCCTATCCCCCTTACCGGGCTTGGAAGCCCAATAGGGAGCTGCTCAGATTTGCATCAGCCATTTAGTTGGCACAGATTCAAGTAGCCCCATAGAGGCTGCTGGGTCTTGACACGGGGTAAGGGGACAAACATCCCCTTGCCTCAAGGAGACCTCGAGCAGCCTCCAGCCCAGAGCTGTATACAGCAGAACCAGCCCCGGCTCTGCTGCATTCCAGCGCAGGGCTTTGAGTAGGGTTGGCCGTAAGTCTTATAATAACACAACTTTGCCCTGAGTATTGCTCCTCAGCTTCCTTGGCTATCATAGTCTTAGTTGCTGTTGCTTTTAGGTCAGCGGTTCTCAAACTGTGGGGCGTGACCCACTATTGAGAACCTAAGCTGTCGCCTGCCTTCTTAAGGGGCGGGGACAGCATGGTGGTGGCGGCGATCCAGGGGATCGCCACCTTCGCCACCAATACCTCCCCTGCCGCCTTCCTTTCTTCGGAAGATTGGGGAGGCCTGAAGAGGGTTGCGCAGGCCCCCCCAAAGCTCCCCCAAGCCGTGGTAAGTGCTGCAACGGCGGTTTTGGGAACAGTATCGGCAGTGGCAATCCCCCGGATTGTCACCGCTGCTGGCTTCGCCCCTGCAAACACTCAAAAGTTCTCCTCGCCTTGCAGGGAGAACTTTGAGAAAGGCTGTTTTAGGTTGTTTGTGTGTTGCTTCTGAGACAGGCTAAAACAATTTGTTAGACCAGGCTAATTTCCCTTCTTGATGATTTTGCCTTCAGCAACTTTGCTTGCATTTGTCAGTAAAACTAATTCTCTGTTGGGATGCCGTTTTCTTGAACAATGGAATGAAGACTGGCCTTGATAGGCGAAAGCTGCAATTCTGTCCAGCCTTACCTGAGAATAAACCTCACTGAACTCAGTGAGACTTACTTCTGATTAAACATGTATAGACTTGTGCTTATTCCTAGTAAATTGATATTGCTCTCTTTGATGAGTCTACCTTCAATTAGCAGAAATTACCAACTTTATTCAATTCATAAATGTACAAATTGAGTGCTTAATCCTATGTCCTTAGGATAGAACAACCTTTAATGTTCTTGCGATTCCAAATGGAAGCTTGAATTCTTCTTTCAGATTGTATTTCTAGAGTATTTTTACTGGCTGGGGTACCAAGGACTTTGCATATAAGAGTATGTTTTGCATATTTGACCGCTGTCATCGCCAAAGTATTTTCACAACTGGTTTCTGCAGTAGTAGGAGCATTAAAACCAAAAGGTAGAAAGTTCATGGGAATATTTGTTCTGTAAAGAAGGTATCCTTTTTCCTTGTTTTGGTTTTGGAAAACATGCAGACTTGAGGACAAATATTGATACCAGGCTGTTACCCCTTTTGTAGTATGGACTGTTGGGAACTGAGAGGTGGTTTCAGCACTTTCGTGTGGTTGTGTCCCTAGGGAAGTTCTACCGTAACAGGACTGGGGACATCACTTTGTTTGAAAGGGTGGGTGTAAGATTTGAGATTCAAATCTATAAGATCTGCTTCATGTCAAGGTTGATATTATTATTCCAGTAGCGTACCAGGTGCTTTACAGAGTAACGCAAGCAAAAGTCAGATCCTTACCCTAAGCAGACCCAGGGATGATGGTGGTGCTGGAAGAGACAATACAGGGAGGTAAGAAAGAAGGGAGAGTACAGAACAGCGGAGCGAGGACAGGAATGGGAGAGGCAGGGAACATTGAGTAAATGCTGTTATAGTCAGACCTTTTGATCCACGGTTTTTTTATCCACGGATTTGACTCAACACGGATGGCAAAACTGTGGAAGAGGGAGTCCAACCACACTACATTACCTTTTTTTCCCCAGTGTTGTTGGGGGCCTGCCAGCCACTTCCAGCCTCCTGCGCGTGTCCCAAGCCACTTAAAAATGCAGCCGGGAGTCTCTGGCACCATTTACAGGTTGTTTCCAGTAGTGGCTTTTGTTTTTTCAGTTAGTTTAAACAAACTCAGGAGGAGGGAAGCAGCGAAGATGCTAGAAAAAAGGTGATGTGGCACCGTTCCCTACCCCATCATGTGTAAATACTTGGCTAGCTTCTTGTACTTTACAACGTTTGTTTGTTTGTTTGTTTCACAGAATGGTTTTCCCAGATTTCATAGTATATTCCGTCTCAAGTCAGATCTTCACATTTTCCATTCCTTTGCTTAATCTCTCAGGCCAGAGTTGACAACCCAAGTCAGATATGAGCAATGATCGTATACAGAAAGCCACACTGCTGTATACATTAAAAGCTAATACATATCTTTCTGAGCTAAGACTGATAATACATATCAGTCTTCGCAACACTGGCATAGATTAATTTAATAAAAAGAAAACAAAACAACAAGTGATTCTAGAGATGTGGGGATGAGATGTCTTTGAAAAGACAGGAGCATTGTGGATAATTGAAACCCAGAGAACATGGGAGAGACTTTCCTGGAAGTCATCGGGATTGGTTCCAGGCTGCCACCTGACTCATTTTTCAATTATACTTCACAGATGGCTTCTTTTAAATTTAGGAGTTGCACATTTGTATCCCTCCACATGTTGTCACTATTGGAAGAGTGACTGACGCTGTGATTTTTATTTCCATTGATGCTGCTTTGTTTGGATTGACAACTTAATAAGTGGCAAGCTTTGCTCATTGTGTGTGTGTGTGTATAGTATATTCATATAACTGTATGGAGAGGTGTTGATAGGGTATTGATGGGGTCATTGCATATTTCAACAAAATCTAAAGCAGAAATATATTCAGGATGTGTAAATCCTCTTGAAGACTTTGATGGGGTAATTCAGTTGCCCATCTGCCGCCTCTGCCATACTTAAGGCAATATTCCTGCCAGCTTTATTGATGGGGGTACAGTCGGACCTTTTTATCCGCTGGGGTTCTGTTCCTGGAACCACAGTGGATAAGAAAATTGGTGTTATATGAAATCCGGGGGGGGAGGGGTCGGGAGCAACCTTTTTTTCCAGCATCTTCGCTGCTTCCCTCCTCCTGAGTTTGTTTAAACTGACTGAAAAAACAAAAGCCACTACTGGAAGCAACCTGTAAATGGCGCCAGAGACTCCCGGCTGCATTTTTAAGTGGTTTGGACACGCGCAGGAGGCTGGAAGTGCCTGGCAGGCCCCTGACAACGCTGAAAAAAGAGGTGTGCAGTTGGACTTCCTCTTCCACAGTTTTGCTATCCGTGTTGAGTCAAATCTGTGGATTAAAAAAAAACCCATGGATAAAAAGGTCTGACTGTACTTGCTAACGTACATTGGGTGTGCTCTTGTTTGGGATATGAATGAAGAGGTCTGTACAACACTTTGCTTTTTAAAGCAGTTCAAGCAAATAAGCCATTTGATATCCTAAGATAATATTGGAAACAGAATTTGCTTATCGTCTGATTTTGGGTAAAACATTTCAGAATTACATGATCTTAAGTCTTGTACTGAGCACAGTATTGCACGATGAGATTATTTCAGGATTTTCCAGTTTAATGCATCCTTACTTTGCTGTATGGCAAAGGTTGCATGTTTTGGTATTATTGGTGCCCTCAAGCTGGATGTCACAGTGTATGTGAGTTTCCAAGGAAGTCTAGATGAATAGTAACTACATAAGGAATGGGTGTGAATTTTGATAACACTATGTCGAGCAAAGCAGTCATTTAAGTGTGTGTGGGACTCATGCCCTTTCTACAGTGCTTCACATTTTTTGTCTCAGTATGTAACATATAGCACTGAGAGCTGGGTTTGGACATGGAAGCAGTAACAGATCTTACTTTTTTGCATTCCAAGATCACTGCAGACGGAGACAGCAGCCATGAAATTAAAAGACGCTTACTCCTTGGAAGGAAAGCTATGGCAAATTTAGATAGCATAATAAAAAGCAGAGATATCACCATGTCAACAAAAGTTCGTATAGTAAGGGCGATGGTGTTCCCAGTAGCAATGTATGGTTGCGAGAGTTGGACCATAAGGAAGGCTGAGCGCCGAAGAATAGATGCTTTCGAACTGTGGTGCTGGAGAAGACTCCTGAGAGTCCCTTGGACTGCTAGATCAAATCAGTCAATCCTAAATGAAATCAACCCTGACTGTTCCCTGGAAGGACAGGTACTGAGGCTGAAGCTCAAATATTTTGGCCACCTAATGCGAAGAGAGGACTCTCTGGAGAAGACTCTGATGCTGGGAAAGATTGAAGGCAAAAGGAGAAGGGGAAGGCAAAGGATGAGATGGTTAGACAGCATCACTGATGCAACAAACATGAAAATGAGTGAACTCAGGAAGATAGTGGAGGACAGGAAGGCCTGGCGGGATGTGGTTCATGGGATCACGAAGGGTCGGACACGACTTAACGACTGAACAACAATAAATAACAGGTTAGATTGTCCTCCAGGGCAGAGGCAGAAGTCTTGCTCTAGACTGATGCTTCTGTCTCTGTCATTGGGAATGTACAGCCCTTGCGTTCTTGTGCATCTTCCTTGGGTCTGTGTGTTTGTGGACAGATAAAGACTAAAAATAAGTAAATAAATGTAAAACAACGACTAAGTTCAAATGGCACAGACATCCTCATATCATCTCATGGTGTAACTCATGATAAGGCAGCTTCCTATGTAAACTGCCCTGTGACAAATATTTAAATCTTTTTTGAGAACTGGAAGATGCCTAGGTGGAGATCCACCAGCCTATTCTCGGTAAAGCACTGACAGCACAATCCTGTCTACTTTTAGATTGGTGGAGCGATTGCTCCGCTGGTCTAAGGTGTTGCAGATGTGCCAGAAAGCACATTTGCAGCACCCAATGAGTAAGTGGCGCCGACGGAGAGGCCTGTGCTGCTTTGCCAGCCCTGCAGAATGGTAAAGCACTGCAGCGGAGAGGCAAGTCCCTGTGGCGGGTGGGGGGAGGGCGGGGAGTGGACATTCTGGGGGGGGGCTGGACTGGGCTGCTAGGCCCGGGATGGGGGGAGGGATTGGTGGCAGCGCTTTCCGCCTAATCCTATCCCCCTTCCTGGGCCTGGCTGGTGTTACACAGCCAGCTCGAATGAGCGCCAGCAAAATAGCTGGTGCATATTCAAGTAGACCGATTGGGGCAGGTGGGGCTCTACTCAGGGTAAGGGAACGAACATCCCTTTACCACGAGAAGGCCTCCAGCTGCGCTGACGCAGGCCCAATCCTGCATAGGATGTGGTGGGTTCCTTATTTGCACTGCCGCATCCTGCTAGACAGGATTGTGCTGCCAGAACTTTTTTCCTTTGTAGATAATTGTTCTTATTTCCTTTATTTATGTATTCATATGGTTGCGAGAGTTGGACCATAAGGAAGGCTGAGCGCCGAAGAATAGATGCTTTCAAACTGTGGTGCTGGAGAAGACTCCTGAGAGTCCCTTGGACTGCTAGGAGATCAAATCAGTCAATCCTAAATGAAATCAACCCTGACTGTTCCCTGGAAGGACAGGTACTGAGGCTGAAACTCAAATATTTTGGCCACCTAATGCGAAGAGAGGACTCTCTAGAGAAGACTCTGATGCTGGGAAAGATTGAAGGCAAAAGGAGAAGGGGAAGGCAAAGGATGAGATGGTTAGACAGCATCACTGATGCAACGAACATGAAAATGAGCGAACTCAGGAAGATAGTGGAGGACAGGAAGGCCTGGCAGGATATGGTTCACGGTATCACGAAGGGTCGGACATGACTTAACGACTGAACAACAAAATTGTTTACTCCTGGGTTTGAACTTGCCACTGAATAGTGAAGCTTAAACAGCTGCTAAAAGGCAACTGATACCCTGTTTCCCTGAAAATAAGACCTCCCCCGAAAATAAGACCTACTGTCATTTTTTTGTCATTTTTGCTGGCACTCATAAATTTAAGACCTCCCCTGAAAATAAGACCTAGCTAGGATCATCAGCCAGACTGACGCGACCCCCCCAGCACCCCCGCGACCCCCAGCACTTGCTTTGACCGATTTAAGCCATTTTTTCCCAAGGGTGCAAGGCCTGGAAGGCCTGCACTTGAGTCCTCCACCATAGAGACAACATGCTAGAGAGGCCAGCAAGGCCTGCAAGGAGGCTGCAACCTTGCAGAGTCTCTCTAGCACGTCGTCTCTATGGTAGAGGACTTGAGTCCTCCACCATGGAGACGTTGCAGCCTCCTTGCTGGCCTCTTTAGCATGTTATCTCCATGGTGGAGGACTCAAGTTCAGGCCTTCCAGACCCTTGCACCCTCGGGAAAGAATGAAGCTTTAATCGGTCAGAGTAAGTGCTGGGGGGGGGGGATCTCGCCACAGGTTGGGAAAATAAGACCTCCCTGAAAATAAGACCTACTGCATTTTTTGGAGCCAAAATTAATATAAGACACTATCTTATTTTCGAGAAAACACGGTACTTCATCCTTTGCTGGTCATGAGTGGACAGTAACATGGAAAGGCCAAGCAGAGTGGTATGGGAGAAGCCTATTGTGAAATAACTTTTGTGCTACTTCAGCATTACAATTTTTAGACACAGGGACTCTCCTACAAGTCACTTCCACAGCTGGTAATTACAGTATATCCAAGGCCTCTCTCAAACACTCCTATACTTCTCTTTTTGGAATGTTTATAGCTTGCTGTGGGCCACATCACTTGACAACATAAATAATAATTTCCAGTCTTGCAATATACACAACAGACTTTCATCTACAATGAATGCACTTGACCTGCCTCTCAGAGTAAGTGCTCTTTCCCATGATACAAGATTAACAGCGCAATCCTATGAATAAATATTTACTCAGAAGTCTCACTGTGTTCCTTGGGGCTTAATCTCAGGTAAGTGTGTATAGGACAGCAGCCTAAGGATGAAAAACTATGCATTCCTGTGCATGTCCCATTGAACTCAAGAGGATTTATTTTTAAGAAAGCATGTACGTCTGTGAGCAGCCTGCAAGATAAGAGAGCATTTCTTAAAATCATTCCTTGAAAAGAAATGTCATATCGACATTTTTTTTGTTTGTTTGTTCTGCCTGAGGTAGTTTTGTGTTCTTGAGAAATAGATCTTCTAGGTTGCCTGAAGATTTGCAATTGAATGTAAAACAGCTTTTGCCTGGCTTGCATCTTGGAGCTACCTCCTATCTTACAATGGTAACATGTGGCTCAGTTGCCATCGTACTTCAGTGGTAACTTTCTTCACTGTTTCAACCTGTGAGCAGCTTTTTATGAGCAGACCATATTATCATGTGAGAACTACTGGGACTCTGTATTGGTCATACTGCCAACTAGTTGAACGAAGATCTCCCAGGCATCCAATCTTGATACTTCTATGCAACTTCTGTCATGTTTCTTATCACTTTGCATGTTATATTTATTTATTTTATTTTTCACATTTTTATACTGCCCTTCCTCCAAGGAGCTCAGAGTGGTGTACATATTTCCTCCCCTCCTTTTTGTCCTCACAACAACCCTGTGAGGTAGGTGGGGCTGATAGTGACTGGCCCAAGGTCACCGAGGAAGCTTCGTAGCTGAGCGGGGATTTGAACCTGGATCTTCCAGGTCTAAGTCCGACTCCCAAACCACTACACCATCCTGGCTCTCTTCTCATTGTCCATGCTATGTTTTCATAGCTGTTCTGTGGCAACAACACTTCTCAGCAATGCTGATGGTATGCTGGATGGGGGGAGATGTGCGCACCTGTGCTCCCTCCCCCCACATGACTGACAGAGTCAGTTACAATTCACCCAAAGTCAGTATCTTGTCCTTGAGTGTGAACAGAATAATAAAAAAAAAATCTAAGCAAGTCCTTTCCATCTTTTCCAGTCTGAACTGACAGGAAAAATACAACAGAATTGCTGAGCAACTAAATAATTTTGTATATTAATTTAAGGTGGGTCGGTTTCCTGTTTAGAGTGCTAACTTTTCTCTCTTATTAATGTGAATTAAAACTTGGGTAGTTGTGAAAATAATACTGCCCCTTCTGCAGAATACCAGATTGCATAGCTTTGTAAACAGTCTGTATTTGTTAGTAGTGCACAGCGTGAAGAGAAAGTGTTCAGGGATACAGTTGGAGTGTAACCAGATGTCTGCATCAGACTTAAGTTACACTTAAGGTTATTTATTTAGCACCATCGATGTACCTGGCACTTTACATTGAGTGAAAAGACAGGCCCCTCACAGTCTAGATGCTGACACAAAGGGGGGGGGAGGGAATAGTGGCATGCTGGCATATTCTAGGAGGAAAGGTGGCTCAGAACGCATTGGTCAGATTTCTACAAAAACATTGTGTACGTGCTCAGAAGAATTCAAGGTTGCAGTGTGCCCACAGTAAAGCTACCCTTACCCTCCTGGAATCAGGGCTCAAGCTTAGTAGGAAAAGGTTAAGGTAAAGGTATCCCCTGACAATTAAGTCCAGTCGTGTCCGACTCTAGGGTGTGGTGCTCATCTCCATTTCAAAGCCGAAGAGCCAACGTTGTCCGAAGACACCTCCGTGGTCATGTGGCCGGCATGACTCTCCTTGCCGCAGCGCGTAGCATGCGGCTGGAACACAGAGCACTGTTTACCTTCCCGCAAGTGGTACCTATTTATCTACTCGCATTGACATGCTTTGGAACTGCTAGGTTGGCAGGAGCTGGACGAGCAACGAGCGCTCACCCCGTCGTGGGAATCGAACTGCCGACCTTTCGATCAACAGCTTATGGTTCAGCGGTTTAACCCGCTACGCCACCCGCTGGTTAGATGGCCCTTAATGAAATCCACAAGGCCCCCCCCCCATTGCCTTCTAAAAACACTAACTAGAGAGAGAGTGTCACAAAACGCCCCTTCCCTGAAATCTGAGCTCTGTCTGGGATATTGGCACTGCTTTCATCTTCCTGAGCTACCTTTAAAGACTTTCACAGGTACCAACTGGTACAGAATGCGACAAGCTGTTTCTTCTGCCACAAATGCATCACACCAGTATCCTCTCACTATTCAACTTTCAACATTCACGTTTAAGGACCAGCTCTTGCCCTGTAAAGCCTTAACTGGCTTGTACTTCCATTTTACCTTAGCGACCACCTTACATTCCGCCCTGATTTCTACTGAGATTGGCCTTTTGATGGTGACTGTTAGAAACGGCAAAGGCGCACAGACCGTCATTCTTCGTGGCTGCTGAACCGTTGTAGAACTTTTCGTCCAGAGGTTCACGAAAGCTTGACCCGGAATGTTTTGTGAAAGCAATGCAGGGACTTTTTATTTGGCAAGTATTTTGGGATGTCCGTTGCTCTGGAAGCTTTCAGCTAGGATTTATTTTTAATATAGGATGAATAGGCTTTGAATCTGAATTTTAAATATTCCTTACATGCTGCTTATAATTCAGAGTTTTTGGGCACGGCTATCTACAGGTTTCTCTGGGCCCAGGCAAGGACCCTGGGCCTCCATGCGCAGAACTGGGGCAACTGCCACCATCTCCTCTGCTGTTTCCTTTTCACCCTTTCTTTCCTAGTACCACCAATGCTGAGTGGATGCATTGATGTCACCCCTTCCTCCTCCCCAGCTCTTCCCAGCACAAGCCACTGTTCAGCACAAAACCTATGATTGACTGATGCTTCTGGCCCAGGTGTGCCAGGATGGATGGCACTACAGTGAGCAGTGGCAGCTCCTATGGTCAACACCAAGGTGCTTGAAAGAATGGAGGAGGAGGCAGCTTGGATGGGACTTTAGAGGGAAGAAAAAGGCGGAGACAATGATAAAGGGGATGCGCCTTTTTCTGGGTTGTGGGTATTCCGAGATGCCCAACAATGCTGACTGCTAACACCAGCTCTGCTTCGGGGCATAAGTGTATTAAAGCATTAATCAATCACAAAAATAAACACAATAATTTACCTGTCAAGAGAAGGATCTTGTGCTGAGCACTCTGTACAGAGCATGAAACATGGGGCATTATTCCAGACCATAGCATCTTACAGTATGGTGATTTCTGGAATTGAAAACTGGCCATTGCTGGTTCATTTGAAAGCTTCTGGGAAATTTGACATTGCCTGTACTCTAGTCTCCAGTAGACCTTTGATCACTTATTTTAATCTATTCTTTGAAGCAATTTGCTACTTGAAATAGGAGAGTTGGAGTCTCACTGCCCAGTTCACATGACTCTCAGAAAAGGGAAAGAAGTGCAGGATTTCCTGTGTTCCTGCTATATACAAATTGGGTTTTGCTGCCTTGGACAATTGTTTTTCTTTATTAGGCATAGCATTTTTTTCATACTGTTTTTAGAGACGGGCAGCCCAATCCTGTCTAGCAGGACACAGTGGCACAAATAAGGCACCCACTGCATCCTACGCAGGATTGGAGGAGGCCTCTTTGTCCCTTTACCCCGAGTAGAGTCCCAGCCGCTCCAATGGTTCTGGTCGAATGCGCACCAACAGAGGTCCATGTAAGGTCCAACAGGCCCAGAAAGGGGGATAGGATATGGCGGAGGAGGCTGCTGCCAATCCCTCCCCCTCCCAGGCCTTTCTGACCAATCCCACCTCCTAAAACGACCCATTCTGTCCTCCCCCGCCCCTCCTCTTGCCACCGGGACTGACCTCTGTGCTATGGTGTCTATCTGTCCCGCGGTGCTGGCGGAGCGGTGCAAGCCTCTCCGCTGGTGCTGATTACTCATCGGGTGCCGCATACATGGTTTCTGGCATGTTTGCAACACCTTAGATCGGCGGAGTGATTGCTCCGCTGGTCTACAAGTAGACAGGATTGCTCTGTGACTTTGAGACATGCACTGCAGTCCTATGTACAGTTACTTGGGCGTAAGCCCCACTGAACTCAATGGGACTTATTTCTGAGTATATAGACACAGAACCACACTGTACTAGACTTTAGAGTAGCTTGGATGACCTGTGCTGCTCGCAGGTCACCTGACAGAAAAGGTGTTCAAGTCACACGTTTTAGCAGACGTGGCAAAAGAAGAATACAAGTCATTCATGCTTGTCTTTCCCACAAACGCCACAAACACTCAGCAGGTTTTTGTGTCCTGTTGTGGAAATGATTTTCAGCAGATCATAGTTGCCCGAACAGATTCAGGTGCTGACGTAATCGGTTCTACCTCACACACTGAATTAGTCAGTATGTCCACAGTGAATGACGGCAAAAGGCACAAAGAAAAGAGATGTCGGACAAGACATCTCCCACTGTGGAATGCCTGGATGAATCTGAAACACTGCATTTGCAACCAGTGGGACTGGCAGTAGATGAGGGGCAGAGTGATGCTGAAGGTACCAGTGGTATGTGTCATACTCCTAACATCCTTTTGTGTCATGCTCAGTACTGACTAATCTAGTTGCCAGCCAGGGCCCTAAAATCTTGTTCCCTGTATTAGCTCCCTTCAGGGTCTTTGGTCACATGTGCTTTCTGAGCAAGCATTTTGTTTAAAGAGAGAATTCCAAGGTAGCTCACAGTATTTTAACACAAAGAGGTCAGACAACCTCTGTCCATTTCTTCTTAAGCCTCTCGCCATGTTGATGTGATTTTAATCCAAAGCATTACACATTGACTCCAGAAACCCTGTGCGCTGACTCTACTTGGCTCGCATTCTCTGTAAAATACAGAGGTAGCGCAGAGTGAATAAGATGCCCCAGTAGCACCGTCGTCTGCAGTGTAAATTGTGATTGAAGTTTGGGAGAAGGTCGCTGAAATGCCATTCTTTCCTGATGTTCATTATAATAATTATTTAGGCTTGGGGTTTTCCCCCCCTTCTTTCATGCTTTTGTTCTGCTGGATGCTTTGTCTGTACGTGGGGCTTCAGTGAAAAGGGCAAGCCATATTTAATCAAGATGACATGAAACAGCAGCAGGAGCAGTAGAGATGTGAGGTGGCTAGTGGAGGGCACGAATGGCTGCAGTTAGGCTCAGGACTCATTGTGATGTGCTTTGGAGGACAGCAAAGAGGGTGCAGCTGTTCCGTGCAGCAGAGGAAAAAGGTCCTACCTACTTCTGCATTTCGGATACTTGACATTAATTCTGGCAAGTTGCATGGGTTTATTCCATAATTCTGATCACAGCATTTTGGGGTTCAAAGGAGTAGCATCATTTTTGAAAAAGGTTTGCTGTATAGAAGAGGAGGGAAGTGTAGAAATGTGGGCTGCCTGAAAAGCCAGGGAGTCATTCACTCAGAAATACCGGTATGTACCTGAGTACAGCATAATATGTGGACAGCCCCATAGACTCCCTCCATGCAACTGGGGATCCTCCATTTTGCAAAATTCCCAGTTGCATGTACAGATGAGTTATACATACATACATACATACATACATACATACATACATACCCTGTTTCCCTGAAAATAAGACCTCCCCCAAAAGTAAGACCTACCGTCATTTTTGCACGATTTTTGCTGTCACTCATAAATATAAGACCTCCCCTGAAAATAAGACCTAGCTAGGATCATCAGCCAGATGGACGTGACCCACCGGCACACACCACCACCCCCGGGACACCAATTTAAGCTTCATTCTTTCCCGAGGGTGCAAGGCTCTGGAAGGCCTGCACTTGAGTCCACCATAGAGACGTCATGCTAGAGAGGCCAGCAAAGCCTGCAAGGAGGCTGCAACCTTGCAGAGTCTCTCTAGCACGTTGTCTCCATGGTGGACGACTCAAGTGCAGGCCTTCCAGGCCTTGTTCCCTCGGGAAAGAATGAAGCTTTAATCGGTCAAAGTAAGTGCCGGGGGGGGGGTCGCAGGGGGTGCCAGGAGGGTCACGCCTCCCTGAAAATAAGACCTCCTGCATTTGGGGGGGCCAAAATTAATATAAGACACTGTCATTTTCAGGGAAACACGGTACATATATTAATACATGAGTTGTAATACCTGTGGATCACATATGGAGGTTGGTGGCAGGATACTAGAGATACACCCTCTACGTATTGAGTCTACAAGGATGTTGGAAGTATGAAAAGGGCTTAGCTGCATTATTAGTGAACCTTCTAAATACATGTTATATGTGCACATCTGGCCTGTGACTCACCTAGAAAGAGAAAAAAAATCCACGGAGGACATAAAAATAACATTCTGAAAGGATGCAGAGCGATGAAGGGGAAGAATGATTGCATATGTTCCTGCTAGGCAGAAAATAAATCGACACACCTGTTTTTTCCCACTGGGCCGGGCTGCACATGCTGCTTGTCCTAATGGAATGGCGCATGTGACAGAACAAAGACTTCACAGTCTGTTTCTGCTGCAATACGATTCAGAAAACCTTTTATTTTTATTTTGTTGAAGGTTTGCAGTGGTGGTGGGAAGGTGCTCAAGCACAGCCAGTTTTGTATGTCATTCATGAATAACTGTGGAAAACTCTGGCTAAATGCCTGCTGCTATTATTATTATTATTATTATTATTATTATTATTATTATTATTATTATTATTATTATTATTATTATTAACAATATTTATATACCGCTTTTCAACAAAAAGTTCACAAAGCGGTTTACAGACAAAATCAAATGATTAAATGGCTCCCTATCCCAAAAGGGCTCAAAGATGCAGAACACCACCAGCAAACAGCCACCAGAAAAGACACTGTGCTGCGGTGAAAGGGAGCAGTTACTTTCCCCTGCTAAATGTAAGAGGAGCAGCAATTGAAAAAGTGCCTCTTGCCTAGTTAGCAGGGGCTCAATAATACACTCAATAACCCTGATGCCCTTTCAAAATGGGCTTGGAAAGGTGCTTTACCCCCTGCAAAAAGGATGGAAAAAAGGGAGAGCACCACGAGTCCTACTATTAACAGCCCAATCTTGTTCAGCACCGCTGCAGCATGCAAAAGCATGCTGTGCCGTATCATGTGCTGTACAGGAGGTTGCTGGAGGTCTCTGCGGAGTAAGGGGGCATTCGTACCCTTACCCTGTGTTGGGTCCCAGCCGCTCCTATGAGTCTCCTCAGCTGTGCGCTGGCAAAATGGCTGGCGCAAATCCGAGGAGCCTCATGTCAGCGGTAAAGGCCCAGTAAGGGGGATAGGATTCGGTGGAGTGCACCACCGCCAATACCTCCCCCCACCCAGGCCTGGTGGGCCAATCCCACCTTCCCCCAGGAATGCCCCATTCTGCCCTCCACACACCCCTCTACCGTGCCGCAGAGAACTTACCTTCCCCGGCAGCTGCAGCATTGTCCTTGGCACAGAGAGAGTGACACTGGCCTTGGAGCTAGCAACACTTAATCTCCAGGGGCCACAAACGTGCTTTACGGCACGTTTGCAACACCTTGGGCTGGTAGAGCGCTTGCTCCGCCTGTCCTACGGTAGGCAGGATTGTGCCGTAAATAGTTGGACAGTTATAGACTTATGGCGCAATCCTGTCTACAATGAGACACTCCACCATGGACTCCAAGAATAACAGGTTCAGGGGCAGGGAGTGTAGGTTAATTTCCCACCTATCACATGGAGATCCTTGTTCTCCATCCAAACAAGCATTGCTCTGTTGTCTTGCATGGAGAAAGAGTGTGTTCACTCTGGGAAACAAGGAATAGTGGGCACTCCTGAAGACACTGTTTTTTAATGTTTAAGGTATCATCAATAGTGGAACTTCTTGTTCCTGCTCTCTCTGTCTCTTTCCTCCACTTCTTCCTCGGTTCTTTGCCTCATGACAGACAGACATACAGCTACCATGACCACATTTGAGAAATCATAAATTAGTATATAGATGGTCCATATAGGTTTGAATTGGATTTAATCTGTTGTAAGTAAGGAGCATTCCCATAATTTTGAGCCAAGAATCCTTAATTCTCTACAATACATAATAAGATAAAATTATCCTTTGTGTAACTTTCTGGGTGGAAGACTCTATTATTGCTGTGCTGTGAAGCTCATTAGGTGACTTTGGGCCAGTTGCTCTCTCTCCACCTAGCCTACCTCACTGGATTGGTTGAGGATAAGAGGAGAGGGGACTATATAAGCCAGGGTTGGGCAACCTTTCAACATGAATGCTCCTGTACCTTTCATGGTTGTATAGGTGAGGGCATTTCAGCAGGTGTAGCTGCTTTAGCAGCACCATCAGCACTTGCAGCTGCCAAGATTCTGTCTTCTACACAACCTGTAAGAACACAGAGGCCCTAATGGTGGAAGGTTGGCCACCCCTGGTATAAGCCATCTTAGTGGAAGAATGTTTATAAAGCTTTAAACTTTAGCATAGAAGCAAGCGTTATATGCCTAGAAAGGCAAATGTTAATGTTAGTGACTTGGTTAAATTCCTACTTGATAATTACGTTCTGCCTACTTAAAACACTTCCTAGAGACTCCGTTGAAAATCTACTAATTTCCTGTTCTAGTTGAGGGGTAATTTACAGTATTCCCAAAGTGACTGTCATATTTGTTGCTTAAACATTTCCACAAATTAATGTTTGGGATCCTTAAGCAAGTATGCACAACAAGTGGGAAAATGTAGGGCTTGGTTCCTCAGTGTCATGGCCCCAAACAATCACCAACACGGAAGAGAGCGTAGTAAACCCTCTGCTTAGGCTAGCAAGTCCAACGTTTAACTGAAGGAAGTGGTGTTCGAGGGACTGCAAGTCACCAGGCACTTAAAGCCCAATCCAAGGATGATCAGAAGATGGACCTCTGTGTAGAAGAAGCCCCCTTGACAAACATCACAGCCGAGAGCCCTTGAGAACCTGTTTTACCAGTGGCCACCCCACATTCATCTGGAACATTAGTTGACCTGCCAAAATGTTAAAGGACTGCGGAACTGTAGGCCATACTCCTGTTCGGCTAGTCCTTATGAAGAGGGGCAAGGCTTGTAGCACCTTGTAGTGTTATGCACAGCTTACAATGCAATACAGGGCTCAGTTCTGGCCCAGATGTTGTTGGAAGGAACATGCTGTTGTTTGCTGCCTGGGAGCTGTCCACAGTTCTGCAGACCCTATATCTGGTTGCATTCCTAGCTTTGCCATCCGATTTCTTCTGGCAGTGGGCTGTCTGGCAAGCTACCTCTGGCACTAACTGCAGACCTGTCACTACAGAATGCCAGTCTTGTTAGTAATGTGGCTTCATTCTGCCCACATAGAATTAGTCCAGTGAAACAGGTGACTCAGTCATTTACCCTGCAGTGATGACTTCTTTATGCACTATTACAAAGCAAGCCCATCTAGCTACCAAATAAGTATCATGATTAAGGCACCAATCCTGTTTGGGCTTTGCGTTGCAAGAACTAGTGCTGTGGCAGCGCAAGCCCCTTTATGTCTTTATTTAGACAATCCTGTCTAAATATCCATCATAAGTAATGCCTCATGTGCCCTCACAAGGTTTGGGCACCGCCATCTTGGATCTCACGAAGTTTTGCGAGATCTAAGATAGCCGACAGGAAAAAAAAGGTACGTTTTTTAAAAACCTTTTAAAGGTGGGGGCAGCGAGGGCTTCACTGGTCCCGGAAAGCCCAGGACAAATCCGGGACCGGAGCCCGGGACCGTCCCAGGGTTTCCTGGACGGATGGCAAGCCTAACCATAAAGCCGGAGCTACACTGTCAACGTTCGCGCTCCGTCTGCGTTCCATGTGCATCTGGTGTCCCGCCCCCAGGTCAAATAACGGGCTCTGATTGGCCGGACATAGCGCGGACGCAGCATAAGTTGAGGCCACCTCGACTTTTGCTGCGTCCGCGCTACGTCCGGCCAATCAGAGCCGTTGTTTGGCCTGGGGGCAGGACACCAGACGCACACGGAATGCAGACGGAGCGCGAACGTTGACAGTGTAGCTCAGCCTTCAGGCACATTTTCAACACCCGGCGAGTAAGCGGTGCCAGTGGATTTGCCAACGCCACTCACTCAGCCCAGGGGCAGCCAGCTCTGGCTGACCCAGGTAAGTCCTGCACTGGGTGGGGCATGGGAAGGGCGGACCGAGGTGGAATGGGAGGGGGTGATTGGCCCACCGGACCAGGGACAGGGGAGGGATAATCGGCAGAATACTACGCCAAATCCTATTTCCCGTCCTGGGCCTGGCCAGCCTTATACCAGATCCTCGGATTTGCACCGGCCATTTTGCCCGCACACATCCGAGGAGGCCCCTAGGGGCTGCTGGGGCTCTCCCTGGGGTAAAGGGACAAACATCCCTTTCTCCCGAGGTGTGCTCTAGCTCTGCCGGTGCTGGCCCAATCCTGCCTAGGATCTGACACAGTGTGCTTTTGCACGCTGCAGTGGCCCTAGACAGAATTGGGCTGTTACTCCCAGATAAGTATGTATACGATTGTAAACTTGGATTCCTGAAAAGTGTGTGCGTGCATGCGTGCATGTTCAGTTTCTTTAATATTTTTATTCTGCCCCTTCTCGAAGAACAGGACAGCATATTTTCCCCTCCCCTGCCTTTTATTTTCATATTAACCCTGTGAGGTAGGCTAGGCGCACAGAGAGAGAGAGAGAGAGAGAGAGAGAGAGAGAGGAAATGCAAAAAAACAACAACCCATAATAAGTCACTTTCTGTTTTTAATTAAGAAATGTTATTAACAGACGAGGCAGCTGATCTTTAAGAGATAAACAAATCTGTTTCTAAGCAGACAGCAATACATCCTGCTCCCAGTCTCTAAAATATGCCAGTGCCTCCTGACGAACGTAGCACCACCAGTCTGTGTAAATTGCAGAAGGTAGCGAAAATGATAAGCAGGAGAGGCTGAGGCAGAAAATTACAGAATCCAGATGGAGCACAATGCTGAGGAGCGGTGCCAGCTGGCACAGGCAGTGTGATCCTCGAGAGCTCTGGCTTCATGTCAGCCATGGCAGGTCATGCTTAAAGAACAGAACGTATAATCTTTAGGTAGCTGGGTTTTGTAGTCTAGTTACAGATTGCATAAGGTCACACACACTGTACTTGGTTCGTGTGTTGGTGAGAGCGGACATGAGGACTATTTTGGTGGGCTGAAGTTTTGCTTTCATCAGGCACACTTACATACATGTTCTCTCTCTTATGAGGATTTATAGTGACTTGTGTCTTTCAGTTGGGTTACTGCTCTCAAAATTAATTAATTTTCTTATTGACAGACAGAAACTTCCTGCTGCATGTAATGTAATATTTATTATCTGGTGTCCAAGAGCTATTTAAGGAAATCAATCAGTTTTGAGTTTAAGCTGATGGGATGTTTACCTGTCCTTTCAAAATTGCTGTGCCGATGCTATTTTCAAAATTGCTGTGCCGATGCTATTTTTAACGTTCATTCCCCCCCCCCCTTCTTGCCAATTCAAAGTAACATTTCAGTCCGAAATTTTTATATCTGTCTGCATTGCTCCCTCTCATGTTGCTGGTCTCATGTTTCGCAACGTTCCTCAATCCCAAACATTGTTTTGTTGGAACAAATGAGTTGAAAGTGTTCTACTGAAAAATGAAATTGAATTGACTAGTGTTACCATAAATGTTCTAAGCAGCCAGTCTTGTTCTTTCTGAAAGACAGGGCAACAATCTTGCGTATGCATTTGGGTGTCTAGGTGACACTGCATATTATGATAAATACCAGCCCACTGCCAGGGATGGCAACTCCTGTGAAGAAAAGCCCTTTTCCTTTCTGCCGCCATTTTACAGTCCCCCCACATCAGAAGGAGATGCTGTAGCTCATAGATACAGAGCCACATCCTGTGCAGGACAGGGCCTGTGCCAGTGGAGCCGTAGGCCTCAGGGTAATGGGACGTTCATCCCTTTACTCTGAGTAGAGCCTCAGACGCCCCAATGGGTCTACTCAAAAGCTATTTTTTGGGCACTCATTTGAGCTGGCCATGTAATGCTGGCCAGGCCCAGGAAGGGGAATACGATATGGCGGAAGATGCCACCGCTGATCCCTCCCCCTTCCCGGGCCCGGCCGGCCAATCCCACCCCCTGAAACGCCCCATTCCACCATTCTCCGCCCCTCTGCTATGCCGTGGGGACTTACCTTTCTGCTGTGGTGTCGATCCGTCCTGTGGCGCCGGAGGAGCGGCGCAAGCCTCTCCGTTGGTGCTGCTTACTCGTTGGGTGCCACAAACTTGCTTTATGGCATGTTTGCGACTCCTTAGACTGGTGGAGCGATCATTCTGCCAGTCTAACTGTAGACAGGATTGGGCTGTAAGTCTTTTGTGTTGCAGGAAAGACTTGGAGTTCCTTTCTATTTGCATGTTTTCCCAGTCTTTGAGAATCTGTCACTGGTTCATCTCAAGGTGCCAAACGCAGACATGCAAAACTTGTAACCATCTAATTGCCTAAATGATGCTAATGAGGCAGTCTCTAATATCAGCACCTGTTGGTGGAAAAAAACTACTCCCAATAGCTGGAAGCCAACAAGCTGTCTCCACTTCCCCGGAAAACATTAAGTGACAACCTTCCTCCCTGCATCCCCCTTATCCTGCACACAATTTATCAGTTGATTATTTTCCCTGAAAACATGACAGCTTTTAGGACTTCAAAGAATTCTTCCTTGACTGAGATATTGTGAATGTATGTTTAGAGTAGACGGACCAGTGTATAGTGAGTTAGAAGTTACCTTTTTTTTTCTTGTTGCTATCTGTTTGATCACCATTCTTTACTAGACGTTCCTTAAACCACTCAAATGAGGATGTTTCAGTGACGTTCCTGGGTGACCTTGGGCCAGTCACTATCTCTCAGCCCCACCTACCTCACAGGGTTGTTGCGAGGACAGAAGGAGGGGAGGAAATATGTATACCACTCTGAGCTCCTTGGAGGAAGGGTGGTATAAAAATGTGAAAAAATAAATAAAAATAAATCAGTGACTTTTCTATCATTTAATAAATAACATAGTAATTAAATAGTGACTCAACATGTGCATTAGCTGGGACCCCCCAAAATGTGTCCTTTGTTCTTATGCCCAAGAGGTATGGGACTTGTAAACAGCAGTTCCCCACACCACGTGGTAAGCCACTTTTGAAACTGCAAGAGTTTTTAAAGCAGTTTGTGATATGATATGAGGTGGTCAAACAGCCCACTGGGCATGGCAAAACCCTTGCTCATCTCTAAAGTCAGATTTTTTTCCCCGAAGTCAACAAAATATAAACTTATAAAATGGGTTGTACGAAACAAACATTATAGTAACACTAGTAGTAAAATCCTATGCATGTTTCCTCAGAAGTAAGTCCCAGTGTGTCTACTGAGGCTTATTCTCTAGTAAGTGTGTCTAGTCTATCAGCCCAATCCTAACTAAATCCCCCCCCCAATGCACACACTGTATCCTGAGGGGGGGGGAGTCTAAAGGCCTCCTCAAGATCAGGGAACTTCTGTTCCCTTAATAACCTGGAGCAAACCTCAGCTGCTCCAATGAGTCTCCTCAAATCTGTGCCATTTATTTTGCTGGCACAGGTCCAAGGAGAGTAAGGGAGAGGGAAGGGGGCAGGAAATGAGGTTAGGATCTGGTGCACTTCAATACCTCCGAGACCCACCTCGTCCTGTTCCATCTCCCACCCTCCCTCCTCCCTGCCCAGGACCTCCCTGTTCTGTCATTCCCCTCTCCCCCACCAGTTTACGTTTGCTGCTGGAGGTAGCCAGCAGTGGCAGCGGGCCTCTGATGGTGGCAGACCCAAAATGGCTGCCGGTGGCATGCTTCACGCTCCGCTGTATTACCATACAACAACGGAGCTGTGTTCCACTGTTGTAAAGGGCAGCCTAGTCCTAGTTAGTATTGGACTGTAAGGCTTCAATTCTATACACACTGATTTGGGATTAAATTCCATTGAAATCACTTGGACATGCTTCTGAGTAGGCATGTGTAGGATTGCTCTGTAAGTCAATCTACATTATCGCCAGTACCAGGATCCCAGCCAATGTTTTGAAAGTATTTGTTTCAAATCATATTACCTTCCCGATTTGTGTTCTCTGTCTCTCACTTCTGCAAAAATAACTGTTCACAGAACATTTTACTAAGCAATAATGATCAGAATAGGGAAAGGATGAGAATTCTTCAGTATGATGATGCCTATTCTGGTTGCAGAATGAATCACTAGTCATAGACACATGTGCCAAAATAAAATGTTATCCCCAGGCACTGCAGTCCTCGCAGAAATTAAGACACACTCTGCAAAAGACAAACACGAAACCGCACCCCAACTTGATTGCTGCTTAACTTGTTTGTGGTTCTCAACCGTAAAGCTGCCTGCCATGTGAATCAAGAGATGTACTGGTGGTGCTTTTAAGAATAATGTTAGTTTTGAAGACCATTTTGCAGTGAACTATGCCAGATAAAACTGAATTCTGCTCCTGAATACAATATCTACCCTTGCGTGCCTTGATGTAGCAGTTCCTTGCCTTTCACAGCAGCAGGCTTTCTTATTTATTATGGAGCAACATAATCGTCCATTGAAGTGTATGAGGAAGATTACACACAACTCTAGCTTGGGGAGATAATCCCATTCCAATGTGACCTTCTTGAAGGAGCTCGCTGTATGCCTAGTCTCAACAGCTAAGGCTTTGAGGGAAGCATTCCCCCTGTCTACCCTTAAAAACATGGAAACCCTCTCCTTGTGCCTTTTCATCTTTCAGATGAATTTAAGGCCTCTATTTGGATTGTCTTGGAGAAGCTAAGGTAATGCCCACTGGGGGGTTTTGTCGTTGTTTTAATTGTATTTAGTGTTTTATTGTTGTTAAATCTTGTAAGCCGCCTTGAGTGCCCTTACCAGGAGAAAGGCACTGTAGAAATTCTTCAAATAAATAAAGCCAATGGAAGTTGATGAGAATAGCCAGAATGTAACAGGTGATTGTTATAATTGACTATTTTTATCTTTGTTAGTTCATCTGCTGTTCCTACTAGCCTTGAACCTTTTTGGCCGAAACTTCCATAAGCGCATCTGGTTTATGTTTTTCAGCTGCAATGAGTTCTGACCACATGCCTGCCTTTCTCTTTTTTGCTGAATGGGTTGTAGGTCTGTGGGCGAAATGAATATCTTAGAGAAATCGATATCTTGCATTTAAATCAAAACATCTTGTTCCGTTTGGTGTTTTTTTTTTAGCACAGAGAAGGAAGGGCTAAATGGCTTGTCTGAATCACACTGTGAAAAAGGAAGTGCATCAAGAAGGTGTGACTTTGCATAGATAACAAGCAATTACATGTTCTCATGTAATGCAGCAAACAGGAACTTGTGTGGTTAGTTCTAGTCTGACTTTTTAAAAAGGCAATTAAAAAGTGCCATTCAGTGTTGTTATTGACCATAATACATTCCTGTGTAATGATACTATGTGCAAACAATCTTTACAAGCATATTAATTGCCTACTAACTCAGATGTCTCTCAATTATTTATTCACACTATTGGTTTGCTTATGAATGGACAGTGAATAATAATTGCATGTTCTCCAAGAAAGCCAGGATTAGATTATTGTAATGAAAAGCAAGTCCATGTGTTCTAAAATACTGTATAGTTCCACACTAGGATCTTGTAAGAAAAAAAACCTGGGGCTATTCGACAGGGCAACCAGCAAAGAATTAGAAATTTGAAGTGAGATTTTTGTACAACAAAAGCTAGGTACGTGAGAAGAGAAACTGGAATGCAGATTTAAACATAAATCCTATAAATTACAATCCTGTACATTAAAACAATTTAATGTACCACTGCACTATTCTTTTGCTCCAAACATTTTGGTCAGTTACTAGTGAATGCATACAAGTTCGTCCATCAATATTTTGTACAGGAGTACTGTACTCTAGCTTGTGTTTCTAGAGGTACAGGTATCTGTTAAGCAATTACACTTGTATCCTAGCCTTTCTCCAAGGAGTTCGTTGATATGCATGAGTGTTATGCATGAGATTCTGTCTGTTTTCACAATAATTCTGCAAGTTGGTTAGAGGGAAAGATAGTGACTAGCCAAAGGCCACCCCCTTCATGACCAAGGGAGAGCTTAAACCCAGGTCTCCTGGGCTGATGTCTAGCATTCTATCCACCCTGTCTCTGAAATTCTTAGAAATTTGTGTCCCAGCCTCCTTTTCCAGGGAGCTCAATGGTGTTGGTGACTTTTGGAGAAGATGGTGACTTTCTAATTGGTACTTGGATAAAGAATAGTAATTCTGCAATAGGAATGTGCAACAGCAGAACTGCAGAAGGAAATACCAGGTCTTTTCTCACTTTGGAAAAAAACTGCCTAGTACAGTACTGCTAGTTCTGTACACAATTATTTCAGAAACTGTCTGGGAAACATGAGAGATGCATCTCTAAAATTAAGAAGCAGAATAGTAACCGTATGAAATATTTGTGATTTAGAAATTTGAAGTGAGTGCTAGAATCTCTTGGCGGATATATGGTAATCAACTTGATTTTATTTGGTTTATGACTAATGTGGGCCCCAAAACTAATGAAATATATTAATGTATTGCCACATGGTCATGCTGCACTACGGTAATTTTTAAAGTGCTAGAGGACTCTTGAGGTTGGTTCACACATGCACTTTCAACACCACATGGTGACTGTTGCCTCAAAACAGTACTTTTCAAGGGAATTGGTTCACACATTCTGTTTCAAGTCATCTAATGTGGGGAAATCAAGTGGTGTGATGAGCATTCTTGGTTGAACCAATTTTCAGAGTTTTTTTGGGGGGGGGGGTTGTTTTGTTTTTATTGTATTTTTACTGCAATGGCGTAATACAACTACTCCCAATATCAAATATATGAAAAACATATTTTTCCAAAAAGTAATCTCATGCTTAGTTCACAGTAGGTATGCCACCTTTCCTCCAAAGGAAAAGATAACTGCTATTTTTAATGTGTATACGTTGACTTACATGTAAAATTCAACCACCGAGCAATGTTGCAGCTAAGCTCAAAGGACAGGTCCAGGAAGTACATAGTTGGTTAAACTGGTTGTACAAATATTTTCCTTATCTCCCACAGTATGCCTTTCGCAACAGACATTCCTCCTTTCTGTACAGAAAGTGAAAAAACAAATGGGTGTGTGTATTGAAGAGCAAGCAAGTGCCCCGAAATGTGATGTTACTCAAAATAAATTGTCCTCCAAAGAGATTGTCTTCTTCACCTCTCAGAGTTGTGAACTCAGAGGTGGGGAAGAGGCTATAGCTCAGTGATAGAACACATACTTCACATGAAGATGGGCCCAGGTTCAATTCCTTTCATTTCCAGGTACAATTGGGGATAAAACCCATCTGAAACCCTGGTGAGCCTCTGCCAGTCAGTGTAGACAGTGCTGAGCTAGATGGACCAATGATCAAACTCTGTGAGCCCAATCCTAACCTTTACACCCCCTGCCGATGCAGTGGTGCCAAAATGGTAGCCACTGCATCGGGGTGGGGCGGGACCAGGAGGCTTCCGCAGGGGAAGGGGATGTTTAATCCCCTTATCCCTGTGTAAGCCTCATGGTTCGCAATGGGTGTCCTTGGACCTACGCTACGGTGTAAATCCGAGGCGAGAAAAGGGGTAGGGAGGCTGCAGGGAAGGGGGATAGGATTTGGCATGGGCCTTCCGTGACGGATCCTCTCCGTCCCACGGCTTCCCCCCCCCTACGCCTCCCTCCCTGCCTAGTTTTAACCCCTTGCCGCCCTCCCCTTGCCTTCCCGCCAGCTTACCTTTTCCAGTACGCATCCTCTGGCGCGGTTGGGAAGGCGGAGGCCTTCCCACCAGTGTCCCTGGCTGTCGGGGAGTCGTTGCGACTGCTTTATGGCAGTCAGCGCCAGAGCGGGAGACGTGCTGCCGTCTGGCGGTGTGCATAGGATTGCGCTGTGTATATGGCCACTTCCTGTGTTTGCTTGATTCTATTCTAAGCTCCTCTGTGTAGAGAGAAGCTCTTTCTATGTTTGTGTTAAATGGTGCCATTTTTGATGAGTCTGAACGTGTCTGCACTGGGACCCAACAGCAGCCCTTAGCACAGAAACCATTTGCAAAGTACTGTTTGATACAGGCCTCTACAGTATTGTTTCTGAGGTAGGTAAGGCGTAGGGAACTAACTGAGGAGCAACGTGCATACTCTGGATTGTTTATGAGGGAGGCTGGAAACCAAGGAAGCTCCATGTTCAGCAGCAATTACAATAAAACCTGAAAATATTGTTTTGAAATTACCTGCATTTATTTGATCCTTCTGAGGAATGTTTGTCAACGATGTAAGTTATTTGCCAGTGTGTTTCCCATGTATATATGGGTGTATAAATGCTGCAGGAGAAGATTTGCCTAGCTCAGATGGGGTGTAACGAAGTATGATTTGGTAGGGCCCCATAACATACATTAGCGAATATGGAATTTGCTGACTGGGAAGGAGACCAGGGTTCGATGGGAGGGAACTAAAGTACCGGTAGATTTTAGAAAATCTGTCTGGGTCTGCAAGATTCCCTATAATGGTGTCCAGCTGTATGGAGCCTCAAATATTTATTTTAAAATATTTCTATCCCACCTTTCCCCTTATTTCCAGGACAGCCTACAACAATTAGTGAAAAACATAAAATGCAGTTTAAAAAATATTTGAAAAAATCAAATAGCAAAAACTCGGGGGGCCCCATAGGGCTAAAATCACCTCCTATGCTCTGCGACCATCTTCACCTGCATGTTTCTCAGCGGCTACCAGCTGATCGGTTTCTCGTAGTCTGTTGGCATTCTTCCACCCTTCCTATCTTCTTGCTATTTCCCTCTGCTGCCTTTTCACCTCTGGGCAGAGAGCAAACCTAGTATTGAAAGGAAGAGAAAGTCCACAGAGAGACAGAGGCCTGCTTTTGAGAAGGGCAGCAGACAGAGACAGAAAACCATCCTGACTTTTGGTTGTCAGTCAGCTACGTTTGAGCTAGATGCTGTACAGATCGAAGAATTTGATTTAAATTGGCTGCCGACAACACAATGGCGTCCATAGTGAAGAGGAAAGTGTTGAGTGTAAGTCATACTTTGTTTTGTTTTTTATCTAGTCCAGATTTCATCTGGAACTATTCCGTTTCCCCACCCCAGAGGAAAACAGTGGAATTTGTTTTCAATAAAAATATTGTCTCGTTGAACTGTAAAATTCCCCAGAAGATTTTAGTCAGAGTTACATTTGTATCCCTGATGAGAACGCTTTGTTTAGATAAAAAGAGAGTTAAAAGCAATCTGTGTGAGATGGCGGTGGTTTAGCTATCTTGGAGATGACTGTGTGTGGCTGCCTCTCCTATTTGCTTTGGAGTCACTTGCTGAGTGGCATATGTTAGTTGGATATACCGTATTTCTTTGATTCTAAGACGCATGTTTTTTCCCAATTAAGCATTTAAAAAAATGGGGTGCATCTTAGAATCGAAGGTCTCTAAAAAAGCACCCCAAAATGCAATTTCTTTACCAGAAATGGCCGAAAATTGCTGTTTTTCACCGAACTGAAGATCAGAGAGGCCTGCAGAGGGTCGTGCAGGCCTCCCTGAAGCTCCCCCAAGCCCCGGTAAGTAAGGAAATTGCATTTTCTGGTGGACCGCAAAGGCACTGCTCAAATGCAGTGAGGAGATCGTCAGCTGCAGTGCGGGGCATCCTGGGGCGAGCTCTCAGGTTCAGGAAGAGAGAGCTCGCCGCTGAGCAGAGGGGGCAAAATGGCGCGGTAAAAATCGGACCACCATGGCAGGCAAGCTGGGGAGAGTTGGTGCTGAGCCGGAAGGAGGTGCGTCTTGCAATAGATGGTTTTGGGGTTTTTTTCTGCTGGTGTTCCCGAAATTAAGATGCGCCTTAGAATCGATGGCGCCTTAGACTTGAAGAAATACGGTATTTCAAAATCACTTTGGAAGGAGTCTGTGTTTTGAGCACGTGTCTGCCAACCAGCTGTGTGTTTTCTTGGATGGAAATATTACTATCAGCTGTCCTGTTCTCCTTTTTGCAGTTTAGTGGCTTTGCCTGTCTGCCACAATGCTATCTGGAGATGGGTACAAATAAAGAGAGATGGGATTGCTTTAGCTAACAAATGATATTAATATTGATGTCTTTAGATCAGTGTTTCTCAAACCGTGAGTCGAAACCCACTTGGTGGGTCGCGACCTGATTTCTGGTGGGTCCCAGGTGATGGAAAGATCAAGATAAGTAATTGCCACAAGCCCTGAGGCTAGTCAAAAATCAGATAGCTGTTAATTGCCCTTCAAAGAGCTGAACTCCTACAGTTTGCAAAATAGCTGCTAATTACCCTGCAAACAGCTGAGATCCTACAGTTTGTAAGCTTGTGTAAATATATGGAGATAAATGTTTGAGCATCTTTTTTTTCCGGGGTGTTTTTCCCCCCAAGTCTGTCAGTGACAGGTAATGGGGGCAGGTGAAGGCTGGGTCACATAACTAAGCCCCTCAAGCCTTGAGGCTATTCATTAGGGCTGCCTCATTACAAGAAATGGATTGAGGGTGGTTTTCTGGTTTTTTTTTTTTTTTTTTTTTGGCAAATAAATAAATAAAATATTACTTGTAAATAAATAAATATATTTTTCTAGATCACCTTTTAGGTGGGTCCCGGTGCTAAAACGTTTTGGAACCACTGCTTTAGATGATCACTTATAGTCTAGAGCAGGGGTGGGGAACCTATTTGTGGTGGTGGGCCATTTTCCCATAGGGAAAACTTGGTGCAGGCCGGCCGATTTCCCCTCCCCGCAAATTTCCCCCCCCCGCGAATTTCCCTCCCTCCCACCCACCCCTCGGTCTCCCAAGCACCCACCCGGCAAAAGCCCACCCCCATCGCTCTCCTCCTTACCTTGTCTTCTCTTCAGCCGGCGGCGGCGGCGGCCGCGCGCGCTCACCTCACCCGACTCTTTTTCAAACATTCTCAGCTGTTAGAGACATGCGCAGAACAGCCGGGTTGAGAAGGAGTCGTGCGACTCCTTCTCAACCCGGCTGTTTCTACGCATGTCTCTAACAGCCGGGAATGTTTGAAAAGTCGGGTGAGGTGAACGCGGCCTCCGGAGCTTCCGGTCCGAGCCCGCGCGGGCCGGACCGAATGGAATCGGGTCCAGGCTCGCGCGGGCCGGAGCGGATCGCTCCTGGGGCCGGATCCGGCCCGTGGGCCACCGTTTCCCCACCCTTGGTCTAGAGCATCATTTATAGATTTAGATGAGCATTCATGTATTGCATTTCCGGTGTTCAGAGCAGTTCACATACCTGACCTCTGTAATCCTAAATATTGATTGTTTTAATGATAGCCGTTATTATGACTCATGGTCTAGATGTTGGGGTTGGGGTTAATAGAAGAATTGCTAGTTGAATGCCAGCTCATAATGGGAGATTTGAACATGGGACATTCCTGACGCCATTGGGAACTTCCAGTCTGAGGCAAACAGCAGGTGATGGAGGCAATCCAGATTGGGACCATAGCAGGTACCAAGGGTTGAAGCCTCCTTTCTCTGTGCTGTAAGCCAATCCAGATTGGGTCCCCTCACAGCTGTTATCTAGCACATCGATCTTGAGGTTCAGTTGTGAACGTAACATAAAATAACGTGTAGTTTTGTTATTCTCAGTCACTACCTCAGAGCAGGGCCACTCAGAAGAATTTTATCAGGGGGTACAACATTTCTTTTGTGCCCCTTCCCTTCATAATGAATTTGGCTCCTGGGCCCTCCTTTTTTGCTCCTAGGCCCTCTTTTTGACCCATTTTTGGTGCCTGGGTACGATTACACCGCCTTAATCCCCCTCTCAGAGGCCCTCCCTCAGAGCTATAGAAAAAGTCTGATGAAACTGGAGTCCTCCACTGAAATAACTGCTAAATGCTGAAGATTGATGTTCTTCTTTATTAATTAATAAAGTACAAGAGTTGGACTCTGTGTGTTTTCTGATCATATCCTGTTTTATTGTCTCCATCTGTCCAAAAGACATGTCTTTTCTCTCTTCCCTTGTCTTCTCACCTGCTTTGAAAACCTACCAGCTGTATTTTTAGTGGTCTGCCTCTGTCTCTCGAGATTCCATTACATTTCAGAGAATCAGCATTTTGTTTTTACCATGGAGAGCATAGCCTTTTAAAACTTTCCTGGAAGTAGTTAAATGTCAGTAAAACTGGTATGATTCTTCAAGTACTGCCAACCGCTTCCAAGTCATTTGACATTTTAATAGCACTCCTGTATACTATAAAGAGTGGGTGTTAACTGCTCTTGATTGATCTTTATTTCTTCTTGTCTGCAAACTTCCAGAAGTGATTATTGCTTATTAGTAGGGAAATTATATTCATCAGCTGCACTAGCATTTAGCGGTCAGCGTTTGAGTATGAATGGCATTCACACAACTCACTGGTGCATCTGGATCATTTGCAGTTTGATGGCAATTACAATTAATAATTGATTTAAAACAGTTGAATTTGCCATTATTAATCTCCTGTAGCTACTTTGGATCTGGCTTTGGAGTGAGTGAGCGTGGTAGTAGTTGAAACTTTCAGGAACGTTCCATGAATAACATGGCAGCACACTTGGCTTTGGCATCAGATGTACACTTATCAGGTAGCTGCATCCAGTCCTCACTTCTAATGAGTGTGCTAGCATGAGTCCTGTTTCCAAGCACATTTTTCTCATTCTCATGTTGCATTTGCACCTAAAAAATCTTAGGCATAGTCCTAAAAAAAGTAACGTGTAAAGCAGCTCTCAGGCTCCTATTTGTGTTGAATGGATGGGGACAATTCTTGCATTTCTACATGTGATAACCTTAATTCAGTTTTTAAGGACAGGTCTCACGAGCAGTGGAATCCTGCCCAACTATAGGGTGGCTCCACTCAAGCGCTCCACTGCCCTAAGCTGTTGCAAACATGCCGTAAGGCACGTTCGCGACGTCTCTAGAGTAAGGATCGCCGGCACTAGGCTGGCAGCCCTTACTCTGCCGCCGGATCTCCATGCGGCCGCTGGAGGATGGCAAGGGATTCCCCGGCGGCCGCATGGACGGTCTGGGCGGCGAGGGAGGGGGACAATTGGCTGTGTCGGCCTGGGAGGGGGCGGGGATGGCGTCCGCTGAAGATTGATTGCCTAATCCTTGTTACCTTTTTACTATTGTAGTTCTAGAAGAACTTGAAGAAACTTGAAGATCACCATGGGGAACCATGTTGGGAAACGAGATCAGAGTGCTGAGAAGATAAAGGTAAGAGAAAATATTTTGCACTAAATTAGTCTAATGGACGAAAACCTGGAAATCTTTATAGCTGTTACATTACATGTTGCTGAACTTTATAGCTGCAGAAGTGCATGGTTGGAAAAACATATGTGCAGTTTTTCATCTCAATGCAGCACCGTGATAGTGCTGTGTGTCCCAGATGTCTCCATAAGCTCAGGATTATTCTTTGGATCAGAACTGGCTGACAGTTACTTACTGATTATATTTACTATAACTTCTAGTAGCTCACAACACATTGTACAGGTGGGCCCCCATATCCACTGATTCGCTATCCACGGTTTCAGTTATCCACGGATCGTGGGGACCCCCCCAGGCTTTTACTTTTTCCCCAGTAAGCTTCATTTCTTCCTTAAAGAAACAGGAGAAGCAGTCTCTGGCTGCTTATTACAGGCAAGTAGACCGAGACTAAGTACTAGAGAGGCTCTGCAAGGTTAACAGAAACCTTGCAGAGCCTCTCTAGGACTTAGTCTCGTTCTACTTGCCTGCAATGGAGGCTGCTTCTCTGTTTGTTTTAAGGAAGAAACAAAGCTTGCTGAAAGAAAAATAAGAGCGGGGGGGCAAGCATGCCTGCCTGCAGGGGAGGCAGGGTGGGGGGGCCCTCAGGAAACCATGGAGGGGGTGTTCGCTCTTATCCACAGTTTCAAGTATCCACGGAGGTGCCTGGAACATATCCCCAGCGGATATGGGGGCCCACCTGTATTTGGCTTTTGCCTTATTGTTTCTGGACCACAAGACACAGTTTGCAAGTATACTCAGGGCTTGTAGAAATTCTGGGAGCAGTGCTTGAATTAAAGGTAAATGGCATTCACCTTTAATTCAAGCACTGCTCCCAGAATTTGGGGGACCTTCACCTTTTGGGGCCTCCGGGGGTCTGGGCCTTCATCTTTTGTGCTTCTTTCTTAGCTTTTTTTTTTTTTAATGAGGACTTTGGTAGAGCATGATTTGGTGAGAATTGAAAGAGGTCAGGGTTAATCTTGTGGAGTTCATTAAATTCCCCTTAAAGGCAAACATTGTTTCCCCCCTTACAATTGAAGCACAGCCTAAGGGAAGGAGAACACGTGGCATCCCTCCCAGAAGGATCTGTTTAGCCAGCGTTCCGGACATGGGCCTGTGATCCATCAGGGCCACTTTGAAACCATGGTTTCAGGATTTTGACTACAAGTCAACAATTGGTGCTTCCATAAATCTAAATCTCTGGTTCGTCAGCTATTTTTATAGGATTAATCGTGCAGGTTTAACTCAGTTGATGCGAGTTTCTGAAAAAGAGACCTCATGGCAGAAATGTGTGTGGGGGCGGGGCCTGGTGTCCCGTCACGTCGACGCCCCCACCCGTTTTCCGCTCATTTCGGAGCGTAACGGGCTCCAGGGAGGGTGGGTGGGCCAACACAACGCGGCGCTTCACGTCGGTGACTGCCCCACCCGCCCTAGCGTCTGGAGCTTCTGCTCCACACGCTCCGCTGCTGAGCGCCTGGTTCGAACGAACCACACACTCCAGCATTGTTACGTCTCTGCCTCATGGGCTGCAGACCAACATGGAGCTACTTACATTTGAATAACTGAGACTCATGGAGAATGTTGACTTTTATTCTTCCGTTTTTTCTACTTCCCTGTTTAGAGAAAATATAGCTCTGTTTTGTATGTGTGCGTGCATGCACACATGTTGCCCATTTGTTATGTCAGGAACCATGGCAGTTCTGTGTTTTGGAGAAGTAAGTTAAATAACTTACTTGTTCAAAAATTATGCCTCTTTTTTGACACCACAATATTTCCAGTGCATAAAGTGATTGAAACTCCTGGAACAAATTAAGTAGGAAGAATACGGGAGGCTTTGGGTGCTATGTTGTTAAAGCCTTGAATAGGGCTGAGTGGATATCCAAATAATTCTTGGCGAATCTGACACAAAGAATTTGGAGATAATTTGAGAGATCTGTGAACTAGTTTAGTATGTCTGTATTCCAGAGCTGAACTACACACTCAGAAAGCATGTGGTACAGCCCTCCATGTTACAGTCCAGAAAGAGAACCACATCTTCCAGTGTTTCCATGCATTTAAAAATGACCCTCCTTAAATAATGAAAATGAAGATGCAAGGGAGAATATTAGGCTGCAACCTTTTTCTCTTGCATGCTAGTTCTCTCTGGGTAGGTAGTTTTGTTTACATGGGAACTCATTCAGCCATGTCCCTCGCTGGAATTCTGAAGTTGTACAGTCCCTGGAACACGTATCAAGTATTTTTTCTGAATGTATAAATCAACCCTGTATTATTTATATGGAATGCCAGGCTGTGAGTGATCAAGGAAAGTCTAAGTAGAATTCATCATCCAGCAAAGACATTGAAGTCTTTGGTTCAAATCTCGCACTGCCATGAATTATTAGGTAACTTCAGGCAAGTACAGTAACTTTCAGCACAATCCTATGCATGTCTGCTCAGAAGTAAGTCTCATAGGATTCAATGGGACTTACTCCCATGTAGATGTGTATAGGATTGCAGCCTTTGCCATCCTCTCCAACCCCTCTGCAGTATGAGGATGATAAAAATTCTGATCTATTTTGCATGATTGTTTGAAACATTTCAGCAAAATAACATAAGTGAAATGCTTTGAATACTTGAAAGCACTATACAGATGCCGCTATGTATTAATAATATCATTATCTTTCCCATGAGAACTGTGATTGTCGGAACCTATAGCTTTCCTAAAACCAGCTGGTCTTCATGTATTTGCAAAGAGCTATTTTTGCACAGGCCAAACTTTGAAATGGACATGTTCACTATACATTTTTAATAGTTTTATTTGACCTCTGTGACAGTCTATTTGCGAACATAATTATGAAGCTGCATGAAGTCTTTACTTACTTGCATGACATGGAATTTAAGGTGACCACCTTCAATTCCAATTTCCACACCTTTCATAGAACAAGTGAAAATTGAAAGCATCAAAGGGTTTTTTTGATGTTTAAATTCATTATACAGGCACATTAATGCCTGTATATTTAAGCCTGGTGAGGAAAAGCTGTTCCGCTGTTATAAGCTCTGAATATCCTTCTTTATAAATCCCCCCCCCCCAATTCAGTCATCTTCACATTTGGCATGGAGAAATTTGATGACAGCCTCCAGCACCCTTCCAGACCTGGTGCAAATCCATTGAGAAGTGAGTTACAGCAGTTTAAAATCTAACTCAGTTGGAGGGACCAAGGACCATGTTTGCAACCAATTTTTTGGGTCAGATCTGTAGCTTTTTCCTCGAGGTTTATCTTCTGAACCTTGTTTCAAAAGCTCTACATTTTTCTGCGGCATGTTTTTCTGTAACGTTTTGAAGAAAATTCATCAAGTAGGGTTTTTTTTAGTTATTATTGGCTTCTGATTCCGCTGACGTTTCGAATAAGGGTGTGTGGGCATCGTAACATTGGGCCCAATTCTATCCAACGTTTTAGTGCCAATGCAGCCACAATGCAGTCCTGAGGTCAGGGAACAAACGTTCCCTTACCTTGGGAGCCCTCTGTGGCCGCCTCTCAACTGCAGGATGCAGCACATGCCCTGTTAGCATGGCTGCATCCGTGCTGGAAAGTTGGATAGGATTGGGCCCATTGACTGTCTGTTGGGGGTTTTGAAGGCATGCTCTTGCTGTCAACAAACGTGGTTGTTATAAATGCTTGCTGGGAGGTGTGTCAATGTTTGGACCTCTGTGTGTGTGCCCAGCAAAGCATGCATTTTGTTTCTTTTTCTGGAGTTCCCAGCAAAATGGGAAGCAGCACAGTCCTCCGTCACTTCATCAGTAATAATAATATTCTTTTAACTAAATGGAAAGAAGTTGCAGCTGCAGTTCCCACTGTTCTGGGGAGCCTGCAAGCTGCCAGGCAGCTCTTCTCTTTTTCAAAACAGTGCTGGGAAGCTGTGCATCAGTGGATGCTTTCGACAGCTCTTGCAAGAGCTTGCCTCTAACATGGTAACATCTTGCCTTGCTCCCTTCCTCTGCCAGTCCTTCCTCAACTCTGCCCCAGGGAGGTGCGTCAGTGATCAGACCACGGTCTGGGAGCACAGGGCCCCTAGGTATGAAATAATGAATTAAAGCAATGATTCTCAAAGCTCTTCCCGCAAAGCCTCAAAACTTTGAGTCTTTGCAGGGGTGGGGGAAGTGGTGGCGGCGATCCCAGGTATCACTGCAGGCCGGAAAAAGGACTTTTTACACTTACCAGGGGTCCGTGGCAATCTACAGCTTGGGGAGGCCTGCAGAGGGGGGCCGCAGGCCTCCCCCAAACCCTCCGGAGTAAAAAGTACTTTTTTCCTGCTGGCGATCCCCGGGATTGCTGCTGCCGCCGCCGCCACCACCACCTCCACCATGCTGTTTTCAACCCCCCTTAAGGTGGCAGGGGGGACAGCATTCGGTTCTCCCGGTGGGTTGTGACCCACCAGTTTGAGAACTGATGGATTAAAGGAATTGACTCATTAACTTCAATTATTTAATTTTGACAATCTGTTGCAGAGATTGTGTTATGGAGCAAAACATACTCCTGGACATGGTTTGCAAGATATTACAAGTAATGTTGTTTAAGCACCTTAAAATGATACTGTGTGAAAAATGATTCAACACTTGAAACGTTCCCAATCACGTGCAATAAATACACCTCTTGAATGTCTGCTTGATGCACCGCTACAAGGCACAGCACTTCTTCTAAATGTCACGTACTACTGTAGTAAATGTCCAGGCAGTTATTCTACAGGAGCAGCATACACACTCTCTTGCCACAAATGGACAGCTTTAGAGAATCCCAGTGGCGCGAGCCTGTCTCGCGCTGACTGATCTTGCCCAGCCCCAACCAGCCATGTGAGGCAGAGGCTCGAATTGCAAGGCATCTGATTGGTGCCTTTGCTGCTTCCTTCAGTCTGGCTCCAACTTGTGACCATGGAGAAGGAGTCCTTCTGTAGGTGTTTTAAATTAATAATTAATAAAGTGGCCCAATTTGCATCCAAGACTTTGTCACATGTGTTATAGTGGAGGTGTGCATGGGCAATACAATATGAATTCCATGCAGCATAGGAGCATTAGTACAACATCCATCTGCAATCCTCAAACTGTCCAAGCTTATTGTCAAGCTGAAAGACGAAGGCAATCTATGGGTGCATGGAGCCGGATTTGTAAGGAAAGCATAATATAGGAGACTATCAGTGCAATCCTGTGTAACCTTGCACCGGTGTAATAGTAGATGCACTGGTGTAAGTGCGCTTAAACATCTGCTGTTACACCGGTGCAACTAAGGTTACACAAGATTGCGCTGTCAGTGTGGTTTTACTTCTTACATGATGCTGGTTAAACCAACCACCTTAATTTCCACTTTTCTGTGCTTTTCAAAACATGAGAGAAGACTGTAGGCTGCTTAACTCTCATGAAAATTTTTTTTTTAATTTAGTAGTATAAATTTAATTTATAAATTGTGTCCAAGGCACAATGCATCCAATGGGGGTAAGCTTACAGTTTAGATTCTTGTAATGGAAGAGATGCTCGCTTTTTTCTTTAAAGCCTTTTCCAGTAAAAAGGAAAAACTTTTGTTCTTCATGTGCAAAGAAAAATCTGGAAGAGCTTCCATTTATCCCAGCTGAAGA
The DNA here is from genome assembly GCA_026170595.1 of Plestiodon gilberti rubricaudatus. Lineage (NCBI taxonomy): Eukaryota > Metazoa > Chordata > Lepidosauria > Squamata > Scincidae > Plestiodon > Plestiodon gilberti. The sequence goes on along the minus strand of JANXHW010000004.1, from coordinate 65,043,938 downwards.
AAAAAGAGAGAGGTGGGAGGGAAGGAAGAATGCACAGGGCTGTTAGCGCATAGTGCACTATGAAAGCCCGCATAGGTGTTTGCTTCTCATGAGGATGAAGCAGACTGTAGCACTGATATTAAGATACACAAAGACAAAGATTCCGATACTGTAGTTTCAGTTAACTCTTTCACTTCTCTCTTTTTCCTCTTCAGAGATGAGTAAGTTGTTTGTCTGGTTTTGCCAGGTGCTCCACAACAGCCTCTTCACCAGACTGTGTGGTTTAGGCTTTTTACTTCTTCTTTTTTTAAAGAAGAGTCAGTGTTCAGGACCAAAAAATACTTTACTGGAAAGAAAACAAAGTCACGAGTAATGTGCTGGACCAGGGGCGGGGAACCTTTTCCCTGGCGAGGGCCGTTTTAAATACTAGAAATTTGCTTGAGGGCCGGCTGTAAGGCCGGGCGCCATTTTTATTTATTTAATTAATTTTCCCCCCACCCCCCCATCGGCCTCCAGAGGCTCCACACTCACCGTCCGAAGCCGCCGCCGGGTCCGCGCGTTACCTCCGGCGTACCATGCCGATGAGGGCAAGAGCTTGCCCTCATCGGCATGGTACGCATGTGCGAAATGGCCAACGGCCTGGTGAGAAGGGGTTGAGGCGGGGGCCAGGGAGGACATGCAAAGGCCCTCTCCCGGCCTCTGGAGGTGATGCGCGGACCCGGCGGAGCCTCCAGGGGCCGGTTGGGTGGCCTCCCAGCAATCTCTCCGGGGGCCAGACCGGATGGCCTCGGGGGTCTGATCTGGCCCTGGGGCCGGAGGTTCCCCACCGCTGTGCTGGACAATAGGCTGGGCACTTAGCTGTATGTAGCTCAGAATAGCATAAGATTCAGCTTTTTGTGAACCGTATTGCTGTACTTTTGGAGTGTACATATTTCTGCAGAAGGAACGTAGCTCAGCCTCAGTGCTTTGCATACAGAAGGTCCTGGGGTGAATCTCTGGCATCTCCAGCTAATAAAATCTTAGGTAGTAGGACTGGGAAACCTCCCTGTCCAGGTCTTAGAAAGCTATTGCCAACTGGAACAGACAGGAAGCTGCTCCTTGCCTTCAGCGCAGTGGGTGTCTGAAGGGCTGGCGTTGGACCTGGCCTTGAGTTGGAGGCAGGACAGACTTTGCTGCATGCAGCATCATGCCAACATCTGGGACCAATGGGGAATGACGGTGGAGAACTGTTAGGACTGCCCTGCCTGCCATATGTCTCCTTTGCAAATAGCTCAGTACCCACAGCCCCACCCTCAGTCAGTAGGGGATTAGCCAGTCACTTTGGGACTGTGTAGGGCTTTTGAAAGCCACCCTGATTGGCCTATTTGTTTTTGCGTATTCCATACTGACGAGTTGACTTGGATGCTTATTCTAACGGGCAGTGCTAGATTCTAGTCATTCTAGCGGGCTTATTCTAGCGGGCAATGCTTTAATGAGTGTAGTTCCCAGTCTGTGAATGTGGATACTGGGTGAATGTGGATACTGGGGGTGTAACTTAGAATGTTATTGGTGAGCACCCAGAGGCACTGTTATGGGGCATGGGGAATTTCATGGCACAATCCCTCAGAGCCTTGGGATCCAGGGGTGCCTGGAAATGAAACTGCTTTGGGGAATTGCCTGCCTCACCCACTCAGAGTTCTGGGGCTCAAGTAGGGGGGAATACAGGTCATTGCCTCCCTCAACCCAGTAAACGATGTGGCTTTGAGGAAGTGGGAGCAGTGAGGTAGCTACTGTGATCTCTCAGCCCAGATGACCCACATGTGAGGGGAGGTGGCAGTTTTCACAGTGGCAGGAACTGCACCTACTAGGAGGGTGTATCCATAGTATAGTAGTGGTTCAGATACATTATGACACTGCAGATCTCTATTACATGTAATTAATAAAATGGTGGCCCACGTTTAATCCAATATATGTGCCTCAAATCCTATTTCTGGATGTGGGTGCAACTGGGTTAGACAGTATACGGCAGCTTCTTGTGTCCTTTCTACCAGTGTGCGACAGGGAAGACAACTTGCTGTATCCTAATGGGAGGGATATCACAAACAACAGAGGGTATCTTAGCTACAGCTTGCAAGGATATCTGCTGTAGCTCTCCCTGAGTTTAGGGGATCACTCCGTCTCTTCCATGCTGCCATCATTTAAAAGGGTGGGTTTAGCAGTAAATGCTAAGCTCAAGATTCCACCATCCTATGTGGAAAAGAAGCAAAATCATCTTGACTCACAGATAAAGAAGTCACGCAGATGAATATATGCACAGGAGGTCTGACTCAGTTGCTAGTGTTGCTGCCTTGTATGCCTGAAGGTCGGTGAACAGCAGTTCGAGACACACTGATGACAAAACGCTGTGAAGAGATAAGAGCTCCGGCTGCACCTGCAAGCAGAATGCCATCATGAAGTTGTTCATGAAAGATTGAACATTTATATACAGTAATTGTAAAACACACACACAACCCATTAGGGGGGTTGGGAAAGCCTGCCCATGTAAACCGCCTTGGATTAAAGTCTGAGGAGAAATCCAATGACCAAGAAAGCCGGTATATAAATACTGTATATTATTATTATTATTATTATTATTATTATTATTATTATTATTATTATTATTATTATTATTATTAGACACTGAAGTAACCATGCTACTACTCTGCGCTGTGATCTGATGATATGAAGATGTTACACAGGCAGCGTGGGTTCTCTAAATAAAACTCATGGTTTTCTCTGAGCTGCCACCAATCTGACTGGGTACCTGCATGAACACCTGTTGCCAATATCAGAAAACTGAACAACAGTCCTTCTTGAGAATGACAAAGTGAACTTGCCTATTTCTTTCCGCCTCTTGCTGTTGCTTTGTTTTTGCTTCACAAGCTCTTGAAAATAGCTTTGAAATCCCATGAAGACTAGAGTACTTCAAACAGGGGTGTGATTATGTTCAGAAAGGATCGTCAAATAATGGTTTTTTGTTCTCTTTGCAAAAGTGTTCTTCAGTTGTTTTTATACCTGACGCATTGAGAAGCTTAAGAGAGAGTGTTTTTGGCGGCATTGTACTGTTGATAGCTTCCCATCAGCCAGTGTTTGATAATTGTACTGAAAATCATTAAGGCAAATGCTGAAAGAGATGTTTATGAAAGACAGGAAGTGACAATGGCCATGTTCTCACGGCTTCAGGCAACAAAGTGGGTGTGAAAGAAGTAGCAGGGAGAATTGAGGCTTTGTTTTCCCGCATTCAGCAGACTGCAGTTTTCTGCAATAGTGAACTTCTTCTCTCTGATTAACATCACACTTCAAAAATAACCAAATGTCATAAACTGCCCGGCAGAAAATCGAGTTCGACTTAATGACGCCCTGAAATTGTTGTTATTAAAGTTTGTATTTTTCCCCAGTTACTCTTTTATTTATCATGCCTTTAATCTGAAGGCTATTACTTCTTGTATGCTGGTTTTCCTGTATGCTAGTTCAGTGCTCTACCTCTAAACAAGTACTGTACGTACAAGGAAGAATTTGTACAAAATAATATTTGCGTGGTACAGCTCTCCCAAATTTGACTGCACCACTTCAAAATACACACAGGGAATGATCTGTTAGATTGCTCCCCATGTAAAAAGCTACCAGCATGTGAAAAGCTAGCACTTCAGGGAGAAGTGTTCTGACCTAGTGTCCTTGATTGGCTAGCTTTCACATACAGGTGGTTTGTGATGTGCAAGAGAATTCAGAGATGCAATTTCCTACCTTTATTCTCAAATGGTACACAAAATAGAGCTGATGGGCAACCTAGTTTAAGCAGAAATGATTATATTTAAACCAGCTTAGACTCACAGCTGCCAGTGGGCTTACACCAAAGTTCTTCCCTTGAACTGGTTTATAGACTGGATGGCATTACTGCCAACAACATATGGGATAATTCATAGTAAGGTCATAAGGAGAAACCAAGACTAGTAGGAACATAACTTTAAGATCTGCTTTGTAGCCCAGTCTTTTGTCTTGCAATCCTTACCAGCCTCTGCGCCAGCCGTAGCATGTGCTGAGCCGGAGCAGACTATCACAAACATGCCATAAAGCATGTTGCAATAGCGTGCCAGAAAGCAGCACCGAGGAGAGGCTTGTGCCTTCCCATTGGTGCCAATGCAAGGAGGAACGCTGGCCAGAGCAGGTACGGTTTGCACTGGACGGTAAGGGGGCGAGGGAAGGGTGGTGAGGGGGGCAAAGCAAGACGGGGTGGCGGATTGGACCCAGGAGGGGGAAGGATCAGTGACGCTGGCGCATGCCATATTCTAACCCCCTTCTTGGGCCCGATCCACCAAAACGGGTGCACGTGGACGTGCACCAGCCATATGGCAGGCTCAGGTCTGAGTAGACCTGTTGTGCAGGCTGGGCCTTTCCCTGGGCCAAGGGGACAACTGTCCCCTTACCTCAAGGAGACCTCACACCTCCTAAATTCCCCCACAAGATGCAGCATAGCCTGTGCCGGCCTTGCTGCATCAGTGCGTGGAACATTAGGTAGGATTGGACTGCCTGACCCAACTGTAGCCAATTATTTTGGCTACTTATTGTTTTAGCACATTTTTCCTTTCTTTCTTTTGATTTGCCCATACAGGAGCAGTATAATATCAAATATCAAGTATTGATCTTTTGAAAATAATTTGAATGAACTGTATTGATATGCTACAGACGGAGTGATAGAGGGAACAGAAGCAGACCAAAGGGAATAGAGGCAGAACAAGAAGTCCTAGTGAGTGTCTATCCTAGGTATTAGTGGACATATGCGCTCTTCCTCCTCCACCCCCAATACCCAACCATATATTGAGACCAAGAGACCTTTGAGGAAGTGTTGGTAGTCCTGAAAATAACTCTCAATACAATGGGTAGCTGAGAGCTGGAAGATCTGGTAGGAGATGAAAGAAAGAAGCAACAGTAGTTCTGAAAGTAGGAAGAAAGAGAGAAGCAAGCCTTTTGGCAAACTGGTGTGGGAAGAGAAGCATCAGTTGAAGGGACTGTGGTTAGGGCTGCTGTGAAGAGGGGGAGAAATTTGTTCACAGTGTGCAAACCGTGACTTTTGAGTAAGGGGAACCGTAAGGGATGGACAGAGAGAGAGAGAGAGAGAGAGAGAGAGAGAGAGAGAGAGAGAGAGAGAGAGAGAGAGAGAGATGTTGAGGAAGGAATAATTGCTGTAGTGTGAGTTGTGTCACTCTTGGCTTCTCATTTAAGACTTTATGGCCTTCAGGCTGATGAATGTGGCCCACCACACATTTCATAGCTTTGAAAGTGACGGCAACCTGGTGGGAGGCAAGCTCGCAGTGGAGAAGAGTGCTCACTAACCATGAGCCTTCTCCCTGTGTGTTTTGCTTCCCTCCACAGCCAGTGCAACAAGGCTGACTCTGCCTTCCCAGAACTGAGAGGTGTAGTAGCCTGGTTCCCTCCAGGCTGGAGTGGGGATGGGCTTCCAGAGCAAGCCCTTGTAGAACCTGTGTGTGGCATGGTGGGGCTCTGCGACCCCAGCGGAAGGGTTTGCTGCTCTGGCACATTTCCTTGGGAAGAAGGATGAAGAGCAGAGCTGAAGAAACTTTAGCACCACCAGAGGAAGAAGAGATTTGTTGTTGTTCAGTCGTTAAGTCGTGTCCGACCCTTCGTGATCCCATGAACCATATCCCGCCAGGCCTTCCTGTCCTCCACTATCTTCCTGAGTGGTATCTTATTAATACTGACTGCAGGCAATCAAGTAACATTGGGGAGCCGGACAGTATTGATTGTACATTGCTGACTGACGAACTAATAGACTGGATTTGCGGAACATTAATTTGCCCTGAACTGTATGAAAATTGGTCAATGAATTGGTACTTAAAACTGTGCATCTATTATTCGTTATGGAAGAAACTAATTGATGAATAGTTGATGAATGGACTACCAGAGTGATTCTCCATGTTGAAGATCGGTGAACTGTGCTTGATTAATTGCTTCATGAAATTGAATTATGAACTGCCAAAAAAGAAGAAGACTGGTGGACTGGACTCATTTACTAACTATTTGTTTCAATGAATTCGATCAGATGAGTGATTTATGGGCCGCAGTGCTTATTTCTTTAAAAAGGAATATGTTTTCATATTTTTTTTTTGTAATCTAGTTTGTGCATATAACAAAATATTCTAGTTTTTGTAAATTACTTTAATCCTCATACCTTTGTTGGACTTAAAAGATACTGTTTTAAACTGAGGAATGGAAATATTAACAATGTATCACTTTAAAGTACCGTATTTCTTCGAGTCTAAGGCGCCATCGATTCTAAGGCGCACCTTTACTCTCAGTACCACCAGCAAGGGGAAAAAAAATTCATTGATTGTAAGACTCACCTCCCTTCATTGAATCTACCCGCTCAGCACCAACTCTCCCCAGCATGTCTCCTGCAGCTGAGGATGACTCAAGCCAGAGCTACATTACACGCGTCGCGGAGCTTCTGACCTGATTTTTGAAGCAGGCGGAGCCGCTGCGACCTCCGCACGGCCGGCGCGTACCTCAAGCTGGAGTTCTATTTTTCAGGGGGTGGGGACGCAGAGCTAGGGGGTGGTTCGCGGAGCTACTGCAGCCTACCAATCGTAGGAGAGTGGCTGCATGCCAATCAGAACTACCTCCAATCTTCTTCTTAAGAAGGCGGGACAACATGAGGGACAACAGGCTAGAAGACACTCACCCGCTTCCAGCGCGGAGGCGGAGGCACAGGCGGCGGCAGAGCCTCTGCCTGTAGTGTAGCTCCGGCTTGAGTGCACTGCATAGCATTTCTGGCCCTGCCAGAAAGTGCCATTTCCTTCGTTACCTGGGCTTGGGGGAGCTTCAGGGAGGCCTGTGCAACCCTCTGCAGGCCTCCCTGATCTTCAGTTCGGCTAAAAACAGCGATTTTTTTGGCCATTTCTGGTTTTCGCAAAAACCGGAAATGGCTGAAAATCACCGTTTTTCCCCGAACTGAAGATCAGGGAGGGTTGCGCAGGCGTCCCTGAAGCTCCTCCAAGCCCCAGCAAGTAAGAAGATAGCATTTTGGGGGGCTTTTTGGAGACCTTGGATTCTAAGATGCACCCCATTTTTTGAAATGCTTAATTGGAAAAAAAAATGCGTCTTAGAATTGAAGAAATACAGTATAAGGAATTGACTTGATGGAAGGCATTTGACCGAATGTCTGAAAAGATGTGCTTGAAGGGACAGAAGTGGGGGAGGGGAAGCTTCTATTGGCATAAATCTATCACTAACTGGGTGAAGACGCTATGTGTAGGCACATGACAGTTTAAAATAACAGCCCCCCCCCTTTAAAGAAAAAATGACTTCTAAAAGATCAGTAAGAAGTTCTGAACAGCAGGAGGTTATAGTAAGAAGAAAGATTAAGTAACTGTGATAATCTCATCTGAAATATTCAGGGAGGTTTTTACTCGAGAGATGGACAGCCCAATCCTACCTAAACCCCAGTGTAGCGACGCAGCTTCCGCTGCATCCCACAGAGGACCTTCGGCTGCTGGAGGTCTCCTTGGGCTTCAGAGTACGCCTCAGCAACTGCTATGGGGCAACTCAGACCTGTGCCAGCAATATCGCTGGCACAAGTCCGCTTTGCTCTGTGCAAGCAGATCACGCACGGGAAGGGGTTTTTGATTCAACATACGCTGCCACTGTGGAACCTACCCCCCTCCCGCGCAGTGGCATAGCTAGCCACTAGGGGGCTGGGGGCAGCGTTGTGTGCTGCCAGGGGCGGGATTCGGTGACTCACCGCACCGCCTGGCGACGTCACTATCCCCACCCCTGCTGGTGCCGCATTTGCAGCCGTTTCTGGCCGAAATACACACACCTGCGTTTTTGGGCCGGAAAAGGCCACGAAGAGGGCGGGCGGAGGGCTCCACTTTTGCGGCAGTGGGAAAAAGGCCACTGCCGCTTTTGCTGCAACCCCCCCCCACTTGCTGCCTAGTGTGGGGGCCTCTGGCCCCCCTACCGCCCCCGCCCCAACCATTCCTACACCACTGTTCCCGGGCCAAATCTGCCTATTCCCCACCCCTCTCCTGCAAGCATGGTGGCATCCATTCCAGGCTACCCATTTCTTCACGTGATGTAAAGCCGCTATCATGAATGAAATCCTGAAATTGTGGAGTTCCTTCCTCATCCAATTTGTTACCACCACCACCCTAGTGACTATAGCCTAGTGAATTTTCATTAAGAGAATCTTGTTTTTGTAAAAAAAAAATGTATTCCATTTTGTGTATAACTATTATTCTTTTTGTCAATAACTTAAATCTAATACCTTGGTTGGAAATATTTTTCAAAAAAAGAAAAAATTAGGTAACCACATGTGGGCTGCAGTCTTACACACACTTGCGTGGGAGTAAGTCCCACTGAATAGAATAGGACTTATTTCCAAGTAGGCATGTATACGACTGCATTGTTGAAATATTTAAGCCTGAGTGTGTCTGTACCTCTTTCTGACCCATCGCTAATGAAAATGTTGCTTACATCAATATTCTCCATCTGCTCATTGTATCTATAGCCCCAATGCCTACAGAGACCTCCATTTATTACGAGGCAAATAGCATCACTGCTTTAAAGTGTTTGTTTATAACAGCAAATCATATATCAACGGAGAATTAAAGCATCTTTTGGGGATGCAGCTAAATGGAATAACTGCTTCCCCAGAGAAAAGAACTTTTCTGTGAAAGTACATCGAGCATCATATTAATAATGAATGGAGCCACACAAACATCTTACCAAAAAAAAATATGCTCGCAAGTTTCCATATCAACCATATCATTCCAAATTTCAATGAAAAACAAACCCCAGCAAACGAGATATTAATGCCAGTGTACTGCAATGTGAGCAACTGAATGGGAAACATCCTGACATCAGACTCCCAGTGACATCGATGTCCTTGTAGGATCAGGATCTACATATTGTGAAAAGATGAGCTAGGTTACCATGGTTCCTTAGAGTCCCAGTTGCAGTGTAGGGTCTGTAAACAGAAAGTCCAGAAGACAGGGAGTTATGCTGTATGTAGGGTGGAATGAAGGGAGAAAAGTGACAGTCTGTAGAATAGCACAACGGGTAAGCTTGCTGAAAGGACAACACATGATAGAGAAGAATGACACTTAATAGGCAAGGGGAATGCCTTCTACGCAGTGCTCGGAGATGCTGACGAAGGTGAAATTCCTGAAGTTCAGAAGCTGTGCGCTGCTGCACTGCATCCATACCCATGTGTGAAAAGGTCTTGCCTCACAGGACCTGGGTTCAAGTGCGACCACTTTCTGATGGACCTGCCATGTCTTAAAAATTACTCAAGGAATCTTGGTTTTGTTTTAATAAAAACATGTGCAACAGAGGTCACTGTGAGAGTATGTTACTGCATGCATCTGTGCTGCTTGAGAGTGCAAGGACAGTACTTGGCCTGCTGCTGAAGTAGCCATCACATTAAGCATGTCACAGAGTTGGGCCTCGGCCAACTGTAGTCTAGTTATCTGAGAGTGCCTCTATGTGGAAGGAAGGAAGGAAGGAAGGAATCAGTTGCTCATGCCCACTTCTGATTACAATTTCTAATCAAGATCAACACACTTGGATCATTCACATGTACTTTTGAATTAAAGGTATAATTAAAAAAAAAAGCAAACACTTCTATAAATACTCTATGAGAAAAGTTGCCTTAACCAGCACTGGATTAAAAACAATTATTACTGAATGAAGAGCCAGTGCTTAGAAAAAGGAAAATTCTGCACACAGGTAATCCAAACTCTGTTCCAAGGGAAAGCTTAGACACTGTATGTTTGCAAATGTGCATACTTTCTCTTAATTTGCATGATTTATTCTGGTCTCGATAATTGTGAGGAAGGACTCAAAGAGAACCCTCTGTAGAAATGTTTTTCACACTACTGGCTCTTCTGTATAAGGGCAACCCAGCCCTGAACCTTGTTCACCCCTGACCTCTTTGAAGTGGGCATTCTAAAGGGAGAGTGCCATGAAGTGTGATCTGTTCCAGTGGTTCTCAACCCCTTCCCAGTTGAGTACCACCTTTGGTGCCACTCTCCTGCTCTGTTCCACCAGAATTGACTGGCGATTACATCATTGCCAGTTACTTCTGGGTTTTCAGGTTTTCGGAGGCCAGAAAACACAGGTAGGAGGATCTGGGCGGGTGGGCCCTTCTCAGCGTTCCTGAGAGCCTCGGCCAAAGGAAAGAGCCTCTCAGGGGCAAAAACACACTGCTGAAAGTGCCGCGTTGGAGCAGGGTTCCGGTGGTCCGAGTACCACCAGCAGTTGGCCAAAGTATCACTGTTGGTACTACCGGTAGTACCACTGGTTGAGAACCCCTGATCTATTCCTTAATCTTACTTTTGCATATTTAACTCTGTCTGTCTGTCTGTCTGTCTGTCTGTCTGTCTCTCTCTCTCTCTCTCTCTCTCTCTCTCTCTGTGTTTTTTGTATTTTTTGTTCACTTCAACTGAGGAGCCTTATGTACATTACTTTCAGAAGTCGTTGTGAGAGTTCCTTTGGGGACTGAAAAAGGGGTATAAAGTGCCCTAAATTTAACAGCAAGCTTCAGAATCCTTAGTTTATTATTTTCTTTAGACATACAGTTGATAGTTCCCACATCCCCTGGCATTATGATCTCTGTGCAGAAGTATTTCTTGATGTTCCTTTTGAAGAAAGGAGAATGAACATTTCCTTGGCAGTGTAGTGGCATCTTTTTGCTAGAGGCTAGAACTTGAGCTGCATCATGAACCGTGAGTGGTATTTTCTTAGTATATGAATCGTTTCAGAGTGCACCACAGCGTCTAGCGTCGAACATGTTCATCTGGTCCTTAACAACTTCCTTGCTAACTGTCACAGCACTTCAGAAGAACCAAGATTGCACAAAAAGGAAGCAACATACTGTGGTGTGTTGTGCCCCACATATCTCTGCAACATAAAACCATACGCAGGGTGACCTTTGCTTAAAAATAAAAGCAAAACGCACCTGCCTTAATCTAATGAAGTTAAGTTCCTATAAGGTGCTGTTTGTTTTTCGTGTATACACTCATCTTTCTTACCACACAAAGTTCTATTCTGTTGCAGCTATACAGTAAGAGTCAGTTGAGAGTGACAGCCAGCCAGGCATATTGAGCAGTCGTCTTGCAACAGTATCACCTCAGATATGCAAGCATAGAGGTAGTATGCTTGAGTGTATGCCCAGAATGAAGATCTCCCAGGGCGAAGCTAGCACCATACCTACAGCTAGCACATCTATTTTGTATTGGTGGATACAGATCCCAATGTTATTCTTGTTATGATTTCTCTTCCTATTCTCCGATTGCATTAGCTTCATCTAATTTTGTATCCAGTTACTTAGATATCAATTACAGTATTCATATTTAACAAGAACTGCCAGTTCAGAGGGACATAGGTGATGTATTCCCAGTTCTCATCTGAAGACAGTTAGTTTGCTTACACCAGAGATGTAGACTTGAGTCTACTGACTCGCACTGGTGTCACTGCAGGGAGGGCAGAGCTCTAAGTTCCGCCGCGGTCAGTCCCTCCGTTACATGGGAGCACAAAGCGCCCCCGCCCCCTCACCTTTGGAGCCATTCAAGTCGTTGCTTTCACCACCTTGAATGGCTCCAAAGGCGAGGGTGCGGGGGCGTTTCATGCTCCCGTGTAACGGAGGGTCTGACCGCGGCGGAACTTAGAGCTCCTCCCCCCTGCAGTGACGCCAGTGCTGACTCGGACTCAAGTCGGACTCAAGTCGGGTCAATGACTTGACTTGGACTTGACTCGGCGATTGTAAAAGACTTGAAAGACTCGACTCGAGACTTGGAGCCTTTTATGACAAGTCGAATTTTATTCAGGTTTAAACCCATTTTCCCCATTAAATAGATAGGGACTCGCAACCAAAGACTCGGGACTTGGGGGCAACAACGTGGAATTTGACTTGAGACTTGGACCCAGAGACTTGGCTCAAGACTTGGAGTCAGAGACTTGATCCACATCCCTGGCTTATACCTACAGCAAGTTCCACTTTTGAGTGATGAGATGGATGAGGTGCTGGGGATTAAATAGATTTCTGAAACTGTTTTGTTTTTTCTTTGCTGCCCCATTATCCAGAAGATTTAGTGAGCTTGGTATGATTAATGATATTTGACGAGATGCAAAAGAAGTGTGCTAGGAAAGAAAGTCAGGATTCCTCGGTAATAATGAAGCATAATGATGTTTTCCATTGCTCTGCATAATCAGTGCTCTGCCACATGTACCAAGTGGTATGAACTAAATGGGTAGTTTTCACTGCTTCCAGCTACAGTTTAGTCTACACCAGTGGTTCTCAAACCTTTTAGCACTGGGACCTACTTTTTAAAATGACCCTCTGTTGGGACCCACCTAGCTTTAGGAGATGCTCAAACATTTATCTTCCTATATTTACACAAGCTTGCAAACTGGAGGAACTCAGCTCTTTGAAGGGCAATTAGCAGCTATCTGATTTTGGAATAGCCTCAGGGCTTGTGGCAATTACTTATCTGATCTTTCCATCACCTGGGACCCACCAGAAATCAGGTCCGGACCCACCAAGTGGGTACTGACCCCCAGTTTGAGAAACACTGGTCTACACAGAACCAGAGGCGTCGCTCCGGTAGGGGCGGGGCTGTAAGTATCGCTGCGGTTACAGTCGCTTTACCGAGCGAGGAGGAGGCAGCCCCGCCCCCTCACTGTCCGAGCCATTCGCCTACGGAGAAAGCAGCAGGCAAGAGACCCTGCCTGCTGCTTTCTCCGTAGGCGAATGGCTCGGACAGTGAGGGGGCGGGGCTGCCTCCTCCTCGCTCGGTAAAGTGACTGTAACCGCAGCGATACTTACAGCCCCGCCCCTACCGGAGCGACGCCTCTGCACAGAACTTAATTGTTTAAATGTTTTAAGCTATGTAAATCACCCTCTTCCTGTGTCTCCTTCTCTCCCCCAACTGCCTTCTGTGTAATTATCTTTATTTCGTTATGAACATGTTCAACGAAAAGCCTTCCCTCTGCTACTTTCATCTACTTCCCTTGAAAGGGAGCCACCAAAACTTCCCTTATGGCGCAATCCTGTCTAGCCCAAGACCGGCGGAGCAATCAGTGGAGGCCTCCTACGCCATATCCTACCCCCCTTCCTGGGCATGGAAGGCCTTACATGGGCCTCTCAAATGTACTGCAGCAAAATTGCTGGCGTGCATTCGAGGAAGCCCATTGGGGCAGCTGGCGCGTTACTCAGGCTAAAGGAACAAATTTCCCTTTGCCCTGAGAAGTCTGCCCAGGGCAGACCCAATCATACATAGGATGTGACAGGTGCCTTATGTGCACCGCTGCGGCCTGCTAGACAGGATTGGGCTTTTCTCACTGCAGGCTTTTGATCTTCCCGAACGGCTGGAGACAAAGGCCCTGAAATGGGCAGAACTTTCATCTCATCCAGCAAATTTTCTTGGGGTGCTGGGACAACCTTGGAGCTGGGGTGCTGGGTGCTGGGACAACCTTGGAGTGAAGATGGGATGAGGTCAGCCAGGGCAGCATCTGGTTGTAAGCTGGTCAGGGGACCTACCAGAGGTGGTGGCGGCGTGGAGCTATTTATTGAGGCTCCACCCATTGTGCCATCTCTGTTCTTAGCTCAGCACCCATACTGCCTGTATCAGTATGAGATTAGCTGGCTACCTTGGAGTCAAGTTGGAATTTTATCCAGTTGCTTTGAATGGCCATGAGTGACTGGTTTTCTTACCTACCCCATACTGATGATTGACTAGGCTAACAGTCTTTAGTGGGCAGCTCCTTCGTATAATCCCTGATCACAACAACAGGGTACTACAGGTACTGGAGGGATAATTTTAGAATGTCATTGGTGAGTATGGGAAGGCACTGTTATAGTGAAAGGGGGATTTCAGGGACAGCCAGCCTCTCAGGCCTTTGGGATCTGGGCTGTCTGGGAATGAAACCTCCTTGGGGAATTGTCTGCCTCTCCCACTCAGAATTATGGGGCTTGAGGGATGGGGATTCAGGCAGTTGCCTCCTTCAGCAACTGTGTGGATTGAGGAGGTGGAAGGAGTCATGTTACTGCTGCTGCTCTTAGAGCCTGGAGGGCTCTCCAGAGCAGCCCTCCCAGTTTCCTGTATTGCATAACCCCCAGGAATTTGGACTCGGACTGTAGTTAATGGTTCTTTGTTACACTGTAGATCTGTGTTTACTTATTAATAAATTGTATGCCAAATTTAATCCACTATACATATCTTGTCTCTTTATTCTGTGTGTGTTCACTGGTTTGTACTTTAAATGCAGTCCTAATTTGGAATAGAAATAGAAATTTTCATAAGTGGTCTAAAGCTATGGTGGTTCTGTTAAAGCTGCATCCATGTTCTCTCACTTGAAAACTAAGTTCATTTTCTTTCTCTGATGGCACAGTTACAATTTTGGAGGGAAAGGAATATTCTATTATCTCTGAAGAAGCTTGGATTTTAAAAAGGATCATTTCCCAATTGGATTGAGAACGCATAGATCACAGCAAAATTAATTCATTTATGTGATTTTGTGTCTCCTGCATCTTTTACAGTGTAACATTTACTTTATATGTTTTGTCACCCAATAATACATAGCTGAGGAAAAAAAAATTAAATGTGTGTCATCCCTATAGGTATGTTTTGGAGATTAGTTTAGGGCTCTTTCTGGCAATAACTGGATCTAATGTCAGTACATGCGCCTGGAATTTTTTACTGTGATCAGAATTTTTTCTTCAACTGACAGAAAATTGAGTTGAATGGAAACGGTATATTAATTATTCCCTGGGATGCTATAAAATCCTCAAGGATCTGTCCACTGTTGGAAGCAGAATACAGAGGTAAAAGGATCATTCATTATAAGGTCTGTTTTATTTGCTCTCTTGTGTGCTATTTGAGAAAAAGGATAGCCAAAGCTCCAATAATTTTCCTTGTATGTCCAACCACAGTTAGAATTAATACCATCCTATAACCACAAGATGTCATGAGATATTCCCCCTTCGTTGGTCACAGTGATTTTCAGAACAGTGTTGTTGGATCATTCATGGAGCCATTGAATCAATGTCTTTGTAACAATACAGAAGCAACTTTTAAAATGGGGTAGATATGATATGTCTTGGCTTGATAGAAGCTTATGGATTGTTTCCAGCAGAACTGGAATGTCTCTTTGCAGATGACTCAGTTGTCAGTTGGGAGTGGAAGGCGCACCTTGGCATGGTATTTGAATGAATCATTTCCTGGTAATCTCAATACCTTAACTTGGACTCGTAGATATTTAGCTGAAAGTGCCACTGGGGAGCCTTATGATGAGAAGTGTTCTTCTAAAGCACATTCTCTGGGGCCGAGCAGATATTGTACCACCTGTCTATCATTGTTAATGGAATGTTGCCACATCTCCTTGTTTTTATTAACTCTTTATTTATTAATGCTGTTGATACCTATATAAATAATTAACATCATGTCTAAATGGCTATAGTTTGCACATCAGATGCTTGGTTGATGGCCCTCCATCCCTATCTATGTAAGATTAAAGCAGTGCATCTGATAAGAAAATATTATTATTATGGATTTTTAGGGAGATATTGACATCGTAAAGAGAAAAAGAGAACTTTTTGGAAATTCTGGTCTTTATTTATTTAAAGAATGTATACCCCGGGCACTCAAGGTGGCTTACAATAAAAACATTAAAATACGTATATACATTAAAATAATTAAAAACCAATAATTAAAACAATTAAAACAAACAACCCCAGTGGGTCACCTATATTTACATTTGTTAAAAGCCATTTGTTAAAAAGCCAGCCCACCATGTCAGACATCGAATGCTAACCTAAATAAAAACGTCTTAAGGCCCCGTCGAAAGGTCTCTAAAGAGGGAGCCATTCTTAATTCCAGGGGGAGGGAATTCCATAATTGGGGCGCCACTGCCGAGAAGGCCCTATTCCGCGCTGCCATCCCCCTCACCTCCATCAATGGCAGTATGGTTAACAGGCCCCCCCCCCGATGACCTCAGAGTAGGTAAAGGTGGTAAAGGTGACCCCTGACAATGAAGTCCAGTCGTGTCCGACTCTAGGGTGTGGTGCTCATCCCCATTTCAAAGCCGAAGAGCCAGCGTTGTCCGAAGACGCCTCCGTGGTCATGTGGCCGGCATGACTCTCCTTGCCGCAGCACGTAGCATGCAGCTGGAACACGGAGCACTGTTTACCTTCCCGCAAGCGGTACCTATTGTCTACTGCATATCTACTCACATTAACATGCTTTGGAACTGCTAGGTTGGCAGGAGCTGGCCAAGCAATGAGAGCTCACCCCGTCGCGGATTCTAACTGCCGACCTTTCGGTTGACAGCTCATGGTTCAGCGGTTTAACCCACTGCGCCACCCGCTAGCGTTGGATTATAAGGAAGGAGGCGGTCCCTCAAATACCCTGGACCCGAACCGTATAGGGCTTTAAAAGTCAAAACCAGCACTTTGAATTGTGCCCGGAAACGAACCGGCAGCCAGTGTAGCCGCTGAAACAATGGTCCGACTGAGTCGAACCGACAGCCACCCGGGCCGCCGCATTCTGCACTAATTGCAGTTTCCGAACAGTCTTCAAAGGCAGCCCCACGTAGAGCGCATTGTAGTAATCTAGTCTAGATGTCACTAGGGCATGGGTCACTGTGGCCAGGTCTTTATAACGTCTGCATTGCTGACTCACTGTGCCCCTTAAATATAAATGTTTTGTTTCTGTTTCTGTGCCGTTGGTATAATGAGAATAGTGTTTTATTTTAAAGTTCGAAAACTGTCTGTTATACAGTAATTATCTTAATTCAGAGCAAGAAATTGGAATGCAAATGAAATTGTTAGCATCCATGTACTTGGAGTAAGAAAGGTAGAGCCACAAATTGCTTTGCTCACTGTTTAGCAGGAGGGACAATTTCTTTTCTTTTTTTTAAGGTTCTTTAGGCGATTGCAGATATAATCAATTTTGTCCATGTTGCTCATGATGTTGATACAACCGACAGCAGTTTAGTTTAACATTTGATGAATGATTGAAAGAGGCCGAGGTATATGCCTGCCAAGCCATGTGGTTGTGAAGAAGGGAGACATGCAAAGCATATAGATGAGTTCATAGCCAAAAGAACTATATGGTGGTCTCAGAAGTGTTCTAATTTTGGTCAGCATTGTGAAATTTTCTTTAGACTTGTATTAGAGTCTAAAGAAAATCATTTCATAATGCTGGCCAAAATTAGAACACTTCTGAGACCACGGTCTATTTAGCAGTGGATCATCTGCTTATCTGCCAAGCCACTTCAAATAGCAACTAACTGCTCAACCTTCCAATCTAGCACTCCCCTAGATAGAGTATTCAGATATCTTAAATCTGTCTGGCTCATAGTTCTTTCTGCCAGTGCAACACCAGATCTTCCCTGCAGCAGGCGAGATGAGCTGGGCGGGGCAGCCAGTGGTAGGGCAAAAGGAATGTAAATAAGCCAAGCCTCTCCTTACTATGAAGCTCCGTAGGGAACAGGAGCCATCTCCTGGCGGTAGTTTAGCTCTGCGATCTATTATTATGTAATCTGGTCATACATTTCATGGACTGAGAAGACATGCTTCCCCGGGCCTAGACTATTCAATTCATGTGATAAGGGAAGCCTTATCTATACTAGTAGTTGAAACTCTTTTGCATTAGCAAACAAAATCTTTTTTCCCACTGCAAGTAACAGTTTAAACATTTCGTATGAAAGAGTCTCACAGTTTTACTTGTTGTCTGCCCTTCCTTTCATGTGTCCTAATTATTAACAGGAGCCTTTGTATTTGCACTGTTCTTCTATCTATGCCATGGTATAGATCAGGGGTGGCCAAACTGTGGCTCCTGGGCCACATGCGGCTCTCTTTGACCTTAATGTGCGCCTCTCGGAAATATGTTGGCTGAGCTTCTTTTTGCATCGCAGTTAATATAAAAAGATAAATAAGAAATTTTCAAACTTTATGATTATTGTTATTGACCAGGTATAAACTGAGAGTCCACGGGATTAAAACATAAGTTTAATGTTCATGGTGAGTAAATATATTTAAGACTTAAATGCTTCTTAAATATTGCGGCTCTCAAACATCTCTCTTGCGGCTCTCAAACATCTGAAGTTTATCGTATGTGGCTCTTACATGAAGCAATTTTGGCCACCCCTGGTATAGATAGAAAACTCATCGGTGTTCTGTTTCATTAACTACTATGTGTTTGCAATTGATGGCTCTGAAAAATTATCACCATTCTAACCATCCTCTTTTCTCTGCCAATGGTTTTTTAATGCACTGTTTTTGCAGTCAAAGATATAAGGCCCATTACACAGCACACTCAGATGATTTTGTTCCATCGGCTTTTATTAGACTGCCTCTTTTCCATGTGCTGAAAGAACATTGTGACAGCACTTTTCACATTTGCAGCCTAGACTGAGTACGTTGATCCTAAATCCCTGAGCGACAGTGTGTGAGCCAACCCACACAGTATAAAGTCAGTGGGTGTGGCTATATAAATCCCCACCAGTTGAGGGAGCTATAACCTTTCTCGTCACTAGTTTTAAGGCTTGTTGGTAGCTCTCTTCTAATTTGACTAGACCTCTCATTAGTTTTTTTTCCTATTTCATTGTTTTGCCTGTGTAACAATGGCTGCAGTTCTTTTGTTGTTGCAGTAAAGTTCTTAATAAAACCCTGCTTTGCTGTGTATGGGACTGATTGATTCCCTCAGCTCTGCTAACAAATTGCACAGAAAGAACCTATATCATCCAACTTCATGGATCCATATAAATGAGGGGCTGGATTCTGCACTCACACATTGCAGAGACAGTAGCTTGACTGAAGGGCTATAGTTCAAGAAGGAAGAGGCACCTCCCCAGCAAAGTTAAAGCCTGCTAGTGAAGTTGCTACCACTGATAGCACTTCAGTGATAAGTGAAGAAGACCTTTCTCCCCTGAGGTTGTGTTTTGCCTCACTGCCTACAAAACGTGATCAGCAAATCATATTGGCCACAGTTCATCATATAATTAAGCATCAAAGTGTACTCCCAAACCCCGATGATTCCAGTGCAGTTAAACATGCTGTTTTGTGGCCATTTTTTAAAAATTATTTCAGTCGGCAGAGAATTGTTTATGCTTATATAGGGTGTTTGTGTACGATACATTCTTCACAGGGATGAGTCCAAGGTAGTGAACTTCCCTTTAAAATATCCTTGCTACTTCTTCTGCTATCCCACCCAGCTGAGAAGAGAATTAGCTTCATGAACCGCATCAGTGGATTGTCAATCGCAGTATGCCCAAATGTGAATTTAAAAATCTAAACGTTGGCACTAAATTAAAAAAAAAATGCCTCCTGCCTTCTCCCTCAGTTTCCAATCAGGCAAGTAGAAGGAGTGAAGTTAGCTGCTAGGGCTATAGCTTCCAACCAGCAGGACTTAGGCCAGATGCACCCATTCCCCACTTCTTGGCCTATTTTTCCAGTAGTTGCCTTCTTCACTCCACCAAATCTAGTCATCCGTGATGTGGCAAGATATTGTGGTTGCATTTGCCTGTGAGTGTTCAGAGGAAGGAGGGAAGGACTTGAGATTATGTGATACAAAATGATCGTTAAATTTAACAGGTTATGTCAATTGTTTTAATATTGATTACATTATTTTGGTTAACATAGTGTAGAGTACACTGAATTGCTACCCTTATCCATGAACAATTAGTCCATGCAAAAAAGATATATGAGATTGTAATACTATAATCACTAATTGGGCAAGAATCTAATCTCGCAATCCTGTCTTAATGGAAACTTTTTTTAGTGAAGCTAAATAAAACGTAACAGTTGGTGTTTATTTGAAATTTCCCCTTTCAGTTATTCTCTCTCTCTCACGCACACGCACGCGCGCGCGCGCGCACACACACACACACCCACACACACACACACACACACACATACACACACACCACCCTTCCACTCACCCACCACTCTGGAAACTTCTTTCATCAGCATCTGATTATCATGGAGGATTTTCTTGCTTTCATTCTTAGTAGAAATCTGGACGAAGTATTAGACGTATTGCAGGTTTTATTATGTTGTCCTGGGAAACATTAAGCTACAGCTCCGAGCAGATATTTTATAGTTTGGAGCATTTCAAACATTCCTGACTCTGGAATGTACAGATTTGTGGCCTTAGGGCTATGATATGTTAGGTTCAAAAGTAAATGCTAAAGTAAAACCATCTTACATTCTATAATATCATTGTATTTAGGAAATTTCTTTATTGCACATCCACATTTGGAGGGATTTATGTCTTGTTCTTGACGGCTATAATAACATCAAGACAAAAATCTGTAAATCATTGATTCATGAATGTGTATCCTACTCTTCTCACAAGAAACTCAGAATATCCCGTGTGGGGTTCTCCAACAGTGTCCCATCTGGGTACTGACTGAGCAACCTAGGCATGCTTAGCTTCTGAGGTAGAACGACATCGTACCATGTGCTGCACCATGTAAATTCTCCATCCACTTGACAACCTGGGAGGTTTGTCACATTGCAGCTAAAGGTATTTTCTGTGCAGAGCCATTTGAAATCCCTCTTGGGCTCTAAAAAGAGAGATGCTGCTGATATCAAAGTAGCATATTATAAGATGGCTTCATCATCCAGCAACCAGAGCTCTCTAACTGTCTAGTTGTGCCATGCAAGGGCATCAAGAATTCATGGAGGTAGTCTGCAGTTCTAGGTCTGACAATCAATTTCATTCTGAGACCCTACCACCTGATCCTGTGCATTGCTGCCCAAACTTTTTTTCTTTGTGTCTTACTTGGTAAACTTTGTCCCTGAAATCAATCAATCTCTCTCTCTCTCTCTCTCTCTCTCTCTCTCTCTCTCTCTCTCGAGAGAGAGAGAGAGAGAGAGAGAGAGAGAGAGAGAGAGAGAGAGAGAGATCAATTTTTCCTGATTTTAATTTCTTTTTCATTACCCTGGCATCCTTGTACGCATTTTCCTTCTCTTTTAAATGGTCATTTTAGATTGTATGCCTGCTAACAGAGCCTTTTCTCAATCCCAGTTTGCAATTTCTTCACACCAAACTCTCCGCTCCCAAAGTCACTTTTCTTGGGAGGGAGGAGGGAATAGAATCAGGGATCTATTATGTGCATTTGTGTATAATGTGTAGTTAGCCCCTGAATGACCCAGCAAAAGCAACAGATTAGTTAATCTACAGTTTTTTCATCTCCTATGCACAATAGAAAAATGAAATAAGACTTAAGTATTCATTTTCTTGTTATAGCGTCTGTGCGCGTGTGCATCTTTTATGATGTAGTTTTAATTGGGTATATTGCTCTGTTTTGCTGCAAGCCCTAAAGAGATGGTACAAGACAGAAATAAATAAATGTATAAATAATATTTATTTCAGTGCTGTGTACATGTCAGCAATGTGAGAGGCTCCACAGTTACTAATGAAGTGACTTAGCATCTTCTTCTTCTTTTGTAAATGCAGTGTTTTTGGAAGATTCTTATATTTGTGACAATTTACCTCTGCTTGCTCTGACAGTCCATTTTTTTTTAAAAAAAAACAGTGCAAGTATCTGCAACCTTTCATGGTTAAAAGGTATACTTACAGCAAGGGCAGATCAGGTCTGCATTGGCAGGGGGAACGGGACCATAGGATTGAGCTATTAGAATTACTAGTGTCGCTGCAGGGGGGCGGAGCTCTAAGTTCTGCCGCAGTCCGACCCTTCATTACACGGGTGCACGAAGCGGCCCCTCCCCCTCGCCTTCAGAACCATTCAAGTTGGTGAAAGCAATGCGCAGGAGACTCCACTGATTAGAATGGTACATAATACACAGCGAAATTCTAACCAACTTTCCAGCACCAATGCTGCTGTGCCAGCAGGGCGCACACTGCATTTTGCAGTGCAGGGGGCAGTCACAGAGGCCTCTTCAAGGTGAGGGAACATTTGTTCCCTTACCTCACGGCTGCATTGCGGGGTAGATCAGTGCGCTGCTGGGGAGGCCTGCACCGTCCTGCCTGCATCTCACCAGAGCAGGTAGGATGGAGGAGATGGCGGGAGGTGGTGCAGGAGGGTAGAACGAGGTGGGGAGGGGTGTAACGGGGCGGGGAGGCTTGCCTTGCCTATACTCAACATCCCCTTGCCCTGTGGAAGCTTCTCAGTCCCGCCCCCCGCACAGGATGCAGCAGCTGCCATTTTGGCGCTGCTACATCGGCAGGGAGGAGGTTAAGGATAGGATTGGGCTCTCAGTTGCAAATCAGGAGCCCCCAGTTTGAATTTTGCCTCTGTCATAAATTCTAGCTAAGGCGTGACCCTAGACGAGAATTCACTCCCTAGTGAATTCTCACTCACTAGGGTGTGGCCCTAGACAAAGCACTTCCTCTCAGCCTTGGTTTCTCCCAGCTGGAATGGTGAGCTCTCGTTGCTTGGCCAGCTCCTGCCAACCTAGCAGTTCCAAAGCATGTTAATGCGAGTAGATAAATAGGTACCGCTTGCGGGAAGGTAAGCAGCGCTCCGTGTTCCAGCTGCATGCTACGTGCTGCAGCAAGGAGAGTCATGCCGGCCACATGACCACGGAGGCGTCTTCGGACAACGCTGGCTCTTCGGCTTTGAAATGGGGATGAGCACCACACCCTAGAGTCGGACACGACTGGACTTCATTGTCAGGGGTCACCTTTACCTTTTTTTTAATACTCATCCTACAAGCTCTTTGCAAGAACAGCCTCAAGATAATACATGTGAAGCACTTTGCACACACAGAAAGATCTATAGAAATCCTACTACATTACAATACTGTATGTGTTATGTATTCTATTCTGTTTTATTTTGCACTGCTCTGTGTGCTGTCATGGAGTGAGATTTGGCTAATATGCACACAGGACAGGGCCTCCTCTGTGGTGGCTTCCTGGATGTGGAAGTCCCTGCCTGACGATTTGACAGGTCCCCTCTCTTCTCACCTTAAAAAGTCCCTTGACTTACCTGTTTTGTCAGGTATTTGGGCTCTGAAGCTGATTTGTCCTTTGGTGTTGGCCTGCTTCTGGAATACTGTAGTTATTTTTTATATGTCACTGATTATTATTGATTTTTAATGTTAGCCACCTTATGATCTTGGGTGAAAGGCAGGATAAAAATGAATATTTATATTAATACTTGTTAAACGGCAGCATGCCATGGAACATTAGTTACTGGGACCATCAGTGGAAGAAGATTATATAATTGCCTTCGCTTCTAGAAGCATCCGGTTGTGCCCCCTGTAGAAATGGAATGTAGCCATCCGCAAGGATAGAGAAACATCATTTAAAACTACAAGCTATTTAACAAAAGGAGGACAATTAATTTCTCTCATGACTAATCTTTGGAGTTTAAAAACAAACTCTCCCTGTTTTGCTGTGATAAATCATTCCGAGGATTGAATTTCCGAAGCTTTTTTTTTTCATTTTGAAAACCTGCAGATACTGAAATAAGCACAAGAGAGCACTAAAACATCTGACAGCCCAATCCTAACCACATTTCCAACAGTGATGCAACCGCAATACAGCCCCAAGGTAAGGGAACAAACATTCCCTTATCTTGAGGAGGCCTCCATGACTGCCCCCTACTGCAGAATGAAACACACACCCTGTTGGCACGGCTGCATTGGCACTGGAAAGTTGGTTAGGAGTGGGCTGTGAGAAGCTCGAGAAGCACTGAGGAAGATGAGTAATTCTTGTAAGAGGCTCTCTGTAGCGCAAGAGAACACAGAGCACCACAGAGACAGAAATAACTCAAGGAAGCATTGATTCATGCAAAGGACAATCGGTTTTATTCTGGGTTTGTGTGGAAGAAACTTGGCATGTAGCTGTAATAAGTAAGGCTGCCACTGAACAGCCACTGCCAGAGAATTTCTCACCAAGTTTGTCACTTGTCTCTTAGACAAAACAAATGAATGAGATAGACAAGGACACTCCCTTAAGGTAAGCTTTATTCATGTGAATGGCGTCTTCATTGAACAAACCCATAGCGCTGTTCTGTCTGGCGGCTGGTTGCGTCAGGACCGCATCAAGTTTCTTGTGCACATCAGCCATATCGTGTGGTTGCTCCAGGGGTACAATTGCAAAACAAGTGTATAAACAGGAAAGAATTAGAGTATACTCCTAAGACTTTGAACCTGTGTTAGTGTGAATAAAGACATATCCAAATCGTGCTGGTTACTCCCTAATATTCCCTGTATTTGGGAATAAAGCACACGAGATCAACAATTTTAAGAAGTATGTCCTGTGCTGCAGGAAACAAAAGATGTCCATTTCAAATTGAAATTCAAATCTGGCAGACCATCAAAATGTCTCTCTAGTGCAGGGGTTCTCAACCAGTGGTAATAGTACCACCAGTGGTACTTTGGCCAACTGCTGGTAGTACTCGGACCACCGCCCCTACGCGGTGCTTTTGGCAGCGCGTTTTCACTCACAAGATGCTCCTGCCTTTGGCTGAGCCTCTTGGGAACGCTGAGAAGGGCCCTCCTACCCTCCCAGAGCCTCCTACCTGTGTTTTCTGGCCTCTGAAAACCCAGACGTAACTGGCGATGATGTCATCGCCAATCACTTCCGGTGGTACGCAGCAGGAGAGTGGCGCCGGAGGTGGTACTTGGCTGGGAAAGGGTTGAGAACCCCTGCTCTAGTGTGTAGAGAGTATGATGCAATTAAAAGAAACTGTCAGGACTTTTTAAAAGTTTGGAAATGGTATCATAAATGGAAAAAGGCAGTGTCTAAAGAGAAGTGCAGGATTGAAGGGTGAGGAGATTTAACTGACTCAGCTGGAGAGAGAAGTTATTCCTCTTGGACAAAACTCGCTGTCAGCCACCTTGTCTGTGACCCTGCACTGCACACCTCCCATTAGTCACAGCGAATAGATAGATGTCATCTTGAGAGTGAGGCTCATCGGGGACCATTATCTGGGATTCATTCCAGTGAACAACACAACTGGTTTTACATTAAGAGAAACATTGCTAGACCTAAGAGGAGTATCTTTTAGAAAATGCTGAAGGGGCTGGCTGTGACATTGAATTGAACAGGAAAAAAGCCAAAATGTGCCAGAATGCACAGTATCATATAAAATTGGAGCTCAGACCTCTCTATATCTTGATCTGTATCTTCCATGAGTCAAATCTCCTTATCACTGAAGAATTCCATTGTCCAGAGTAGCCTTGCAGTTTGCAAAAGTTTTACAAAATGTACTTCTTCCTATATATCAGGGGTTCTCAACCAGTGGTACTTGTGCCACCAGTGGTACTTCAGCTGACTGCTGGTGGTGCTTGGACACCACGCTTTTGGCACTGCTTTTTCGCTCCGACGCCACGCATTTGGCACTGTGTTTTCGCTCCCAGGAGGCTCCTGCCGTAGGTCAAGCCTCTCGGGAATGCTGAGAAGGGAAACCCGCTCAGAGCCTTCTACCTGCATTTTCTGGCCTCCGAAAACCTGGGTGTAACTGGCAATGATGTCATCGCCATTCACTTCTGGTGGTATGCAACAGAAGAGTGGCACCGCAGGTGGTACTCAGCCGGAAGGGGGTTGAGAACCCCTGCTTTATATATTTGAAAAAGACTATAAGGAGCCAACGGGCTACGTTGAATATGGTTTTCTGGAAATAAAGGGTCCAAAAGCACAGAATTTTCAAATTTGGGTGAAATTGAACATTTTTTTCCTATGGGCTCTGAATACTTGTGAAGTTGTTTTATCTGAGTATCTCCAGAGATAAAGGGAACTTCAACCTGATAGTTGGCAGAGGGATGTTCTGTGTGCACAAAATAATTGATACCATCTCTGGAAAACATGGGCCATAGCTACATGCTGAGTTATTCTTGAGGAAAAGCTGTGGGAACGTTTATTAACTGAAAATTCTATAATCACAGTTATTACATGTAAGCACATGGTTTGTATCCAAAGAAAGTCTGCTTTACAGCAGACACAAACAGCACTCTGGCAGTGCGCAAAACCGCACTTCCAGCACGCTGCCAAAGGGGTCATGGCGGACGCGTGCACAGCAGTAGGGACTGGAGCACCTGCTGACCACAGTGAGTCGGCAGGGAGAGTAGATCAGGGTGGGGGAGGGCAGAATGGGGAGGGGTTGGGGCGTGACAGAGGTGGGAGGGAGCGGCACCCAGCACGGGCGACTTGTGCTGGATGTTGTCGTCTCCAGGAACAGCCAATACGCCCCCTTTGCCTGCTCGGACTTGTGCCAGCTAAACAGCTGGTGCAGGTCCGAGGAGACCCATTGGTGATCGGGATGCTTATGGAGGGGTGGGGGAAAATATTTTTCCTTTCCCCTCCCAAGCCTCCCAATCTGCCTCTCCACCATCAAATACAGCCCAGCCCATTCTGGCGTGGCTGCATGCTGTGAAGGGGGAAAGGATAGGATTGGGCTGTTAATCATGGTTAAATTTAATGGGCCTGACGGGACAATCCTGCCTACAAATAGGCCGGTGGAGCAAGCACTCCGGCCTAAGGAGTTGCAAATGTGCCATTAAGCATGTTTGTGGCTCCTTCCAAGTAAACAGCGCTGGCGCGGAGGCCAACACCACTTACTGCACCGCCTAACAGGACCTGTGCCAGCTGCTGCAGGTAAGTCCTGCATCGCACAGCGCAGGGGTGGGGGGAAGGAGGGCAGGGGCAGAGAGGGAGGTGGTCATTGGCCGGTCCGGTCTGGGAGGGGGTGGGGATATCAGCGCTGAGGTTTGCAGATATCCTATGCCCAGTCGCAGCCCAGGCTGGCCTTACACAGCCTCCCTGGATGCACGCCAGCTTCAGAACTGGCGCGCATCCAAGGAGACCCATTGGGGGAAGGGGATGAGCTTATACCGGGAGAAGGGGATGAACATCCCCTTCCCCCAAGGTGAGCCCAGGCCATGCCGTTGCAGCCCGCAATGGGCCTAGGATGCAGCGGCTAGCCCTTTAGGCCAGCAGCCGCATCTTAGGCAGGATTGGGCTGCCCAGTTAATCCAACTAATTTGTCTCACTGATTTCAGAGGTGCTTTGTCATATATTGTTTTCTTCATTATTTTTCGATTATACAAGCTTGATGCAGAAACTGTGGAAGCAGCTCATATTGAATTAATTTTCTTCATATTAATTGTAGCTTTATTGGATATCCTATTTCTCCTCCTGATTTAGGGGTCTGCTGCAAAAACTTAAGAGTGTGGGTATAACCATTTATTGATTTATTTTTCTACGTAAACCACCATGTTTTGGCATGCACTGTTTTGTTCATGAAACTATTTTCTCTTTTTCCTGTCATGAAATAAGCAAAGCATGGGGCATAGATGTTCAATCATTGTAGTTGGTAGGCTTAGTAAAGGTGACAAAGTGGTTGAACAATTTCAGCAGGTTCATAAATATAAACTTAGTAGACGTGCGTGCTCTCAATTTCATTTTGTGTTTGAATAAAAACAATGGTAATTAAATTTGCGTGGAAGTACAGATGCTATAAAGCTAAGATTTGCAACAGTATTATTGAAATTTACAACACATATATGATTAATCTCTCCAACATTCTCTCTCTTGGCTCTTTTCATTAAATTATGAGCAATGGATTGCAGGGCATCTTAGGACACTGGGAAGGACAATTAAACAGCTGGATAAGAGCTCCGTTTTCAGTTTCTCTTCTGTAACAGAAAATGTTCACAGCGTCTGATCCCCACTAGACTGGGAGCATACCTGCAAGGGCTTCCACATTACATACACATTGGATTAAATAGGGAAATGCATTTAGTTTACTTGGGATCATACTACATGGATTTAAGGCCACAGTCACCAAAATAGTGCTTTATAACTAACTAGCTTTAACTTTTCCTACCTTAACTGCCCAATCCTGGTTATTATTATCCTATGTTGCTGTTGTGCTACACTGCAAGGCCACCGGCGCAATGTCTGCCAAATCCAATGCACCACTGTGGTGAAGAGGTCTGTCAAGTGGAGTGAGAGATGTAAGGCTTATTGCTTGTTCCAGCTGATGCAAAGCCCCCTATGGGACTCCTCTGAGCTATGCCAGCTCTGTTGCTGGCTTAGCGCTTCACAGCTATTGGGGGCATATTGGGCTTGGGACAGAGGTTTGAGAGCTGGCATCACTGACTCCGCTTCATCCCATCCTGCCCTGCTCTCCACACCTTTTCAGCCTCTCTGCTGGTGCGGTTGTGCCGGCAGCCGGTCTGCACCCTGTTGACAGTGGCTCACGACTTTCCAGCTGCTGCACTGGTGTCCATGAAGTGCCTGCTGGTGGAGGCTGCTGCACTGCACTGACATATGTGGCGGTATGCTGGCATTTCCCCTGACTAGGTTTATACTAGCTGGAAGTATTGGGGGACACACCCTTGATCAAGTGTGACACGGTGCCAGAAAACCACATGGCAGCATTATACAGGCAACAAGAGTTGCATTTGCCCAGGCTGCTCTTCCTTTGCTATGCAGTGATCTGTGTGGGACTTATGTCAGGAAATGTAATGCTTGTGAAGATTCAGTATGCTGAATAAGAACATCCAAAGCATGGGGGGGGGGGGGAATGCCCTGTGCAAATATTTTGGTTCAGAAATTCTGGGCCCTAGGGGTTCACTCAGTACTTAAGATCTCGAACTTGCCTTATTTCACCCTCACTTGTCATTTACCTATTATACCATTCCATGGCAAATGCCATGCAGTTCACTTCTTTCAACAACAGGATTATCAAGGAAAGCACTTAACCATCAAAAACATTTTAAAAGAAATGAACCCTAAATGGTTGTGGAAAAAACTGCATGTGGCATGGGATGGAGGCTGGCTTTATTTCTAATTAAGAATTAAGCTCTTATAAACAGAATGTTGTGTTAACATTTACAGCAGACTTACATTTTCTGCATGGGAATTGTCTTTCCTTGCCACTGAAAGGTCTCGAGTTTTCTCAAATGGTTAAAAATGGTTCCCCATCCATGACTTGTCAATTGCATATGGCAGTTAGTCAGCTTCAGCGGACTAACTGAAGACCGAGAAGGTCTTCATTCTTTGTGTGAAGCCTCTTTGCCTTTGTATTAGAAACTCCACGTTTGAAAAATATAAGGGGAGAGGAAATAGGGAAGGTTGAGGGATTAGCGTTAGTCCACAGGGCCTGCACAACTGATACAGCCCACTAGTCATATATAAGTGACCACCTGCCAGGTTCTTGCTTGCTAGTCCATCTAATTTCTGAAATCCCCGACAGGCAACAAAATATTGAGTGCCAGTGGGCACCATACATGTCTGGTAGGCTGCATTTGGTATGGTGGGTCATAAGCTGTGCAGGCCGTAGCCAGAGATGGCAGGCATGACAAGGTAGTTCAGATTCCTTCTGGGTTTTCACAGTTCCATGTGCAACCTGGTTTACGCTGGCTCTTGATATTGTCCCAGAATACAAGAAATGGTTGTTGTGAATCTAGAAAACAACAAATGCTTACAGCATACAACAAGTATTACACTTAAACCATTATATACGCACAGCTACACAATTTTTAATGTGCAAAATTCAAGTCAAGTCTTCTACAATTCAGTACTACACAAGGATCTCAAATATTTGAGATCTTTGTTCATCTCTTATGTAAAGTTATGCTCACTATTATAATGGACCAGATAATTGAGATCCTTGCCTTATATTGGACTGAATAAGATTTGATTTGAATTTTGCACATTAAGTGTGTGTGTGTGTGTGTGTGTGTATGCATGCGCGCGCGCAGTTCTACCTCACTCCCCACACAGTGATGCAGCTGTGCCAGTGGGGCATGCACTGCATCCTGTGGGGGAGTTTCCGGCTGTGAAGGCCTCCATAAGGTAAAGAAACGTTTGTTCCCATGCCCCGGGGTAAGTCCTCACCACCCCACTAGATGCACTCGGACCTGCGCCAGCTATATAACTGGCGCAAGTCCAAGTGGACCTGGGAAGAGGGATTGAGGTCAGGAAGGGGAATAGGATATCGGCAGCACTGCTGCTGCCGATACCACCCCCTTCTCGGCCTCGATCCACCCTTCTCCCTATTCTCTGCCCCATTCTCTGCCCCGTTCTTCACCCTCCCCACCCTGTTTCTGCTACCCTCCCACCCCTCCACATGCTGACTTACTGGTGCTAGGGCTCCTTCCCTGTCCGCTAGCACACAGGCCCAGCCACTCACCACTGCAGTGGCGGCCAGGCCGCACTGAATTGCATGTTGCACTCTACACTAGCATTCCAGCAGCGTAAGGACCTCTTAGAATTGGGCCATGTGTTACATAAATGGTTTAACTTTTAATATCTGCAGTTGTATGCTGTAAGGATTTATTATTCTCTCAGTGTTGGCCAACGCTGTTTATATTGCAAATTGTAAGCAAATGTCAGCATGTGAAGAGAGATGTATTTTCTCTAATACAAATAATTGCCCTTGAAGCCTTACAAATGTATTGTAGCATCAACTTCCATGGACTGGAGTCCACTTCCATCAGATCATACATATAGATCAGGGGTTCTCAACCTGTGGTACGCAGACCCCCAGGGGTACGCGGACTGCAGGTTGAGGGTACACGAGATGCTCCCCGTTATCAGCAGCTGATAACAGGCAGCGGAAAAATGGGGGGTTCTCTGAAAAGTGCTTTTTTCGGCAAGGGCTGTAGCCTTTTCCTCCGGCTTGCGGCGCGAGCCAGAGGACCCGCTCAGCCGCGCCACAGGCCGATAAAAAGCACTTTTAAATTGTCCCCCGTAGCTCTCCCTACCTTTCTTCACAGCTGCCACCATGATGGATCTCCCGAAATCCCGTGGGATCCACTCCCAAATCTCACGCCGCGTTCTTGGATCTTGCTAGATTTTGGGAGATCAAACATGGCGGCGGCTGTGAAGAACGGTAGGGAGAGCTATGGGGGACAATTTAAACATTTTTTCGGCCTGCGGCGCGGCCTAGCAGGTTCTCCGGCTTGCGGCATGAGCTGGAGAACCTGCTTGGCTGCGCCGCAGGCCGAAAGCCACTTTTTTTTGGGGGGTGCACTTTTGGGGGGTACGCGGGACTTGGGGTCAGGGGTACACCAACCTTTGGCATATAGGGGCCCCCATGTTATAGATGATCACCTATGATAAGCCGTTAGTTTTTTAAGTACCACAAAATGCTTTGTTTTGCTGCACCATGCCACCACGACTACCCCTCCGTTAATAGGTACCATATAAGGAACATATTAGCATGTGCAGAGTGTGTCTTATTCATCCCACATAACTGGGATGCAGGATCAGATTGTGGTTTCCAGCTAGTCTTGACCCCCGGCATCTTTCTTTGTAGACATAAAGCACTACCAAAAGTGATATATTTGCTAATGAGCACAAACATCTCTTGCAGCTGCCGTTTTAAATTACTCATGCAATATATCTTTTCAGAATGCTGAAGAAAACGTAGAAGAAGCGGTCGCGGAAAATAAAGCAAGCCCCAAAGCAGTCAGGCTAACTCAGGAACCCTCGGAAGAAAATGAAGTTTTTGGTATGTAGCCTAAGAACTAGAGACGTATGAAATATGCTTTATTTATGCCTTAACAGTGCAACTGTATGTTCCCTGTGTAAGAAAACATACACTTGTATATCTTTCAATGGGTCAAATACAGTCTGTTTGGAAAAGATTTGGAAAAATACGCCTGCAATTCTCAGCTTGCATACTGCAAGGAAAGGTAAATTAAACTCCATGGACTTGAGGCGAAACCAGATGTGATAGTGGCAGTTCTTTGTGCTTAAGCAGGAAGCTGCTCCATTTTCAAAGAGGTGATTGGCTGGAGTTTTGATTTTAAACAGCAGCATAGCTGGCGGTTTTCCAAGGGGGCCCTGGGCGGGACGATGCGTCTTCGCCCTGCCACCAGAATGGAGTGGAACCTTTTGGCTCCAGTCCCGCTCCATTCCGGTGGCAGGGGCTGGTTGAAGACGCGTTGTCCCGCCCAGGGACCCCTTGGAAAAAAGCCAACTATGCTACTGATTTTAAAAGCAAAAGGGATATGTGAGTGAGGAATTCAGAACCCTCCCACTGTCTATAACTGATCTCCCTTTAGTTTCTCTCCCTAAACACTTTCCTCCTCAGGTGAGCTCTGATATCAACAGCAACCGTGGCTGGGGTTTAAGTTCTTAGGGAAAGGCGAAAGACTACAGTACATATAGGAGAGAGAAGTCCCTTCCTCTTTCTATGTGATTGAGGAAGTTCTGATGGGAGGGAATACAGCAATACCTCTCATAATGTGAGGAATCTATTCTGGGAAGTTGAGCATTCTGAGAACCAGCAAGATAGGAGTTCAACTACTGTATATCTAAGAGGCAGAAAGCCAGCACTGATTGGCCCCACACTTCCCAGTATGCATGGCTCCCATTGGCTAGAATAGCTGTCAATTGCACCAGGACAAAGTGCATGATAATGAATAAGCGCTAAAGGAAGCAGCATTGTGGGAATTTATAATTAGTTGCTTCTATTCCACCAACTGCATTTTCTGCCTTTCTGTTGCATTATAAAAAAAGCACACACACACAAGCGGCTCAGAGTAAGGGTGGGCAAGGATGGGGAAGAGGGCAGATCAGGCCTGGGAAGAGGGCAGGCTTGGCGGAGGAGGCCTCCACCAAATCCTATCCCCCATCTTGGGCTTGAAAGCCCGACACGGAGCTGCTCGGATTTGCACCGGCCATTTAGCTGGAGCATATCCAAGTAGCCCCATAGCTCGACGTAATATCCCCTTACCTCAAAGAGACCTCCAGCAGCATCCAGCCCTGCACTGGATCAGTAGCGTAGCTGACGGGGGAAGGGGAGCCACCGCCCTCCTCGCGGTGAAGGAGTGGCCGTTTTCCAATGTCTCGGCTGGTGAGGGGGGCACTTGACTAACATGGCTACCCCATGTTGGATCATCTTTTGTCACATAATTTTTACACTATATAATTTAATTGCCAACTTCCAAATTATTGGAATTCCTTTTGATTCTTATTGGTGAAGTGCTGCTCACAGCAGAAATGTCCAGGGGGCATTGGAGTATCATCTCTGGAGTCTGGCAGAAGGGACAAGGATACTTTACATTCTTTTCTTTTCCGGATAACGTGGAACATGAAGTGATAAGAAAAGAATGTACCTTGTACCTATTTCCCTTGCTGAAATTTCACTACCAAATGGGTACATAAATATAGTATTACTGCTATTGTTATTATTGACACTGTTCCGTTTTCCAAAAGGTATTTTTAGCAACCTGTAATCAAAGTTGTACTTCTTTCTCAAACAAACTCAATTTTTAGGACAAGTCTATACATGCTTACTCAAAAGTAAGTGCCACTCTGTTCAGTGGGACTTACTCCCCAAATGTGCATAGGATTCCTCTCCATCTGTGTAAGCTTACAAAGTAATAGCAATGCTACATTAAAAAAAATCAACTAGATATTTAATAATAATAATAATAATAATAATAATAATAATAATAATAATAATAATAATAATAATATACAGTATTTTTCTTGGTCATTGGATTTCTCCTCCAACTTTAATCCAAGGCGGTGTACATGGGCAGGCTGTCCTAACCCTCCCCCCTTGGTTTTTTTTACAATATATATAAATGTCCAATCTTTCATGAATGGCTACTTTCCAGGTGGTATCCTTTTTACAGTCTGACAATTATGCTGGCTGGCGCCTCCCACACTCGACCGACGCAGCTGGAATCTCTTATCTCTCCTCCTGGAGGCTTTCACGGCTTTTTGCCGGCGGCGTGTCTCGAACTTATCAAGTTCACCGATCTTCGGGCTTTGAAGGCAGCAGCTCTCCCAACTGATCCAGAATCTTCTGCCCATCTTATCATCTTAAGATGTTTTCATGTATCATGGGAAGAAGAGTACCAAAGGCCAGTTTTGCAACATGAATTTGGTAAACAAGGGACAAAATGGCAATTAAGCAGTAAATGAGTAATGCGTGTTGCTATACAACAATCTGGAGGAAACCTGATTTTACCATCACCGCCCTTCACCCTTGCCCCAGAAGCAAACGAGTGGCAAAGTGAAACTCTAATTAGAGCATGGCTACATCAAGGTACTTAGGGGTTCCCCTTTTTTTTCCTACTAAGGAAATCAGTGAAGGAGGAGAACAGTTTTTGCATGCCATATCAGGAAGCAGTAGGAGGAGTCTCCGTGGACTTACTTCTACTCAGTGGGTCCAAAGAAAAAAATGGGAGCTACTGCGGGCTCAAACATTGGATAGCAAAATGGAGGCTAGAGACCTATAGGTGTTAAGGTCTAACATTTCTCTTGCCCCTGGTTCATTGATCTCATGGATCAGGAAATCTGGGAGGGGGGAGGGAGTCGACTCGGCTGCTGTGAGTGAAACTGAGGCTGGGGGATAGCCTTAAGCTCTTGTTCGACCTGTTTAGTCCATGTGAGATGCTGATGGAACATTTCTGCAGTATAGATTGATGAGGTTCTTCCTTGCCAACAATGACTTATTTTCACCTGTAGACAGGACTGCTGCAATATACCTCACCTGCTGTCACTGAGGCAACTGCCTCCTTCTTAATTGTAGTGATCCATCAATGAATTCCTCTTTGCTTCTGGAAGCATTAATAATCTACATCACATGTACATCACATGGATGAAATAAGCGCCAAGGGGTTGCAGTGACACACATACATTTCTGAACTAATGGGTGGTACGTTCTGTGCTGCACAGAAAGCAAAAGGCATAGAAGAGCTTTTCATTTGATGCTTAAGAAAACTCTAGCTACTAGCAGTAAAATAGATTTGTTCCCATTCTTCTCATCTTCAGCACAATAAGTAGCCAGAACACAGTGAAAGCTCAACTGGCTAGATCTGCTGCTATGGGTTCAAATGCAGACACTTTAGTGGAATACCAGGCAAACTAGCATCTCTTATGAAGCTTACACAAGAAACTGCCTTACAGTGAGTCAGAGCACTGGTCTGTCTAGCTCAGTATCCTTGATACCGAGTGGCAGCGACTCTAAGGTTTCAGACAGGAATTCCTCTCTGGTCTCCCTGGACATGCTGGGATTGAAACTGGGACTTTCTGCTTGCCAAGCAAATGCTTTTCCACTGAGCACGCCCTTCCCTTACTTGTCAGCTGAAGACAGACAAGGGAAAGACAGAAATAAAATCTAATGACTGCTCAGATTATGAGAGCCAACTACAGACTTGTAAATAACCATTGTTCTAGTCACTTGTAGCGAGTAATCATCTCAAGACAGCCAGCCAAGGAAGAGACTTGGGGCGCAATCCAACCCAAGTATAGGCCGGCGGAGTGTGCACTCCGCCGGCCTTAGTTGTTGCAAAAGTACCGTAAGGCACCTCTGGAGTAAGAGGCGCCAGCACGGAGGTTGACGCCGCTCACTCCGCCGTCCCCCAGACCCCGCGCCACCCAACCCAAGTAAGCCCTGCTCCGGGCAGCAGGAGGGCGTGGGGAGGGAGGGGTGGGGTGGGGATATCCATGCGGGGCTGCGCCGATATCCCTGTTCACTTCCTGGGTCAGGCTGACCTTACACAGCCTCCCCGGAAATGCTAAAGAGCTGGCGTACATCCAAGGAGACCCATTGGGGCCTCCAGGGCTTATACCAGGGGACGGGGATGCATGTCCCCTTCCCCCGAGGTGAGCCCCAGCTGCACCAGCACAGGTCACATCCTGCTTAGGATGCAGCTGCCGGCCACTACATCTTAGGCAGAATCGGACTGTTGGTTTTTGTTTCCTTTCTAAACACTCGGGCAGTGCGCTACTTCATGCGCTGCCAGAAGTGCGTTTACGGCAGCATTAAAGCAGGTAGTGCTGGTGGAATACTTGTTCGGCCAGCATTATAAACCTATAGGATTGAGCCATTACTTAACGTACTCCACACTCATATTGCCTTCAATGGGTCTACTCAGATCTACTACTCAGCTACTTTGCCACTGCAAGTCTGAGCAAACCTGAGGGTATGTGTTGAGGGTGAGATGGTGGTCAGAATATAAGTAGAGAAGGCTCTGCCAATACCCACCCACTCACAGTGAGGCACTGATCCTCACCCCCGTTCTGCCCACCCTCCACCCTGTTCTGCCCACCCTCTGCCCCCACCAGTCTCTTACCAGCTCTGATGGGCTCTGGTAGTGAGGCTGTGGTGTTTCTGCCTTTTGCAAAATGGCAGCTGACGGAGCACATGCACGTGCCATTGACAGTCATTTTACGACAGCGGGACCATTTTTAAGTTTTAAGTGGGATAGAAGTGCCATTTTTTTGCCAGCTCCAGCTTCTGTGCCTATAACAAACAGCTTGATCTGCAGGTATTAGCAAGTTATAGTGCTTATCTTCATTCAAGGAAAAACTTTTGCTGATATTTGCAGATCAAGCTGCTATGAAAGGCACATGAATAGATCAGGCTGCGTTTTTGTTTTTTTTCCCTTCCCCTGGTTAGTTAGCAATGTGGGCTAGTAACCTTTGTGGGCTTACTTAAAGGCCGCCCAAGTATTTTATAAGAAAAACTCAAAATTAGGATAATCTTAAATGTATGGAAAAGCATCTTGTCTCCTCCAGTATTTCATATTGTTTCCAGATGATTATGATGTTTTATGCAGCACCATTAGTGTAAAGAGAAAGATCCCTTCTTGTGCTCAATGAGCTGAAGCCTCACTTCCTTGGGCAAAGACTAGAATACTTTATTACCTGCAACACTTCATCCATTGTAAAGACATCTTCCCAGAGGCTACCCAGCTCCTGACTGTTTTTGCACATCTCATTTATAATCTTCCTGGCAAGGCAAAGGCTACAGGTTGGTTTCAGATATTTATAACTTACGATAAACATCGGTGTTGTAGCAGAAGAAGTTTGCATCTATGCCAGATAGAAGGCATTGAGAGAAGAATAGGAGGGAGAAGCTACAGCTCAATGGAAGAGCATCTGCTTTGCATGTAGAAGGTCCCAAGCAAGGCAGCGGGGCTGGCTTTAAGCCAAATGGACCGATTGCTCCCAATTGGGCCCCGTGCCCAAGGGGGCACCATGCTAGGATAATATACTCTAGTCTTGTCAAATGCACACAACAGTGTGCTTAGTTCATTAACTCACATGCACTTTTTAAGCGCAGATTTTGATTGCTTTCCATTCAACCATAGAGATATAAAGTCTATAATAAATTTTATTTATACCTCTAAGATTCTACAGATCTTGGCTGTTAATCTGGGGGCCCGCAAAAAAATTTCCAATTGGGCCCCACAACTCCTAAGGCCAGCTCTGCAGGGCAGAGACCTGAAATCTTGGAGAGCCACAGCCAGTCAGTGCGAAGCTGGATACATGGGCATCAGCTCTGACCAGTTAAATTTGCAGCAACAACAGGAGACTGAATAATAACCCAGGGGTATTTAATGTTCTACATGCAATACGTATCTGCAAAATATATACCTACAGAATCAAACCCAGTGAGCTATCTAGCTCAGCATTGTCTATACTGGCTGACAGAGGTCCTTTCCAGCTCTTCCTGGAGATTCCATGGACTTTTATTTTATTTATTTAAAAAAATTATACCCCACTGTATCCCATGCCAAAGCAAATGCCCAAGGCGGCTTACAATGTCAAAGATAAAAGTACAATCATATAAAAATTACATAAAATAAATTAAAATGATAAAATCCACTGGGGACACACAAACAATATAGAGCCAAGAAATAGCAGCGCAAAACAACTTGAGAGAGACCCAGAAATCAGACATCAACCCATCACCCAAACGCTAGACAAAACAAAAACGTTTTGAGCCCTCGCCAAAAAGCCATGAAGGAGGGGGCAGTTCTTAATTCCTCAGGCAAGGATTGAATCTGGGACTTCCTTCATATCATTAGCCCCATATTTCAATTAAGACTGAGGGGGAATAGGCTGCCCAAGACCACCTAATAAGTTGAAAGTAGGAAAGTCCTGAGTCTTTCTAGCTCTCATTTACAAGTGCGCAAGAGGATGTGTGTCGTCAGACCAGTGGAGGCAGAAAATGTTAATGCAATGAAGTTGTAGTGTAATTCTCAGAAAAGAGACATATACCATCATATCTGCAATTGAAAATCTCTCTAGATTGGGCATGTGTCCTTTTTTGGGAGGTGGGGGTTGTTATTATTTTAGAAAAAAATCATATATTTTTTTTCCTTTTTGAACCAGATAGAAAGAAACAAAAGTTAAACCAAGCAAATATGATAGATGCAGGAAAAAAGAGAGAAAAACACTAACGACTGGAGAGCGCTTGCTAACTTACTGAAGTGCTTCTTATGTTATGCTTTCTGTTGCTTATCAGGAGGTGGCTTTTGGAAGAAGTAGCCATTTATTATTGTAACAACACAACATCTTAAAAATAAAAATTAACCCAACCTTCACCATAGCAACTGATAATTTTCAAAAACGCCATCAATAGGAGCTATTGTGCTGTGTTAATCAGTAAGTGCTGAGTTCTGAAGTGCCTCATTTATGTAAAGATGAGAAAAGCGAGCACAAATGACCACAAGCGAGGGCCCAGAAACGTACCTGATTAATCCTTCCCTTGGTAGGCGTATGGAGCTGCCGGGGGGAGGCGAGGAGGTTATTGCAGTTCAGAGCAACCTGCTTCCTGAGCAGCTTCTCCCATCAGTTGTCAACATACTTGTGCCTTCAGAACAAGCCGTGGCATTAATGCCAAATGGTGACCAAGTAGCACAAAGCTTATTCTGGTGAAAGTCCGTGAGACCATTGCAGCATGTGTCATCTTTGCAGCACAAACCTTCTCTGTGTTTGTTTGTTGTAAGGTGAGCAGTTTTGTTCTTATTTGTCTTAATGGCACCTTTGGGAGCCCATAGCGGCTTTAGAGGGAATTTTTGGTGGGCAAAAACCAGTAAAGAGTTAAAAAAAAAAAAAACCTCCATACCATGGTCCTAATCCAAATCAGTCAGTTATTTAACGTTCAAAGTAAACTCCAAACTAGAGGTTGATACATTAACCTCACATCTAGTTTAACCAATTGACATTGTCCAAGTATATAGCTGTTACTGGGCAAAACTGAAACAGTGTTAAAACACTTTTAAGGCTGTCACCCTGTGCTCAGGTTATTCCATAGGAAAATAGATCCTTGAGTCGCGTCTGTGGATTTCCACTCACGTTGAATTTGCGACTACACGTACACTGCAGTCCAGGCAGTCCTTCAA
This sequence comes from Plestiodon gilberti rubricaudatus, assembly GCA_026170595.1. NCBI lineage: Eukaryota > Metazoa > Chordata > Lepidosauria > Squamata > Scincidae > Plestiodon > Plestiodon gilberti. Next base: position 65,004,844 of record JANXHW010000004.1, on the reverse strand, counting down.
GGCAAAAGCTGTTCTAGTCCCTTCTCCGGCGCTGCCAATCATCCTTTTGGCAGACTTCCTGTATCTGTATGTATCCCAGCAGCACTTGCCAGCCGAAAGGGGTGGGAGCTTCCCCCTGAGAGTTTGTCCTGAGGGCAGTAAATGTCCTGGTATTGCCAGTCACAGCAGGGCTCAAGTGTTGTTTGCCTCATATGCCCTGACGAGATTTGGCTGCCACCATCTTGAATCTTGTGAGATTTTCGTGAGATTCAAGATGGAGGCGGCCGGGAGACAAGATAAGTACAGCTACTGGGGATATCGGGAGGGGGCTGCTGTTTTTCCCTGGCTGCGGCGCGGCAGGGCTGTAGCTTTTCCCTCCAGGTTGCGGCGCGGGCAGGAAGACTCACCTGCCCGAGCCGCAGCCCGGGATAACTGTGGGTACTTGGATGAGTATGCAGGGGTACGTGGGGGGGCAAACGTCTAGGGGTACGCGGGGCAACCGGAGGCCCGTGTAGGGGTATGCGGGCCTCTAAACGTTGAGAACCCCTGGCATAGGGTGATATAAACAGTGGCAACCTCCCCCTCTTCTCTCTCCAGCAGAAAGAGGGTCAAAGTGCTGATAATAGAGGGTTCCGTTAGCTACCCTCTTCCCCCCCCCCAGGGATCCCAAGCAATACAGCAAAAGATCAAGTAACAGGTACTTTTACTGCTTTATCTCCTACTCGCCAAGAGCAAAGGGTAATGACTGCTGCCCTTTAAGGCTGAGAACAGCAAGAGGACGAGCCATAACAAAGGAGAGCTCACCAGGAGCCAGTCTAGGGTGCTGTCTTACCTCCTCCTAGGACTCAAAACACACAGATATCCACATGGGCTTTGTAACCATACATTCAAAAATCCGTGTGGAAGGCTTCAAAGATTAAAAGGGAAATGAGTGGAAAAGAAGTACTTGGATGCTCCGTGGCAAAGAAAAAAAAAACCATGGAAGCCTCATGGATAAGGAAACTCATATGGATTTTGCTTCCAAGCGTTACTTATTCTAAACTCATTTCCACATGGGTTTCTGCACTTTTGGTCTGGGTCTTTCTTGGGAATGGCCCTATTGAACCTAGAGCAACTAACTCCCATGGTAAACAGGCGTTGATTAGGCAGCAAACATGTGCTGAACTCTCACTGAACTCAGAGGGACTTGATGTATTCTATTGGGGTGGGACTCTGCCTATTAATAATGGTATTAATTTTATAGCACTTTTTCAGGGTGCAAAATGCATAGAAGTATTTTCTTATTTCCATCATCCATTCCTTCATATATGTTCTAAATTACTCTCAGATATCCGTCTTTATATTACATAAATCTAATTTATGCTGAAACCTTAAAAAATATTTCATTGTCATTAACAGCAAAGTTCACTCAACACCCTAGGGTTTCATTTGTGAGTGAATTTCACCTATTCTGATTAATCTCGGAATTTGGACTTACCCAGTTTGTTGCAGCTTTCAGTTTGTGGGTTTCTTTCCTACAGGTTATCAACATGCACCAGTGTACATGCATGTTAATTCAGTTGCAGCCCAAGAAAGAAACTTGCTGTGAGTACATAAGCGCATCAAGGTTCTTTTTTGTACTATGATTGAGTCAATGCACAGATGCACTGGTTTACATATTAAACTAAAAGGAGGGGGGGAAAGGACACCAAATGAAGAGTGTGGCACGCTGCACAGGCACAACAAACAGAATGCCTGGCAGTCCAAAGCAGAAGATTTGCATATTACAAGTGCATTAAGCCTACTCTGGAAATAAGATCAGGTAATTTAGAACCCCAAAGCCTTGGGGGAAATTAAGATGGAGAGCATTGCATAAGCAAACGTGCATGTCTGCAAGAAATGCTTGGCACCGTGTAAAAATGTATTGAAAGAGTGAAAAAAAGAAACATAGAAGTGTGTGTGTGTGTGTGTGTGTGTGTGTGTGTGTGTGTGTGTGTGTTCTCAGCCCCTTGGCTTTGAAGAAATTGATGATAGAGCTACATGGTTATGTAACTCATTTTTCTTCCTTACCTGAAAAATAGTTTGAATAGAAACGAATTTACATGAAGAAAAGCTGGCGGTGAAAAATATAGTTATCTCTAGATATTGGGGGAGAGGGAAGAACCTTTCTTGCTGGTTTCTGGGAATATTTTTGTGACTATCAGCCCATACTATGGGATTCTCAGGTCTTAGGCAGCAGGTCCCAGGCTCAATTCTCATTGCGCAAAAGTGTTTCAGCCTTTTTCGTGTGCAAGTGACCCTGGTGTACTAAAAACTGCTTTTTGTACAGTGCAATAACAAGAAATGAAATAACTTGGGCAAGGGCAAGGCCAGGCCAATATTCCACAGCTGACTCTCCCTTGCTTGGTCAGGACACATGGAATTTATGAGCCAGCAACTGTGGGACGTGTTGTAGCCACTCTGGAGATATATAAACCTTGTTCCTCTTGTAGCAGTCTTTCCTTGTTGCTGGAAACTAGTTGGCATATTTTGCATCCTTTTGGGTGGAGAAAAATGCAGCATGATAGCCTGCGGGAAAGAAATCCCATACCGTGAATTTGAGCCCAATTCAGCAAACGTTACTGGTGACTATGCAATCGTATGCACACTTTCCTGGGAGGTGGCCCCATTGAACACAATGGGACTGACTTCTGAGTAGATATACATAGGATTTCACTGTAACGCTGCAAACCTGGGCACACTTATTTAGGAGTAAGTCCCACTGAAGCCCGTGGGACTTACTCCCGCCTTCACTGTAATTTCCATTGACAACAATGGGGCATAGGTTGCAATTCTAAAAACACTAGAATGTAAGCCCAGTTGGACACAGTGCAGCCTATTTCTGAATAAATATGTATATGAATATGTATAGGATTGCAGTGCACAACATCACAACTAATTTTCACTGGATCAGGGCCATGATGAGGAAACAATCGGGATCAGAGGTGGAACACAAAATAGAGGGAAGAGAAACTGGAAAAAGGAAGACAAATAGCACCATGGGACTCAAATGTTTATCAAAGGACTCCTAGGAGAAATGTTCTACCAAAATACATAGAATTGGTAAAGGGAGGAATTGGCAGAGGAAGCTTAATTTAACATCTGTGTAATTATGAAAACTGTTCTTTTGATTAGCCAATGTGTTTCATCAGCTTGTGATGTTTGGCATTACCTCTAAAGTCTGGAAATCTAACATTTTCTTAATTGCTGTTAATGTATATTCTTCTTTACCAGACAGCTCAAGCAGTCTTTCAAACTCTTATCTCTGTGATATGTTAGATTTGCAAAAAGGAAGGATTTAAAAGAACAGTTTGGCTCATGAAGACATAGCATCTAATGTGGAAGAACCTGCACTTCTGTTCCACTTTATAGGCATGAGAAGTGTCTCTTTAAGAACTGACAAGGGGGTGCACAGTAGAAATTAGTATCTGGAGATTTTTATTTTAAATGGAGGAAAGAGAAGTGAAAAGAACTAGTATGTTCAGCCTCCATACACTGGCACTTGTGTAGAAATATCCTGGTGGTGACAAGACGGCAGCTCCTCGCAAGCCTTGCAAATATCCCAGTGGATCCTTGATAATGCTCTCCTTTATTCCAGTCGCATTCAGAGGAGGCTTGCTCTCTAGTGCCTGCCCTATGCTCCTCTCATCCCTTTATAGCTCCAATGAAATGCTTGATTTATTAGGGTTTTCTCAATGCACAGATCACCAGGGTCTATATAAAGACCTATTATAACAGGTTGGTCCCCTTCCAAACTGGTTCAGTTTCTGGTATTAGCATGCTGAGCCGTTTTCCTAGTGCTTTTCTCCTGCCTTGGGCAATGTTTTCCACCCTGCCTTCTCGCAATAGCCGGTGTCCAAGCCAGAGATGTCAGGCACCGTTCCTTTTTCACACTATAAATAGAAGAGGGGCAACTCATTCACCAATGAGAGCAACTTTGGAAATGTAAGATGAATTTCAAGGCCTCATATTTTGCACAATGGTTATGTCCTTGTAATGAATGTGGCAGGTGCCAAACTGAAACATTCCAAAAATGTTGCCCTCTCAGGTGAACAGCCCGAGGCAGTTCTCGAAAATCTTGACAGCCTTACACCTTCAATCCTGAGGCTGCCTGCTTGATGTAACATTGGGGTGTGTTTCTGAGTAGACATGGCCCATCAGAGTGGGGATACATAAGAGCAGAAGAACTTCTTCCCTCTGGTCCACTCCCAGGCCCAGGTGCTGATCAGTTGGTTTCTGACCTTTGCCTCAACTTGTGCCTCCATGGAGCAAAGGAGAGGAAGCGAGAAGATGTGGTAGCAGATGCTGTATTGTCTTGGTGGGGCTCTGACATGGGTGTTCTGGTGGTCTGTTGGGATTGACAGACTTCCAGTCCAGGATTGGCCTGGAGTCTCTAGGAATCAGCATCAATCTCCAGGTGACTACTGAAAGCAGTCCTGGAGATCTTAACAGGACCTCTAGCTATTTCCAACATTATATCATTGGAATATCCTGCGCAAGATACATGACAGGCATGGAAGGCTTACTAAACCTTGCTCTCATCCTCATCCAACTGGATCTGAAGGCTCCCCTTCCCTTCAGCCCACAGCCTAGCACTTCTTAAAAACTCCCTTTCTAAGAAAAGACTTTATGGACAGACAGGCTGACATCCTAGAGTCCCTGGCAATTTCAGATTCAAAGCATTTTTGCGTTGCTTGGGTTATTGAAAAGCAATTACCGTATTGGTCTGAGTATAAGACTCACTTTTTTCTCCTAATTTAAGTTTTTAAACTAGGGGTGCGTCTTATAATCAGGCTGTTGCAATTTAATGCCAGTGATTTAATTAAAAAATTTTAACAGCACCAGACTTTAAGGGTGCGTCTTATAATCAGGTGCGTCTTATACTTGGGACAATACGGTATTTTTTAATAGGAGGGCAAGGGGAGTTTAAAATTGGAAGAAAATTGTCTGTAGGGGGGGAATATCTTTTGGATAGGAAAACTAAAATAAAAACCTGCCTTTTGTGAAAACGTGGGGTCAAGCTAGATGCAATAGCAACTGCCCCATACGCAGAATCCATGATGAGGTGCGGCGAGTTAAAGTGCAGTGTAGGTGGGGAGGGTGAACCCTCTTCCCACCCACACTCCTACCTTTTAGCTGTTCTTCTCCCAATGGGCTGCTATGAGCAGAAGTAACCTCCACTGGGTGGGGGAAAAATCAGCTTTTAAAAAGAACACTTTGGGATAGAAAGGCAAAGACAGGGGGAGTATTCAACTCAGCCCCTGCCTGCCTGCCTGCCAGCCTGCCTGCCCACCGACCCACCCACCCAATTCTTCTCCCCACCACCCCATTCTGTAGGGATTTGGCAGGACCCGGTTTGGGTCTGGCTGCTGTCACATCTAGCTGCATCTGTAAAGATGAGAATGCTCCAACCCTGTGAATGGAAGCAAGCTTTAACACGCACAGTCCCTAGCCAGATGGGAACTTGTGTGGAAACAGCTACCGCATGTACAGTCCCTCAGCATGAGTTTCTTGTTAACTTGATTTATCACCCACTGTTTCAATTTGTATACATACTTGTGAGAAAAATATATGTGGCATATATCCCTTCCCGTGGCCCAATCTTATGGGCTATCTCGCAGTCTGCTGTCGTAAGTGACCCAGCCATGGTGCAAACGTTACATTGCCATCAACTGCCAGAGGCTCTGTGTGCATGTCAGAACCGCCCAGACGCTCCACCTGTCCAGGTAAGGTGGTGGAAGAAGGCAGTTTTGGGATGGGGAGGTGGCCAAACAGGGGGGCAGTTTGAGGGCAGGGAGGAGGATCTCAGCGGCAGTCATGCATGCCAGATCCTATCCCTCTTTCCCAGCCTGGACCTGCCCCCTTCCTCTCCTCGGACTTATGCCAACAAAATAGCTGTGATGGGTCAGAGCTGTGGCGGGCCATTGATGATCAGGAGGCCTAATGGGAGGTCAGTAAAATGTTTTTACTTACCTCTTGCTGGTCATCTGATCACTCCCCCACCATAGAATGCAGTGCATGCTCCATTGGTGCAGCTGCATGCTGTGGACTGGCGGGGGATAGGATTGGACCATCGGTCTGCATCACACATCTAAAGAAGTAAGCGCATGCCAGAGTGTGTTAAAGAACTTCTAATATTACCCTTATTCCCCTGGGAGCCACTGCAGCATGGGCTTCTCCTACACTGCTTTAATAGCATAAGAAAATCTGGGTCATGTGAGAGAAGCCCAAGCATGCCGGCATTGTTCCAGTTTCCAGGAGAGTCAACATTGGCATAGGACAGAACCACATCATAGGCTTCTCTCACATGGTCTAGATCAGGGGTTCTCAACCTTTGGTGGCCTGGGTACCCCCTAACACGGTCCAATTTTCTGAAGTACCCCCTGCTAATTAACTGCTAATTAATTGGATTAATCAATTAAGTAATTAGGTAATTAATTGTTAAATAAAAAGTACTAAAACAATTTTATATGTGAAAAAATGTCTTATTTAACTCGTGTGTGTGTGTGTGTGTGTGTGTGTGTGTGTGTGTGTGTGTGTGTGTGTATCCAGGTCCTGGGCTGCCCTGGGGCAGCCTGGGTGCACCTCGAGGGAAGGAGACGATCGTCCCCTTCCCCGGGTGCAAGGCAGCCCAGGCCCAATGGGTCTACCTGGATGTATGCCAGCTCTGGAGCTATCATACATCTGAGGCCTCTATATAAGGCCGCGCCAGGCCTGGAAAGGGCTTTGGATATCAACGGATCTTGCCGCCGATATCCCCGCCATATCCTGGCCAGGGGCGGCCAATTGCTACCCCCTCTCAGCACCCAGTTTGCCCTCCCCCCATCCCTGTACTGGCCAGTGCAGGACTTACCTTGCCTGGCAGGTGCGGGGACAGGCCGCTGGGAGAGAGGGGGCCGCCAGCCTCTGTGCCGGCACTCTCCTGGTGCCGTAAACGTGCTTTACGGCATGTTTACGACACCCAGTGCCCAGTGGCAATTCTGGGGGGGGGGCGCTGATGCCACGCTCCCACGTGACCCAGGTGTGACGTCAGCTTCACAAGTGCACCCGGCACGGCTCCAATTACCCCCCCCCCCCGTTTTACTTACTATTTTGGAGCTGTACGAGCTCCAGGGCGGGAGGGAGGGCCCGACGCCAAGACGACTGAGACGGAGGAGACGCATCCCGGAGGCAAGTACACCCCTTCACCGCCACGTCCAGCCCCTGCCCTGTGGCCCACGGCCCCCTCCCGCCCCAACCCTGACAACGCTTCTGCCAGCGCCGGGGGAGCATGCGCTTCCCCAGCTCTTCATTACACTGGATTGCGCTGATAGTCATATGTATGCTGTCAGGTTTTGTACTTCCAGTGTTTTGTTGTAATATGGATGCATTTGCATATGGACTCATGCTTTATTGCAAACATGAAATTCAAGGCAATACAGAATATTAATCACCATTCCCCCCCCCCAAAAAAAAAGACTTAAACCAGGCTTTTAATCCTTTCAACAGATGGATCCACAATCCTTTCAATTCATTTTTGGCTGTACATCCATTGTACCATGTCTTGTTGCCAGAATAAAAACATAAAAAGCACTCTGAAGAACATAATAATATATCCATTATGGGCTGTGATAGACAGTTTTGCCAATTTAATTCAGACAAGCTTTAACTCCCAAAGGAAATGTGAACCGAAGTATTCTCTGAATATTTTTGTTCTGAATATTTTTGTTCATTTAAAACACTTAGGCTGCATTCCTATACGTACTTACCTGGAAGTATGCCCATTGAGTAAACATGCATAGGACTGCATTGTTAGAAATGGAATCCTATTATCTGCAGTAGAAGGAACAGTCCCTTATGCACGGCTGGAATCCTATCTCAGAAGGCACATAATAAACATCCATTAGCAGTTGGCCATGTTCTGTATATGTTTTCTCTCTTCAATAAATATAAGCAACAATTATGCAAGAGAATGATTTCTTGTCTAGTTAATGCATTCGCCCTGTTCTTTCAGATGTAGGAGGAGGTCTGAGATGTATTGCTCTCTTGGACCGTTTAGATGTCTTAATTGATGCTCAGAATCATATCTTATGTTTCTTGACTTCCAACAAATGGATTCAGTGACCCTCCCACAACGCAATGGTTGCTTTGGCGCCCTCTGTGGTAATAACAGGCAACGTTTTTGCCATGTTACAAATGTGAGATGGTGCCAGTTTAGTCCACACTACAGGATAACCGCATCCCTGGTATCTTGTATAGTTTTAATTATGATTTAGTGATCTGAAGAATATTGGCAGCAGTGGAAGAAGCAGGCAGAAGTGCAATTCTCTGCTGTTTGTACCACATATGGTATGTGTTCATGCAGTTCTATGACAAGCAGGGACATACGATGCTGGCATTTTTTTAGTTGCATTTATGTATTGGGGTTGAAAGGCAGATGAAGTGTAAGATGTACCTGTGATATTTGATCAATAATTGCTGTCACACATTTATTTTTTCTTTAATATCTAAATGTATATGCTGCTTTTCACCCTGATGGTCCCTCGAGGGAAGCAGTGTGCAATCATATTTAAAATTCAATAATAATAATAATAATAATAATAATAATAATAATAATAATAATAATAATAATAATAATAATAATAATAATATAACAAGTAAGTAGCACAACAGTTACCAAAACAGTCAGCCACAGGTTCAAACAAAAGTCCTCAGGTCAAGCAAGTCATAAAACGGTGAACATGCCCATGTACATCAGCCTGAAACATATTGTCACATTCCATTTTATATTTCTTTAAATCGTAAAGAGTTAAAAAGCTCGGGTTCATTGGATAAATTTGAATTAACACATTCGCCAGTTAGCAACCGTCTATTCACTTTGGGCAGTGGGCATGTGCATGCGCCACCCTCTGAGTATATGCCATCATGTGTGACGAGGAATATGAGAACATATACTCTCATCCCTTGTTATCCGTACCTAATTCATTTCTGAACCCGGGCCTTGTAGCAAAAAACTGGATAACAATTATTACATTTTAAAAATTAAAGCCATTCCAAGTTCACCCCAAAATCACCCTAAATGCCTACTATAAGGAAAAAGGTGTGTGGCACGATAAAATGGAATAAATAACAATAACAATATTACATCAATAAAGTATAAAAATAATAAAAAACAAAGATTTAATAAAGTCAACTTACTGTAATAATGTGCATCAACTTGCTTATGCAAGGCAAAGACGGGCAGAGAAGAGGGGCATTGGTGGTAGGCAAAGGAGGGAGAAGTGGGCCTTGAAAGCCAGTACAAAACGAAGCATGGGTACACACCCATCAGGCAGTGCATCTCACACAGCTGCTTGGCGCAATTTTAATTGCGGTCTCAGCTCACACTGACCAAATGCCTCTTCCCTGACCTTATAGCCAACAATTTTGGAACAGATAAAGAAATATGGTATTAATGTTTGTGGTATGTATAAGTGAAAATCCATATAGCGAATGTACGGATAGTGTGGGTGTGGGTGTGAGTGTATGAGTCCCATAGTCCTTCCCATTCCCTTTTTTGAGGGAGGGGAAACTGCAAAACGTGTGCATAGAGAGAGATGCACATGTCACATACAACACTATACAGATAAAGGAACAGCTGGTTCACGTTGTCCAACAACATGTAGAAAAGATTGCCAGTTTGAGTGTCAACCATCCTTTAAAGAAGTTTATAAGTGGCATTGCTGCAATAAAGTGATGTGAAAATGGAAGTTAATCTTCCAGAGAGGATTTGTAGGACTTGGCCAAACACTTACAAATCCATAATTTGGATTTGGACTTATCCTTAATAAAATGCTATATAGCAAGGCAAAGTTAAATGGTAAATATAGCTGAACATGGATTCCATTACAAATTTATCCTGTTGGCTGCCTCTGGATAGGGATGGTTCACCATTTATTTATTTATTTATTTATTTATTTATTTATTTATTTATTTAAAAAGATTATATCCCGCCTTTTCCTATGCCGAAGGCAAATGCCCAAGGCGGCTTACAACAGATTAAAATATATAATTTAAAATACATAAAATAAGTTTAAACAATACATAACGATACATAAACAAATTTAAAAAACAATAAAATCCACTGGGGGGGGGGGGGCGCGACAGTATGGACCATGGCACCAACCGCAGTGTGCTTGTCTCTGCATTCACTTTTGTGGAATATAATTTTGAGATGGTGTGTGATTGTTGTCAGAAGAAGTGATGAAACCAATAGTTAATTTCGGGGAGGAGGGATACACTAAGACCAATGCCCTGTGTTTTGTGTTTTGGTGTAAATTTAGACTGCAAATCCACAACAGATTTGCTCTGGGATTAAGGTCTCAATCCTATCCAAAATCCCCTCCATGTCCCACCGATGCACATGCACCAAGGAGGTGCATGCTACATCCAGTGATGAGGGGCAGTTGCAGAGGACTTCTCAGGGTAAGGGACCTTTTGTTTCCTTACCCTGGGGAAAGCCTTCGCTTTCCCTATAGGTCTCCTCAATTCTGTGCCAGCTATTTTGCTGATACAGAACCAAGGAGAGGGAGGGAGGGGGAGAGGGAAGGGGGATAAGATATTGCTGCACAATCCTGTCCCCTCCCCACCCAGAAACACTCCCCATTCCTCCCTGTCCCTTCCACTGCCCACCCCCACTGCTGTCTTACCTGGCACTTGCGGACAGTGTCTTTGCCGCCAGCAAGCACACACGGCTGCCAGTGTTTGCACTGGCAGCCTTGTTGCACTCGCCGGTGGTGTCGGCAAATGCGATGGAACATTTCAAAAATTCCTTTTTACATGGAAATTGCTCCCTGCATCAGGTGTGACTGGCTCATTTAGTCACTCGCCAGCATCAAGACAATAGAATTATCCTTCAAAATAATTGCCATCTATTGAAGCTGCCCATTGCATCTCTGCAAACATACCCATGTACAACATCACCTCCTCTAACCATAAACTAACCATTGTTTAAAAATGCACTATGGTTTGAGCTTCCAGGCAGATTTTAGGCAAACCATGGCTTAGAGATGTTTGTCTGCCTCGTTTCCTACCTGCTCAGGATGGAGCTTCATAAATACACTCCTATCTCTGTGATGTAGCAGCCTTTTGAGGCTATGGCTCTAACTGTAGTTTGTCAGCAGTCTGTGAAATCAGACATTATGGGGAAACCTGCCTCAAACTGTGGTTTCAGATCCTGGTTTGTTAGCTCTGAAGAAGCCATGGTTTGTGGGAAGCCTCAGCTTCACACAACATGAAACCAGGTTTTAGCTAACTGTGGGTTCACATAATGTCTGAACCCAGCTGCTTCCTTTAACCTTTTGGAGCATAGAAGTGAAGTATACAGTACTTCCAATTTTAATTCAGAAAAGAAAAGCGTACCTCAACCATCAGAAGTTTTTGAAATCCTGCCCTAACCCCTTCTCTTCTCAATTATCTGAGATGATGTTTCATTCTTTAGTCTTCCCATATTTCATAACCCTTTGTGATTCCACATTAAAGCTATTAACTATACAGCAAGCTGAGATCAGCTTTTTATCCTAGACAGACTGTGTTGTTATCAGCTTAACTGCAGGATTAGTCAACACTGCTAAACCATGCCAAATTGGACAAGCTGAGTTATAGGCTTTCTGTTTCCTGCGTCTCAAAATGTTCCATGTTTTTAATACATAGCTGCTGTTTTTCCATCTATCCTATGAACGAAAGAAACCTGTGAAATAAAACCAGTGTGCTTTGAAATGGGTTTAATGCTTTCTCACATTGAATGAGAATAAAACTTTTTATTTCCATTTTATATTATTTAGAATAGAAATCCCAGCATCATAAAACAGCCAGTGCTGGTTGTTGTTTTTTTTCAGTGTGTGCTTAACAAGAGCTCCCACCCAAAGACAAAGGGGGTTACTTGAGCAATCATGAAGATCGGTTAAAAAATAGCACTGCATTTTTTTATTTTATTTTCGGGAAGAAAAGTTCTGAGTTCTGACATTTCAGGTTAGAATAGTATAGAACTGATACATTGAGGCTTTTCATTTCAATAAGCACTGTAAAGCGGAAGCCTTGCTTTTCTAGATGTGAGGCAGAACAGGGTACATGTGGGCGAGAAAGGAAGAAGGTGGCCTGCCAATAGAGATAGGAGAGTTGTGTCACTCAGAAAAAGGTTTGTTTGTTTGTTTGTTTAGTCAAGCAGAGAACACTGGCAAAAGAAAACAATTAGAAAGACAGAAGGGGAAAGAAATCCACAGAGTGGTGGGAGGGCCAAGCCTGAGCTGGCCAGCATCCCGCAGTTCCTCTCTGAAAGCACCTGAGACAAGGAACACATATTTCAAGCGGCTTTTGGTGTTTCATTTTCGTGTTTGTGTTCTCACTCTAGTAGTGGTACAATAAACAACTTTTATAGCTCTGCTCTCTTATTTGTCATGTTTTGTTTTGGCTGGTGCTATTTATTTATTTTGTCATGTGTACTTTTATATTGTATTTTTTAATGTTTTCTTTTGTTTCCCCCATGGGTGGCAAAAAAAAAGAAGCATTTAAAGTAAATAACAATAAATCTTCTGCGACAGTGGACTATTTCACCACCTTATGGCCCCATCCTAAATGTGTGTGATGGTGGTGGAACACATGTTCCACTGGCATAGCTTGCTTTCTGGTGACCGCAAATACAACAACACTGGCCTGGCCACCGCCAGGATGGGCAAGTGGCCAGGTCCGCACAGTGACGTACTGTGGACACCCACTGCCTCAGCGCAGTGGCTGGGAGGGAGGCAGGGAGGGGACGGAATGGAGAGGAGATGGGGGCTGGGTATATGCTGAATTCTAAACCCTTTTCCCGGCCTGATCCACCTTTCTGGGTCAATGTGGATGCTGGCGCAGGTCCAAGTTGACCCACCAGGCCGGCATGGGCTTACCCTGGTTGAAGGGAACAAATGTTCCCTTACCTCAAAAAGGCCTCCTGAGGCCGAAACTCCCCCACAGGATTCAGCAGAAGGCGCGTAGGTGCCACTGCATTGCCGCATGGGGAGCTAGGTCAGGCTATCCGACTTTGATTTTGGTATTATCCCTCTGTCTTGTGGTATGAAGAACAAACACAAAATGGACAAAAGGATAAAATCAGTCTCTAGGGCCTCTTAGAAGACAGAGAGGCAGCAACTAGTCCCTTGGCAGTCCTTTTGCACCGTTGTTGGTAGCGCCTTCTACTTGTGAAAGGAGAGTTGCGCTCACTTGTGGAAGAATCCCTTGTAAGAATGAACCTTTTCTTCCATTCCCAGAAGGCGCTTCCTGTGATGGCATGCCACTGCGCCATTGATTTGGATGCCGCCATGGGAGTGTATAAGGCAAAGAGTTGAAGAAACATTCTGGAAGTACACACCCTGTCCTTGGCAATCCAACCCCGCATCTTAACAGGCTCAGTCCAGTGACCTATGCAACAGTGGCCTAGCCTAGGCTATATATAAACAGGTGGTTGTTGACTATGAAAGCTCTGACCACCTATGAAAGTGAGGAACTAGAATCAGTGCCCTTCCCCCAATATGACAGCAACAAGCATTATTTGGTGGCGTGAAAAGTAGAACTATTCAGCAGTGAGTGCAATACATATAGTCCAGGGTGCTCGTCAATCTCTTCCATCATTCATACAGCACCATTTCACAAACAGATGGCTTGGTTTGGAAAGGGATATGCTAATGGTAACTTCTGTATATGCACTGATCGCATTTCATGTTTTGGGATGAAATTCTCTTTTAACAAGATCTCTCTCATTTTGTAAAAACAGCTTGGGAATGCAGCTTGCTATTCTGGGAAAGAAGCTTGTCATACTTAGAGATGTTTTGATTACTAAAAAAAAATAAAAAAAATCCTTCTCAATCTTCAGGGATTTGGAGTCCTTAAATCCTACGAGCTTTCATTTTAATTTCCTGTCTAGTTGGCAAGAGATTTAGGTATTTCTGTTTGTAGTAAACTGCAATTGTTTACATTCTCTGTACAATATTAAATTAGCATGCATATATTTATTTCTTCTGATTTTTTTTGGAAACAGGTCTAATATGGGTGCTAATGGTTGAAAAAAAGAAAGGGCACAAAAGAGCAATTTATAATATATTCTCATCCTCTGAATCTTTGTTTTTGCTTTGTAGGGCCTGTTTTGTGTAGTCACTATATCTGAACAAGGGGACTGGTCTGAATGAATAACTTTCCTTGACATATTTTCTTGATAATTGGAAGGCACAGTTAGTGTGAATGCTACTCTTACAAGGAGACCTGGACCAAAAAGAAAGTGATACGTTCCAAGGTTATCCACATATTAGGGGCTAGTAGAATTTCTTAACTTGTGAAGTTAAAAACAACAACCTGATCGTATTAACTTTGGATCAAGTCCCTTTAATTTTACTAACTTACAAGTAATTACAGTATGTTTAGAGATGCCATCTACCAGCAGCTCTTCCACTGTTGGCTACTGCAACACACACCTCTTCCTATAGTTCAGAAGTACTGTATATTAGTTGAAGCACTAACGTAACACTGAAATCATGCCCTGGTCATCATCATCATCATCATGCTGCTTTAACAGTAAGAACGTTGAGGAGATGGCAGTTAAAACAGAAGAGGAAATGGTTTGGGCCCACTTCCTGTTGAGTACAGTATTTTGGTAAGCCAGGAAGCTAGGTTCCTCCAGAGGGTAGATGTTTATGTGTCTATACATTATTATTATTATTATTATTATTATTATTATTATTATTATTATTATTATTATTATTATTATATTAAGAATAAGAATATTTATATACTGTACTGTTTTTCAACAAAAAGAAAAGAAAGTTAAAAAAAACAATTTGCATCGCAAAATAAATAAATGGTTCTTTGTCCCAAAATGGTTTACAATTAACATACTGTATATCTATAGCACTTGATATAAATATTGAACAGAGTGGATTTTATGTTTGGGGAGTGGGGAAGAACCACTTTTGCAATATGTAATTAATCAAAACTTGGAAACCATATATAAAAATAGGTTCTGTTGCCAGTCCACGTTCACGGGATTCTGTGCTGGCAGAAATTCTGGCAGAATGTCAGAGTGCAAGTAAGGATGGGAGAAAATCAACCCCACGAAGTTTATTCATAATGTTATCAATCTTCCTTTACTATGGTGAAAGGCAGGTATGTGACACTTTACACCAGTGTCCCAAATTATGGCCCAGGGAGCACGTCCAGCCCACCAATACATTTTGACTAGCCTGTAGGGTGGCATTATAATTACACACACCCTTCATCTTTTCTCCCACCCACACCTTATTCCTCCTGTTGGTCACTCTTATTGAGTGACTGCTGGGCTGGGTCACTCTTATTGAGAGCCCATGGGGGGGGGGAAGAGAGAGAGCGAGAGAGAGCAGCCCCACAGCTGCAAATATTGCCAATTGGCAAATATTGCCAATATTTTCCACAATTGTGACAACAGTTGTGTACAAAATGACTATACCGTAAATGACCTGGCTCCCGCTCACCGTAAGAGCAAGACTGGCAGCGCAATCCTCCGTAAGTATCCGGTGGGCGGCCCAAGGCTGCCCGCCAGATGCTATCCCCGTTCCGGGCTGCTCTGGAGCGACCCAGAGGTATACTCAGGCAAAGGGGACGTTCATCCACTTCCCCCAGTGTAAACTGGGGGAGCCTCCTCAGATTGGGGGGCGGCTGGGGGGCAGCTGCCATCCCCGCCCCCCTAGGCCAGCTTGGCCAATGGCCCTCTCCCTCGCCGCCCGGACCGTCCCCGCTGGAGCTGGACTTACCTCCTCCGGCAGCTGCAGGGGCGATCTGGCAGCAGAATGAGGGCGGCCAGCCTCCGCGCCGGCCACCCTTACTCCTAAGTCATAGCAAAGGTGCTTTATGGCACGTTCGCAATGGCTTCAACCAGCGGAACACTCGTTCCGCCAGTCGTTCCTTCCAGAGGATTGCGCATTGAGTGATGTGGCCCTTTCAGCTGAGGATCCCCTACTTTACACGCTACAACTCAACCATAAAACAAGGCTAACATTTATTTTTAACCAGGGATTCAGAAGTTATATTTACCATCCAAAACGTCTTGATTACTGACACTGATATTTTGTACTGTACAGTACACGATGCACATTGTTTAATTACACAATGTATAACCCAATATGATTGATGGAGATCTATCTGCTTTTACCAACAATGTTGCGATCATTTCACAGTTTGGCTTTCTTCAATGTCCAGAAAATCAATTTCAGACCATTTTTCTCTGGCTGAAATACTATCTGGGATGGAAGCATTGTTCTTTCCCAAAATAGCAAATCTGCTTGAATTTATCATCTTTCGTTTACACATTTATTATTCTAAATTATGTAAAAGTGCTCCAAGCAAAATTCCAGGAACCTGCAGAAGTCCACAGCTTGCCTAAATAAAACATGGTTTCATATTGGCCCATTTAGTCAATTATTGAGCATTTTATTTTGCTGTTGTCTTGGTTTCTAAAGGAGGGTTAATTCCACATGAAGAAAGTATTAATAGAGGCATGCTCACTCAGCTATTTAGATAATGTTTGCTCAAGAATTTTGCTGATTATAGCTCTCCAGAGTATAATTTCTGTTCCTTGTTATTGTTTCTTCCTTTGTGGTGTTTATAAAACTGTAAATTAAAATTTCCAACTATGCTTTAGTAATACTGCATTGATTGTGGTTAGCTAATTTAGTCACAGCTGTGCAAAAGAGCCCACACAGAGATGAACAGCGCAATCTTTTCAAACTTTGTGTCCTGCGATGCAGCGAGGCCGGAGCAGCCTGCACTGCATCCAAGGCACAAAAAGGCTGCCTGGGAGGTCACCTCGGGGGAAGGGAATGTTTGTTTCCTTCCCCCGGATAATGCCCCAGCCGCCCTGATGGGGATACTCGGATGTAATATGCCAGTAATTTAGCTGGCGCAAGTCCAAGAACCCCATGTAGCGGTGGCCAGGCCCGAGAAGGGGGATAGGATTCGACGGAGGAGTCCACCGCCGATCCCTCCCCCTTCCCAGGCCCATCTGATTAATCCCACCATCCCACCACCACCTGGAACTCCTACCCTCCACCCTCCTCTCCGCTGCCTGGTGGGGAACGTAGCTTCCCTGGCAGGCGCTCCACTGCATCTGGTGCAGGGGAAGCAGCACCAGCCTCTGTGCCAGCGCCACCTCCTCGCCGGGTGACACAAACGTGCTTTATGGCCAGCAGAGCAGCGAGACCAGCGGAGCAGCACTCTGCTGGTCTAAATTGTAGAGAGGATTGGGCTGCCCAAATGGAAGCCACTTTAAGCTTAACTAAATGGCAGTTCCCAAGTTACTGTTCTTTTTGACGAACCACTGCCTAAGAGACGAAGCAAAGTTCAGTTTGGAGGACTACAGCTCGCAGTACAGGTGCTGTGATCTTCTGAACTTAAAAGCTTTGTCATTGATTTGTGTGCCGCAGACTGCGCAGTGCTTCCTAGGAGCTAAAGATTGAAGGGCTCTGTGGTCATACCGTGTTTCGAAATACCTTTCTGTTTGTGAATATTCAGCTAGAACTATACTCTCCTGGAGAGAGAAGTTAGTACTGCCATCCAAAGAACAAGCAAAAATGGGCAACATGAGAACAAACAAGAGAAAGGTGACTACGTAGAACATACACACAAAACATGTTTATGAACCAGGGATTATGTGCGTACACAGTGTGAGTGTGTACATCCTGTCCACGGAACCGTCCATCCTTTCTGGCAGCGGCTAGATTTTGCACATTGTGAGAGTTAGAAGTACACCTAACATACTTCCCCCAACACTGAAAAGTGAGCACTGGTGCAAATGTTATTGAAGTCTGCAAGCCCACACAAATAGTTGCCCGTGCAAATGTGGTGAGAAGGGCCGGGATTTTGCAGAAGATCTCATGATTCCGCCTTCCTTATTAGAAAAAGTATGTGAAGTGACAGGATGTGCTTCAAACCAGTGTCTCTTCACAGGATTTATGTTCTCTTTTTTAAAGATTATTTTTATTATAATACATAAAAACCAAACAGTACAGAAAAAAGAAAAAGAAGAAAGAATAGTGCAGAATAACAGAAAAGATCCGGATTAGCCACTAACATTTATACTTAAATTAATTCTTATAATTACTTGTACCCTGCCTAATTGCAGAGTAATCTATTCTTCTTATAATAATCACATATCAATTAATGTAATACTACCCTTAATGAAAAACTACCCCAATTTCTTACGGTTTAAATCTAAAAGCAAATCATCCCACATGGTTTATGTTCTCAATGGTTGCTGTGCAACCAGATTTTAGCTTGCTGTTACTGAGCTTTGCAAACAGTTCACTGCAAGCAGCTAATGGATTGTCGTCTGCAGGACCCAATGGGGTAACACCTCGAGGTTTTATGTAGAAAAGTAAGAGAATGTTCTTAGTCATTAAACTGCTCAAGAGTGATTTGGCAACTATGCACCTAGGACACTTCACTTCCATGCATGCAAGCAGATATCTATCTAATTAATGACATGATTAATTAGAGTTGAATGTCTAGTCATGCGAGTGAGATTACATTGCAAGTAGTAATCATGCAAGCTGATTAGAGATGAGCAACTTCCAGTGTGGTTCTAATGATCTTGTCCAGTGTAGTTTGCTCATGGCAAGTAATATATATAGCTGAATGCCTGACAGTGACAAAACCCAGAAGATGGCCACCCAGAAGGACCTTATCAGATTGATTTGGAGGAAGGCCATTAATGGTCACCACCACCACCATCTTGAATCTAGGCCAGAAACGTACTGGCAGTGCAGTCAGAGTTGTAATGGTATGGCATGATTGAATAACCTTGCACCAGTTAATACTGTACTCTTGTAGCTGGATTCTGCACCACTTGAAATCTGAGGACCTTCAAGAGCAGCCCCCGCAGATCACATTGCAGTAATCTAGTTGAGTAACTAAGGCTGCAATCCTATGCATACTTTCCTGAGAGTAAGCCCCATTGAACACAATGGGACTTACTTCTGAGTAGACATGCATAGGCTTGTAGTGTCAGGCTGGAGTCCTATGAACATTAACCTGGGAGTCAGTCCCATTAAACTCAATCGGAAATATGGGTGATTCAGCCATGTATCGTTTTGTTGAGAAATAAAGTTTACTTGTTTAACCAAATGCCTGGCGAAATTCCTGTAGCGTAAAAGGTCCTCAGATTAACTGAAGAGAAAGAAGGCTCAGGAGGCTTATTTCTCAACAAAATGATACATGGCTGAATCACCCATATTTCCGATTTCGCTGCAAGTAACGACAAGCCATGAGAATTTCCACACCACGTTACTTCTGAGTAGACATGCAAAGCATTGCACTGTCAGGCATGGACTTGGGCTTACAGCCCAACCCTAAGCGCTTGTTACACTGCTAGAACGCATGCTCTAGTGGTATATAAGCGGTGGTGCTTCTAAAATGGCTGCTGGTGGCATGCTGTTCATGCCTCCAGAAGCCATTTTATAACCGCAAAATCATGTTCCACTTCTTCCATGTTCCAAAATCATTAAAGCCGTCCCAGTCCTAGTTAGCATAGGGCTGTTAGATTCTCAGGCAGGAATGTTTCGTAGCACAGCCACCCAAACCCTTTTAACTAGCAGCAGCACGCAGGATTGAACCTGGAGTCCCGTATGATGGGCAAAGTAGATATCACCACTGGGTATTGCAGCCCCTCCCATTATAGTTCCTCCCATGCGGCTGTTACAGGGGAAAGAAAGGGCAGTCCCTGCTGTTCCAGTGATAGCTTTGCTGTCTTCCTCTTCATCCATTGGGGAACCATCATTTTCTTAATATTACTAACCAGGTCTTCTACAAGTCAGCCATGTGCTCTAACCCCAGTG